>JBBBDQ010001949.1:432500-935000 GCA_037127315.1 Ascarosepion bandense
TTCATCTGGAGTAGAGACAGGATTTCTTCATTGTGCTAAAATCAATATGGTTATGGCTAGGGTCTAAGGTAAAAATAAAAGAACCCAGATATTTCCCCTATCAAGGATGGCGGAGGAAGGATGTCATATTTATGCTAAATAACTACAGAATGACATTTGTCATGGATTTTATGAGAATTAAATTCTTGCTGAGAGATGACTTGATAAAAATTGAATTTTTTCTCAAGGGAAAAAATAAATTGGTTATGTTTAACCTTTGTACCCACAAAAAAAAAAAAAAGGTCTCAAAAAAGAAGGGTTTTTCTCTTGACACTACATGCTCATTGTTTTAACAAACATTGCAGAGGGAGTATACAATAATATTAATGTCAAGGCTCCAAAGGTTACACATCGCCAATCTATTTTTCCTCTCAAGAGAAAATTTAATGTAATATATAGAATTTTAATAACAGCAAAAAATATCTCACTATTTAGGTGTTACATTCTTTATTTACAAGATTTTAAAAATATAAAATAAAACATTTCGGTTTTCATATTTATTTCTTTACAAAATGGTAAATAATAAATATTGCTTTGTAGGTTCACATGTATTTATAATCTTGTAAATAAAAATACTAAATAATGTCTAAAATTTTTGTTATTAAAATTCTAAATATTAAGTAATAGTTGTATCAAAAGAAAAACATCCTTTTGAAATAATTTTTTTTTCTTCGTGGGTTTAAAAATTAAACTTTGTCAATAAGCTTGTCTCTACAAAGGTTTCCAAAAAATAAAAAATAAAAATTTGCCAAATAAACTTGACTATTAGAATTCATTACTTACCGCAATAACCTTCTATAATCAACATAAGGATGAACTTCAATGAATTTCTGGAGTTTACTCATAACTAATGGTGGATCTTCTTTAACTTCTTGGCCATCTAATATCAGCAGCTGAAATTTAAAATAAAATAATCGTAGAAAATAAACCACTCAAACTGCAAATGAATAAACTTAAGTCATTTCAGTAAACCTAGATATTTTTTAATCCAAATATACCGTGGATATTCTTACATTCACCCAAAAGACTGCAACTAAAAAAATTAAAAACCAAAAAAAAATTACTAAAATAAATCTTATAAACCCAAAGAAAACATTTTAATAAAAATATTTTTTTTTCATTTAACTGATATTTCAAATTTTATTTTCAATAAAATCTTTCCCTCTTAATAACTTGCATCTTAGATTTGTTTGGGATGAAATGAAAATAAATTGCCAGGCATTAAATCAATGAAGTAAGAAGCTACATTATTTAAAGCAAAATCATATATAATTTTTGTTTTTCTAACTATTTAAAATTTCGAAAGTAACAAATAAATGAATTTGGTTATACATACATACTAGCATTAATATGGATTCATTTTATTATAATTACTTAATAATGAAGAGATAATCAAAAACAGAGATTGGTAGTGAGACCTCAAATTTTATACACTTTATAAGAACTGAAAGCAAATTTGATGAGAGTAGATACTCACCTGTGACGGAGGAAAGTAATCAAGCCAGCGCTCAAGATGTTGAGCATATATTGAGGGATTCAAACATCGATTGCGCAGTTCCCGCTGAATCTTTGGACTTCCTTCTCCAGCCGTAATGATTTCATAAAATGTGAAATTCAAAGAAGCAGGATTTTTGTGGGCACGGGCATGCTGAAGGAAAGAAGGTGACATGTTTTTTTGCATACATTGCTGTGAAATAATTTGTTTATTGAGGAAATTTAAAAGGATTTTTAACGTACTTCTCTCCATCACAAAAGTACGTAAAATTTGAATATTTACATGTACAAAGCCATAATTTTTCCAAAATTTGTTTTGCCATGGTGTGACTAGAAGTTTATGAGATCATTTTCTTTTGAAGATTTTCAATAGACATTTACTGCTGTAGGCAATTGGTTAGTTCTTGTGACTTTACCCAAAGAGTCAAATGAATTCAATACCAGGCTCCAGCAGAGGTGAACAAATAACTTTAGATGTTGGGTTAAAGGAAGATAACTCATGACTACCATAAGCAGCTTCACACAAGGAATGAGAATGATATACCCCAGTAATTGGGTTCAGTTCAAAATTCCTAGCACCTGAAGACGGACAGAGCGTAGAATAGCTGAAACATTGTGAAAATGGCAATGAAGATAGTCCGAATAATGTAAATAGTGTAAATACTAGCTCATCTCGGAAATATAGACAAATAAAATGATTTATTATTAAACGTTCTACAAATGGCAACTAAGATGCGAACAATACTCTGAATAATGTAAATAATGTAAATATTACCTCCCTCATTTCAGAAATTTAGACAAATACATTTCATAAGTCTTAAGCTAATAGTAGTTTAATCTGCATACTAACTTCAGTTAGTCCATTTTCATAAATTCCAAATATCTCAAACTAACCATTGAAAATGGCAGAAAATTTAATTAAGTATTCTACTAAGGGAGAAAATGGACAAGTTTAAATGTGACAAATATTAGTTGAGAACTTTTTGAATTATTGAGGTCATGACCTGCAAAATAAATTCAGACAGTGTAGTTTGAGCCAAAAATCCTTTCTTCTTCTATGTACCTTGTCCCTTCAGGACGTAGGCGATCATGGCCTTCCACTTTTCCCTATCCCTGGTGGCTCTGAGCACACCTTCTCCTGTTACACCATGCAATCCTCGTTCCGTCATCCACCTGATTAGGTCCTTCAAATATGTTATCCGTTGCTTTCCCCTGTCTCTTTTTCCCCTCTATCTGACCTGTTAGTATCAGATTCTCCAAGCCCTCCTTCTTCATTGCATGTCCTAGGAACTTCAGCTGTCTCTTCCTGATGCACAGTATTAATTTCCTTTTTGTTCCCATCATTTCTAAGACCTCATCATTGCTCACATGCTCGATCCATGATATTCACAGCATCCTTCTGTAGAACCACATTTCAGTTGCTTCAAGTTTTTCCTACATCTTTGATGGTATTGTCCAGCATTCACTGCCATATTGAAAAACAGACAGCACGTAGCAATCTAGTACTCTCTTCTTTGTTTCTAGCAAAATTGTCCTGTTAATACTTTACTCAACTTCTGGAATGCTTCATTCGCCATGCCAATTCGCTTTCGGATCTGTGTCGCACTTTCCTTCTGTTATAACACTTCCCAGGTATTTAAATTTTTGTACTTGCTTGATTTTAGTATCTCTGACCTGTATTTGGCATATTGGGCTGCCCTTAGAGAATTTAAATCATCAATTTGTTTTTGTCAAACAGGATCCCCAGTTACCAAAAATTTGCTCCAAATTGTAAGATAAAAAAATTAAAAAAAATTTAAATGTAATAAAACAAAGACATTATTTAAATAAAAAAGCTTTTAATTGCTTCTATGAATAAGATAAAAGATATATTATTGACACTATTATCTTAAGAAAAAAAAATTTTCAATGAACAATGAATTCTTATAAGAATTGTTTTCATTTTTTTTTTAAATTTTAATTAGAATAATTTTAAAAATTTAAAATTCTGTATTTGTTTCAGTTATGTGATAATGTTAAATAAAAATTTTATTTGCTAATCATAAATAGTAAAACTTATTACACAATTTAATGACACTCAGCATTTTAAAAAGTATTTTTAATTTTCTTTATGTGTAAACACACACTGACCAGCATATATCTTCTATGTGCCCTGTCCCTTCAGGACGTAGGTGATCATGGTTCTCCACGTCTCCCTATCCCTTGTGGCTCTTAGCATGTTTGCTCCTGTTACTCCTGGCAACCCCCGTTCCGTCATCCACCTGATCAGGCCCTGCAAATATGTTATCCACTACCTTCCTCTGTCTCTCTTTCCTTCTATCTGGCCAGTCAGTATTAAGTTCTCCAAGCCTTCCTTCCCCATTGTGTGTCCCAGGAACTTCAGTTGTCTCTTCCTGATGCTCACTATTAATTTCATTTTCGTTGCTATTCTTTCCAACACCTCATCGTTGCTTGCATGCTCTGTCCACGATATCCACAGCATCCTTCTGTAGAACCACATTTCCGCTGCTTCCAGTTTTGTCCTCATTTTCAATGATATTGTCCAGCATTCACTGCCATATTGAAGAACTGACATCCTATTGCCAACCGAACAATTATATTTGTTTCTAGTGAAATTTTACTGTTTGTTAGTACTTTGCTCAGCTTCTGGAACGCATCCTTTGCCATGTCAATTCGCCTTCTGATCTCCGTGTCACACTTTCCATCTCCAGTTAGAACACTTCCTAGGCATTTAAATTTTTGTACTTGCTTGATTCTGGTATCTCCCACCTAGTTGGGCAAAACACGACACACATGGCCTTGATATTGTGTTCAATGTTAACTTCAGTGTCCACTTACTCCCTAACTCTCTCTCTCACACACACACAAATTATCAGTTAAAAAAAGCTATCTGAAGATAAGCACTCCATGTGAGAGTATGAAAATTGGCTGGAGGAGTTGCAGTCACACACATCAGTCAGTTAAGTTCCATACATGATACAGACTTGGGTGATCATGTCTCGAAAGAAAAAGGACTGACTGGGTAGAAGATTTTCTTACAGTAGGTTGTCATTATTTCTGTGATAGACTGGTTGCCAACCAAGGCTATAGAACCCAATCTGTTCTGCTATTTAACCCATAGTTGGAGGGAGAAAAGATTGACAAACACCTTTCCCAAGTGTGTTTGTGTGTATGTGAATCTGAACTCGGCTCTGATTTCTTGTTCTGAACCAATATCCACTACACCACAAGCACGTCCCCACTCACACAGATAGAAAATATTTTGTTTTTTTATTCATTTTTTTTAAAAATGTTTTTTATCCCATGAGATACTAGGTCAAAATTTATTTACCTTTGTATAAATTTTATATCAAAAGTAAATCAGCCAAGATTATCTGGAAATCAAAAAAAATTTCAAGTAACTTGAAATAATCAGAAACAGAGTATAGTCCTGTTGCCGGTCATCTTTATCTTTCTTAATCACTGGCATTCAGAAAGAGATGAGGAATCATTGAATGAGATTGATGTACACTTGCCATAATTACAGAGCATCCATTCATTATGAACCTACCTGATACCAAGAATAAGCCCTCTTCACTGGGTCAAGTAGGATAGTGACAAGTTTAACATCAGGAATCAACGCAGCTACTCTCATTGGGGCCATGTAGTTGTCAAAATAATCGGCTGTTTTCTCAAAGAACATTATATCTGTCTGGTTGGGTCTGTTATATGTAAATGAACTCATGTACCTAACGAAAAGAAAAAAGAAAAACACTATATAAATCCAAAATAAAAAATAATAAATTCATATTGTAATCATCTTGATTGAATTTGTTATTAAGCATTATCATCATAATATTTCTTTAATTGTATTTCTGCTATTTCTTTTTTTTTTCTAACTCCTGATTCACTATTCATTGCAATCAGGCTTACAAAAGTTAAACAACAAGAGTCATTCAAATTTAACCACATTGCTTTATTATATATATATATATATATATATATATATATATATATATATATTAAACAAGTTGTGTTAAAAGATAGCGACAACAGTCTTATATATTTTCTTTTGAATTTTTTCATATTTTCTGATTAAGCTTTTTATTTCCGAGTTATATTTGTATAAAAATTGTCCAAAGGTTGTACTAGTATTTACAAACGTCATCGTTCGTCATCAGGGACTATATTACAGTTTAAAAATCAAATATTGCTTTTAGAGGCACTACATATCAGAAGTAAAAAAACCTCTTATCAATCGCACAACTTACAGTTTCTGGACATGTACTTAGTTGTGTTTAGAGGGTTTATTTGAAATATAATTAAGGTAATTATTTGCCTCTGAGTAATTTGATAATTTACACAATTAGTTCTTTCGAAGTTCAAATTCTCTAACGTATTTTTATGGCATTTAAAATCTATAAAAACCAAGTATTCCATATAATTCACGCATCTACGTGAGCACATATCTTCACGTGTGCATGTTGTTTACATTATTACTGCCTTTGAATTTAAAAAAAATTTTCATAGCGTTTATTTATTTTCTTTTAAAATGTTGTAACACTTTTCCTGCTACAAGGCAATATTTGATTTTAAACTGTAATATAGTCCCTGATGATGAACGATGACATTTGTAAGTACTAGGACAACCTTTCAACAATTTTTATACAAATATAATTCAGAAATAAAAAGTCTAATCAGAAAATATGAAAAAATTCAAAAGAAAATATATAGGACTATGTCGTCTCTAATGTTTAACACAACTTGTTTAAAAGAAAAGATGCTGCCAAAATATACATACTTTATATATATATATATATATATATATATATATATACACACACACACACGAATTGAATATATGAATTGAAATCTGACAAGATGATAAAATAGATAAAGACCAAAGGATATGTATCTAACCCGTTTCAGTTTTATTAAAGCTTCTTCAGAGTTTCATTTAAAGACAAGAGGTGAAAAATTTGTAGAAATTTAAAAACAAAAACATCCAAACAAAGAGATAGTATACTGCAATGTTGTTTGGGGTTTGATTCTTTTTGGTCAGATATGTGTCACGTATAATAAAGCAATAGACAATTATTTTAAATGTAAGTGCATGTATGCATAGGTATTCTCGTCTGTTTATATGTATATGTGTGTGATTATACACTTGTCAGGTGTATTAAAACAAAGGATGATTTTTTTAACTGTGTGTGAGAGAAAATCTTGGATGGTGTGAATTTGTTGAACAATGATGTTAGTGTAAGTGTGCAAGATAAAATACATTTCCTTTTAAATTTGTACGGAAATAATGTAAACAAGAGTCATGTTTGTAGTCATTTTTTTTTGTAAGAAAGATAAATTTGTTTCTTCAGTCGAAATCTTTCAATGAATTAACTTGTATTAAATTATTTATAAATTAAAATATTACGTTTAAGTAATATAAAAAAATAATATTTCCTAATATTATTATCATCATGTTTAATTTTTATGTATTGGATGTAATAAATTTTTTTAAATTTATTTGTATGTATTATATTAAACAAGTGGACCTGTGCCGTAAAAAATGACAGCAAAATATTTATATCGAGACACCGTCTAAAATGATGGCAAATTATATTTTGATGCACCTACTATTGCAGGGGTTCCCAAAACATTTTAGAATCCTGACCTACTATTCATGACCACAGCTTATGGTGACAAATGATTAAATTGAGAGTATAACCAACCCTGTTGGCAATGAAAGGCTTTGTCTTGAACGATCTCAACAGATAGCATTTAAATCGAAGCTAATGCATAATTCTAGCATAACTTCTTAGGAATCACTAACATTCTAATTGCGACCCATAGTTTGGGAAATGTACTACATTAAGAAAAAAAAATACAAACCCATGACAGGAAGAAGATTTTATATATATATATATATATAAAATCATGTGCTAATGTGAAAAACCCTAATCCCAAATCATTTCAAGATGGGATAAGCACTTGATTCATTTATCTATCTGTTTATCCATTTATACACGTGCAGATGTGAAAAACCCCAAACATTTCAACATTTGATTTACTTTTACTTATTTATAATTGGAGTAGATAGACTAATTGGAGTAGATAGACTAAACTATCGCCCGGTTCACACTCCACCCACGTCTATTGAACAGGTGAAGAGGCCCATCCCTTGTTTCCTGTTTAGGATGTGGTTTCCGGTTTTCTCTTTTCTAATCTTCTCACTCTTATGTAGCCCCCTGCACATCAGTGGCGTTACCGCCTTGCTTGGGGTGATATGATTAAAAAAAAAAAAAAAAAATAAGCAACACCTTGGCCCTCAGAAACAAAAGAAACTTGATACGTAAAGCCACAAATTTATTCGCCTGAAGAGAGTCAACGTTAGACTCGAAACACGTGTAGCGTCACAAACACAATTATGGACACTTAATGTATCATAACATGTATAACAATAAATATACATATTAAACAAAATGTTCACGGCCTCTCACACTTTTTATTCTACACCAATTTCTCTCGTTAGAACAACCCTACTTCTTTTTCTAATATATATATATATATATATATATATATAAGAAATAATAACTATACTCATATCGAAAAATCTTTCACGGATCTACAAAGAAGGGAAAGAATGGTTTTAAAAAAGAAAGAGCTAAGTACATGAACATTAGTCAAAAGTCAGCACATAACCCAAAGAAAAAACCCCAACATGAGCAATCAACTAACAAAACAGTGCTCAATACTTTACTTATATATATATATATATATATATATATATATTTTTTTTTTTGTTTTTCTTTAATCCGAAGTGGAAGAGTAGGAAGGTAAATTCCAAGAATCTGATCCTAATATTAAAAAATTTTTAACATTAAAAGGTGATGCAGGCAGAGAGCTCAATGTATTAAGAATACAGAGCCAATACAAATTAGAGAAAATTTTCAAAACTCAAAGGTGTCGGATGCACATTTCAACATAGGATCTCTAACAGAGATTCCATGTCACGTCAGCTACATTGTTTTGTTCCAAATGGCGAAGGCCCTGGGGTAAAGGGGGAAGAATTGAGAGTTCCCTTAAGGTCAGAGAAGTGGGATTTTTTTAAAGCAAAGTAGAACAGGACAGAGTGGTGAGGTTACAGGGTGTAGAGACAAGAGATAGACAGGGTATCAAATATCAAATGGTAGAGGCTAGTGAATATTTACAGGGGTTTGAAACGGTATATTTAGGAGGGGGAGGAATAGATTTAAATGTAATATCTTAAAAATTTTTAATTAAGTTTATCCATTACAGGAAGTCATGAATTTAAAGTTATTAAAGAAATATATATATATATATATATATATATATATATATATATACACATACATACGTGTGTGTATGTTAACAAAGGAAATGAGGGATTTGGTAAAGGAGTTCATATTTTATAAAGATAGACAACTAAATGAGTTAAATTACTTTATATATATATATATATATATATATATATAAATAAACATACACACACACAATGGTCTTATAGTTAGAATCATACATTGAAATTTATAATTTATATATAATATTTAGAACATTAATTATATATTAAAATATAAAATTATATTATGTAATACAGAATATAGTGCATATAGAGACATCATTGTTATGAATTATCTAAAATTAATATATGGAAGTATTATTATATTATTTATTTATATCTATTGATGGATATAATTTGAAAATTTAAATTAAACTAGCATTAAAGAAATCAAAATGGTGTCCTACGTCATTTTGATGTAATACAAGATAGTTGAAACGTTTGTCCAATCATAAGTCTCTTGTGCTTGCAGATCTGGGTTTTTAGATCACATGATGTCTCCCCTATGTACATGTATTATACTGCCTTCCAATTAAGTAGTCATCCCAAACACTAGTCGTTACCATCACCTCTAAGACTATTGGTGATATAATCAAGGTGAAAAAGATTCCAAATACCAATTCAAATGCTGGGATTTATTAAATAAAGTGTCTACAATGCAAGAGACATCACATGACCTAAAAACTTATTGCACCCTGTGTTTCTCTATCTCATGTAAATATTATGGGCTGCAAATTCTGAACGTTCTTAAAAATAGAATCCAATTATTTTTTATTTTTTTTATTTTGTTATGATGAGAACAGAAATTTAGGATATTTTTTACAAATTGATTTTACCTGATTTTGTAGATAAGCAATGTTGAACATAAAACAGAATTTATTTATAAAATGGAAACAATCAATGATTTACTTTTCCTAAATATTATGCTACACGACATTAACAGTAGCTTAAAACTTAGTGTCCATCTAAAATCAATGTCATGCAAAAAGCTTATACACTTTGTCACATTTCTTTCCCTTAAATTGTAAATGCTTACTACCTGATGAGATATTATTCCTTTCAATGTTGAAACAAAATGTACACTTTGTAGTAAATTGCATTTTGGACATGTTCTAAAGTATTAATTTATAATAAATATTTATAGCTATATTTCTATATTGAGCACTGTTTTAAATTAATGTTTTGAACATTGTTAATATTTTCCTTGTTCCTTATTCATTTATGTGTGTGTGTATATATATATATATATATATATATATGGAAATTTAATTTTAAAGATTATTATTTATATGCAATAACAAGAGCAGTAAGAAAAACTACATTTTTAAGTTTACTAAGGAGTTTAAGAATGATCATAGAAAAAAAGACAAAAACATTTTTTTTAATAATTTTTATGCAACACTGAATCAATAAATAACTATTATTTATGTATTTCTAATTATCACAATTTCAGTGCAAAATAAAAATACTGAATACATATTAATAAATAAATTAAAAAAAAAAATGAAAGAAACTAAACTGGGAAATATATTTGGAGAAAATTAAAAGTTGTTACATTCCAAAAAAGTTGTAACATTCTTAAAATTTGATATATCAGCAATTCCAAAAAATAAGGTCTTTAATGCATCAGCACTGGTTGCTTCTTGATAACACTTCTTGCCCAGGGTTATAACTATTTTAGGAACCAACCAATGGGATTTTCACCCACCTATTAAAGCCGACAGAAAGAGTGGAGTGGCTTTGAAAATAGAAATTTTATTCTCTCCAATAATATTTAAAGAATTTAGAATTTTTTTATATGAACTAGCAATTTCTATATTTCAGTATCAAACTACAACAAAAGTCAAAATAGTAAGTTTACAATCACATTGAAAATAAGAGAAATTAAAATAATTGCAATTCATCTTTTTTTTCTTCACACTGTCTTTTTATTATGGAAAAACAGACTTAAAAAAAAAACTTTTTTTTTTTCAAAATGACCATTTTCTGATGTTCTACTTACCAATCAAGACCCTTGTTATAATAATGATCACTGCTAAAGAAATGGAGTTCTTCAAATATAAGAGGTCGCTTAACATTACTTCGTATCGAGGGATGCATATTTAGAAATGTGTAAATGGCAGTTGTGCCTGGAAAGAGAAAAAAAAATATATAAAAATCATTAATTTTATTGTCGTTTTCTGAAACTGCCAGAAAGTTATTAAATTTTGCCCATTTGACGTTTTCCTGAAAGAAACAGTCAGTTAAATGCCATACGTGAAACACGCTTGGGCGATCATGTCTCAAAAGAGACATAACTGACTGGGCAGAAGATTATCCCACAGTAGGTTGCCATTGCTTTCTGCGGTAGACTGGTTGCCGACCAAGGCTACAGAACCCAATCTGTCCTGTTATTTAACCCATAACTTGAAGGAAGAGACGGATTAATACCTTTCCCAAGGGTATTTGCGTGTAAGTGAATGCAATGAATTCAACTGGAATTTGAACTCGGCTCTCTGATTTCTCATTCCGAGCCAATATCTACTGCACCACAACGCACATCCCCTGAAAGAATAGTTAGCATTAACATTTAGCAATTTATGAAAGCTGCCAATCTTGTGTTATTATTTTGGGTCAGAACTTTACACAAGAGACTTTCTAAAACTACATGTATATTTATCAAAGTCACTGATGCCAGTTTACAGAGATTTGTACTTTGGTCTTACCCCACTGTTTTAGTTACCTAAAAAAAAAATAAAATAAAATAAAATGAATTTATAAGTTTTACTTAATAATGTCCCAAAGTGCAAGAACAATGGATACAGAAATACCACCCCCAAAAGCGGTAAAGTGTTTCCTTTAAATAAAAAGGAAAATTCATAACTTAATAAGGAATGAAAAACAGTCATATGCTGAAGTTGCCAAGATCTACAGTAAAAATTAATTTTCTATTACAAAACCTTATATTGTTATAACAACGTTATTTTAATTATTGTTGCTAATCCTTTATTGTGCCTAAATTATAAATTAGGTCTTATGTGTGTATCAAAAAAAAAAAAAAAAAAAAAATATATATATATATATATATATATATATATATAGATATATAGATTCAGTATCATTTGTAATTTCAGGCATTACCCAGCAGCCTGAATAGGAGGGGGTATTGTAGAGGCAAATCTATTTGGCAATCTGAAAACTTGAGATACTACCAATCAATATGAATACATTGTACTTTTTTCTGTTTCCCATCTCTCAATTACCAGTTTAAAAAAAAAAAAAATTGAATTGCTAATCCTGAAAACCACTTCAATAAAGTCAATGTAAAGTAATATTTTTTCTGGTGATTTAAAGCAGTTTAATATTCTTACCAGTTTTCTGAGGACCAACGACAATAAATTGAGGAAGGGTGTGGCAAGTCTTCTTGGGAGACCAAATTGCCATATGTCTTTTATCATGGCAAGGATTCTGAAAAAGCAATAATTCAAAGTTTTGCTAAATCTTTTGTAAGTGAAAAATATTTTATAATTTTGGAAATTCAAAACTAAAAACTTTAACAGAAAACATTTTTTTTATTGTTTACCATTAAATGAATTGTTGAAGATCTAAATGTCCATTGGCAATGAAAATGTTTTGTGCAGCCTTCATTGACATACAGAAAATAGAGAGAAAAAGATTCCAAAAAGAAAAATTGGAATCCAAAGCCAAGAATAAGGACAGTATTATAGAAAAGTATGACAAGATTGGGAATGTTTTGTTATTGGCGCAGAACAGGAATTAATCACAAATCCTGACAAAGAATTTGTGATAACAATTTGAGCCAAGGTTTTATCATAATGAATACTCTTTCTGACACTCATCTTAAATATTCAGGCTTGTCCAAGTACATGAGTGTTTTATTGAGAAACTAAGATGGGTTTTCAAGTTTTGAATGCCTATCATGTGTGTGCATATATATAAGAAAAATTAAGGCAGACATTATTTCATGGTAAATCGGAAGTATGGGCCTATTTCAGGTGAACCATCATCAGCTTCCGTCTTTATTTTACAAAGGATTCTACATGAATGAGATTCACAAAGACCTAAAAAGAAAATGAATAAAAATAATGGTCACTCCCTTAAATGAGAAAATTTACGGAAGCTGATGATGGTTCACCTGAAATAAGCCTATACTTCCGATTTACCATGAAATAATGTGTCTGCCTTAATTTTTCTTATATTTGCTCTACATGTATTTATATACATATATATTTAGAGCTCTCTTAGAGAGTTATCCTACCATTGTATGTACAGGATACTCCTTTGGATTCTTCTATACCCACACTGCATGCTTATATATATATATATATATATATATATATATATATATATATCTTAGGAAATGGTATTATCCGACATTTATTTGAACATTATTTTTAATGGATATTTGTATTTTATTTTCTATAAACACTACATTTATGTATATCTACTGGCCTGAATATTTGAAAAGTCTTGTTAGGAAAATATCTTCTGGCAGGATTCAAACCTGAATTAAACCATGAAATCTGTGGTTGAGTGGTAAGACATACCGAATCTATTGACAGCTTCTCCTTAGTATATGGGAGTTGCAGGTTCAAACCCTGCCAGAACATAGGTATTTTCCTAACAATATTTCTTGAATATTCAGGCCAGTACTATAAATGTACTGTTTATTTATAGAGGAAAAAAAACAAAAAAAAAAACTATCCATTCAAATACAAGGATCCATTAAAATTTTTAATTGATACTCGTATGTAAGTAGATATCCTGTTTTTAATTAAACAGTGTATTTATATATTTATTACTACTGGCCTGATTATTTATGAGAAATTTTGTTACAAAAATATGTGTCATTTGGTAGGATTTGAACCTGCAACTCCTAACAAAATAGGGGAAGACACCAACTGAACTGGTGCATCTTAGGCTCCTCAACCACAAATGATTCCACAGTCTAATCAAAGTTAAATCAAGCCTTATATACACAATTTTTGATTAACCATTTCTGCTCTGAAATGTTTTGAACAGACAATGTTACAGTAAGTTCCGAAGATAAATATTCAGGCCGATATAAATAAATATATTGTTTGATTAAAAACAGAATATCTACTCAAATATAAGTATCAAACAAATAAATATGTCAGTTAATTCCATTTCGTTAATCTCCGGAACTTTCCATAATATATATATATATATATACATATTTCTCAGTTGTCTAGCCATACTGATAAGCAGTGATACAGCGAAACAGGACTGTCTGCAGATGACGTGTGTGTGTGTGTGTGTGTGTGTTGTGCATTGTGCTATAAGAAGCTTATCAACCTTTGGATTTATACAAAAAAAATAAAAAATTAAAAAAAAAAATAATGGAAAACACTAATTTAAGAGGTTGATTAGTTAAATGCTAAGTTTAAAATCCTATTTGAGGTGTTCAACCATAAATTTAATTAAAGAGTTTAAATAGAACTTATTTTAACAAGCCTGTTGTAATGTTACTAAAATGGTGAAGTTTAATATATAAAATGAAAGAAAAATATTTTTATTCTTATATTGAACCTATTAATTTAAAATAAATATTGAAGTTATTATTATACGTACCACCCAGATGGGATCAATTTCGTCTGGATAGGTAGAAAAGTAAATGTCAGCCAGTTGTTTTGGTGGAACAGTAAATAATCTGAAATGTGTCCAACACTGCAGGAATTTTATTACACTCTCAAAAGTGTAAAGAGCGAGTCTATCACTTCCATAATTGCACATGTGAGTCATAAAAATATTCACCTGAAATAAACAAATACAAAACTGATTTTATTTATTTTCATAAAGCTCTTTTTACTTTTTTTAATACTACTATTTTTTTAAAATCAAGTTTCTAAAGTTTAGAAACTATTAATATTAAAATACCAAACTACCAAGAAATTATTTTTAGAAGTAATACAGGAGAATTATATTCTCAAGACAAAAAGACAAAGCCAACATTTTCACAATTATTAAGATGATTTCAAACATACGCACCGTAATGGGGGCACTAGAGGGTGTCGTCAGTGATGTCATCACGAGGATCACTAAGAGGTTTCGGGTCTTTCAACATCATACCCCCCTCACCACGCCGACCTAAGATGATCAGTTTCTGGCCCACCCTCGATAAGCGCTTTTAGACACTGGAAAATTACGTTCAGGCCCGGTACGAAACCTTGCAAATGCTTCTGATTGGCGACAGAGCCACTTTCCATTTAGAGGCGAACCGCACATGAGCTCGTCCGAAACATTAATTTAGACACAGAATTTTGGGGAATTTTAGCTAACAATTTGGAATCCAGGCACTCTCTCTTTTGATCCATAACCAATTAGCTGTTCTTTCCGCTGTTTCGGTTATGGACTTGAGTGTTTTCCTTTTTTTTACTCCCACTATCCCAATATCTGTTAAGGCTTTGCATAAGGACCTTGCTGCAAATCCTCTAGTCCCCACTTCTATAGGAGTGCAGCTAGCCCTCCAGCCTCTAATCCTTCAACTCTCCAGCAGTTCGTCATATTTTAACTTCTTCCTTTTATGAGCTTCCTCATCGTTTTCTTCCCAGGGGACCGTCAGTTCCCACAAGACTATCTTCTTCAAATTATGTGAGAAGAAAACTATGTCTGGTCGAAGTTTTGTGATGGCAATTTGCTCTAAGAAATTATTATTAAAAGTAATACAGGAGAATTATATTCTCAAGACAAAAAGACAAAGCCAACATTTTTACAATTATTAAGATGAAAGGGGATATACATTACATATTTAAAACAAATTTTTAGATATTTTACAATTTCATGGGTAATACATATTTCACAGCAAAATCTGCTGCTCCTCAGACCCATGAATGGCAGGTTTTGCTGCGAAATATATATTACCCATGAAATTGTAAAATATCTAAAAATTCTTTCTAAAATATATTACTCTGTTAAATAAAATACTAAACATTAAGTTCTTTTGAGTTTGTCTATTGGAATTTACCTGACTTAAATACCAAATATTCTATGTTTTATATAAATAAAAGCAGCCATGACAATGAGAGCATTATAATAGTGCCCTCACGAAAACTTCAAAGTCGGCATAAATCTGCTCTATTAAAGAGAAACTCTTTGTATGTGTGTGTATATATATATATATATATGTACTTTCACACCCTGATTGAGCACTCTGGAAGAATGGTAGACTTTGAAAAAACAGCTACTCTAGCATCTATGCATCATTCATTCGGTGATGAATTAGAGCACTAACTAATAGCGTATGTATACATGGTATATCACACGCTAAAAGTCTGCCTCCTTCTACTGAGCGACCATAGTTCAGAGGTAGAATTGCCAACTGATGCTAATTCGATTGGGTTTCAATCCTGCATAAAAGCAATCTAATGTAACCGTACTGATGAGCTGTGATACAGTGAAGCAGATCTGTCTGCGAATGACTATATATATATATATATATATATATATAGTTACATGAATTAATAAATATACACATGAAAATACACACACTATAACTGACTTTAATATTGTTTTTGGTGTGGGTGAATAATAGCAATGTTTGTGAATTTAGTTTAGGAAGAATTTTCCAATGTTTGTTTGGACATTACTGCTGAAGGATGGGTTAAAACAAATAACATTATGTTTATGTGATTTCTGCTTATTTCTGCCTACTTTATTTTTAACGGAGTATTCTAAACCAGTGTCAAGTTTACTTTTTTCTGAAACATTAATATATTTAATTTTAGAATCGTCAAAAAGTTCCTTATTGCTTGAGTAGGTACATAAACAAAATTGGATGGATGTATATAGGTTGCTGATGATTCTATGGGGGGTGATTTGATTCCCTATTGATGCATCTATGGTTATGTGAGTCCTTAATGTCCAGTTTGTACAGACCATGGCTCAGGTTGAAGGTAACATTTAAGAAATTTACAATTTTAGCATTAGTGATAATATTAAGATCTGGGTCTTTGAAAAATTTGTTTAGATCCTTTCTAAGTTTGTCGATTTTTTGTGGACTAGTTTTATAGAGGATTATCAGTCGTCTAGGTAAAGTCTGATTTTACGTAGATCGAAGATGTACCTAAGATTTCAGAGCAAAAAAAAATCCAAACAAATCACAGGCCTCAGCAGAATCAAACACTTCCTTAGAAATGCAGAAATCAGGATTGATTTTTTTTCTAGTCCACAGGCATTCATCATAAAATAAGATAGATTTTTGGGCCTGTTTAATGATGTTGACGCCTTGGTTGCTGGTGGGGGCAGTCATTTTTAGCCAAATTTAAGGCAGCATTTAGAAGTTTTTTCAAATATTGACAGATAGAAGTCACAAATATCAAAGTGGACAAAGTGCAATCCATTTTATTTTTTATTTTTGTGAACCAACAAATCACCTCGGTTGTGTTCTTCATTGGTTCAGGTTCTTATGCTGCATAAGACATCAAGTAGTGCCATTGACATAGGACACTGTGTGTGTGTGTGTATATATATATATATATATATTTATAAAATGTTAGACATCTCTGAAGATTTACAAAATGGATTAAAAACAATATATTTTATTTGAACATTATTTTTTTTAATAGATATGAGTATTTGAGTAGATACTTCTTTTAATTAAACAGCATATATATATATATATATATATATAGGCCTGAATATTTGAGAAATTTTGATAGGAAAATATGTGTAATTTGGCAGTAGCTATATATAAATATACTGTTTAATTAAAGGCAGGATTTACTCAAATACGAGTATCTATCAAAAAATAATGTTCAAACAAATTAATATATAAGTAGTACAAACTAATGGGTTAGCAGTCCACTGCTTGTAGTCATTTACTTCATTAAGAGAGCTTGATACTTAGTAGAGCATTATATAAGTTAATATTTTGATAAGTTTATAATAAAAATATTAGCATATATTTTTTGTGCAAAGAATTTGTTACTTTAACTGAATAGGTTCATGCCAACTTCGACTTTTTTCTGCAGGGGGGGAAAAAAAAACCCAAAAAAAAACCAGCCCCAATGAGTGACAACAAAAAATACCACAAAATATTGAAATTGGCATGAACACCACAAAAAACACCACAAAATATTGAAATTGGCATAAACATGTATGTGGCAGGGAAGACATTGAAAAATTTCCAACCACAAATTAAAACTGCAGTTAACTATAAACATTAATGCTAAAAGCTCTTGTATTTCTCTTTTATTGATATTTGTGCTAGAAATGAAGCTGGTCAAAATTTAGACAAAATAAACAAGAATTTTTCCAATCATTTCCTAGATTTGAGAATTGGCAAAATCTTTCATAAGACAGAGATATTAGGGCTCATAGTTATAAGATAAATTTACTAGCAATAATTTGCAACTTTAATAACAAAAACATCTTTCTTTTTATAACAAGTCAAAGTTTAACAATTTGTATAAAAAAAAACTAACCTTATTGTAGAGAAAAGTCTGAAAGAGTTCACCCCCTTGAATACTAGCATCCAGCTTTTTACGGCCACCAGGATAACGATCCATAAACAAGTTGTGAGTGTACAGGCCACATATTTGTCGAGGTAACACCTGAAAGTGAAACATCCAAATTAAAAATTGATGATTGACTGATGATTTTGTTTAGGTCATTTTTATTTTTACATGCAAGTAAAATCAACAAAATTATACAGACTGAAAACTTGTAAACTGAAGGAAAAAACAGCCAATAATAAAGGAGTCAGAAATCCTGACTTGTTGAAAATGAAAAAACAAAAATTCTTGATCTTTGAAAAACTTGGTTCTTCAGAAAATTGACCAGATGCAAGATTTTTGTGATAAATTGATATCAAACCAATAGATGGTGACAAATTAAATTTAAAAAAATAAAAAGGTACACCATATACAGTTTCTGTTTTTGAAGGAGACAATAAATAAAATACTGTGGTGAATGGATAGGTAATAGTAAAGCATATGGAAATATACTCATTACTAAAAAAAGTAACAGAGAAACTGTTTCTCTCAACACATACATCCTTTCCCTCTTTCTATTCTTCCATATTTCTAGTAACCTAGATATAATCTGGACATAGCTTACATGGTCAACTGACACCATACAAAATCAACCAATGACTAACACTACCAAAATCAAATCAGAAATGCATAAGCGTTAAGTAAAGATAAAAAGAACAGTGAACATGTGCATAGCAGTTGGTCCTAGTTTGCCCACTACAGGAGTTAGAGTCATCCATTGAAGAGTCAATCAACACACTAACCAGTCAAAAAGACTGACTCTGTGCAAACCAGAGATGTGTTTAAATAATCTGCACAAAAAACATGCAAAAAACCAAAGAATGAATTCAAGAGTACAATCCACACACTCAAATACCTGAAACATAACATAGCACAAACAGCAATCTGATACTACATTCTACCCAACACGTACACAGAGGAACAAATATGCTATATTTACATGAATATACACGAAAGAAAAATTCTTTATAACCTGAACACACTAATACATATATAATATTAACATAATTATCACAATAACTTAGACAAGAAACATATCAAAGACATAAAATACAAACAGGACAGAAATGATCATCATTCACGTATAAAAGATATAACCTGATGGAGTAAAAAAAAAAAAAAAAAATGCTGGTATAGTCTTTACTTATTTATTACTAGCAGTAGAGTCCAGCGTTGCTCAGGTATAATGAAAGCTTTAAAACTAATCCATGGTCCTGGAGCTGGCTCTTTGGACGTTGGCATGAAAGACTAAAAAGCAATAGTTGTTTCCAGTTAAAGCAAAACCATAGACTGAAAGAAAAATGAATGGATGTAAGTCAAATTTTGATTTCCTGGTATCAATATCAAATAAGTTTTTTTGATCATAAACTGAATTTTGAAGGCTAAATAAGTCCTCTGAGTAAATGGTATCATGGCTTAGACTAAGAATATACCTACATGAAGCCAAACCCGAAGCAAAAACTAAAATAAAAGGGCTGAAAAAATACAGACATACAGGGAGATAAACACACACACACCAACATCTTGCCATATATATATTTTCTGCACTATTGTAAGAACTGCAACCTTGAAACTTCTGAATATCATTTCTTATGTCTTTGTCTATTAGTGTATCAAATTTGATTAAAATCAGACCACTCGTTCTATAACCCGATTTTTTTGATTATCAATTTTCGATATTTATCGGGGAACCTTGACACGAAACCTAGCTAAGAACACTGGCAGGCGCTTATAGTACAACTGTGTAAATTTTCAAGAAAATTGGTTCAGCCATTTCGGAGTCTATAGGTAATGGACACAGACAAAGTTCCATTTTAGACCTCAGCTACAATACAATTGATTTTGTCTAGACAATTTTAAATTCAAATGTGAAATTCATGAGCATATTAAGATTTTTTGCTCTAATATTTGTTGTTTTTGCTTTTATAATTCCTGTACCTGATTTATATTTTGTGTAAATATACAAGTGACAAAATTTTTAACTCCAAGAAATGAATACATTAAGACCAATACAAAATGAAAGCTTCTTTTTTACTACATGATGGGCTTTCCTAATTATTGTCTTGTCAAATAGAAATCCATTTTAAATTTCTTTCCATTACATCTGAATTACGTTAAGCCTTCAAAAAGCATCGATCTAAACTGGTTTAACAGCAATTAAAACTCAAAACAGTAAAGATGGTTGCAAACAAGATAGACTTGTCCCATAAAAATCATTACAGCATACTTATTTAGAAATTTTTAAAAATTAAATGAAAGTGGGAAAATGTAACAAAGTTTTTTTTAACATTTCAAAAGAACAAGCCTCATTATAATCATTTTCTGTCTAAAACTTGACAATTTTCAAAATATTTTTGTTTTAAAACTTTCCTAAACTTGAGAACAACTCTACTTAAGTCAGCCTTGCCATATATAATGACCAAAGTTAATAATCAGTTCTCTTTAGTCAATATAATTATATACAAGTGGTCACTTCCTTTTATATAGTTTCAACTTCCTTTATAAAAACCCTGAAGGTAAACTGTTATGAACAAACACAAAGATTACGGTTTTAAGTAACAGACAGACTGCAATGTACATAAATTATTGAAATATTATTGAAAAAAAAAAATCATGCATGATATTTGTTTAGAAAACTTTGGTCCTATTTTTTTTTTTTTTTTAAGTATATAAACAAAATGTGATTGATCTCTTGCAGAGTTTTTTTTTTTTCTATTAAGCTTCTGGGATTATTGGTTTCTGGGATTCTCAATGCATTCCTGGTATCATTATCTGCTTAACCATTGATAGCTGTTAATTTTAAAAAAATTAAACAAATTAAAATCTACAAGGTGAAAAATAAATCACTACATTTGATCGATCAATGTTCAATGACTCACAAAAGAAAAAAAAAAAAAATCTGTCAAGGAATTTTAAAACTCAGTTCTTCATCTGATTGGGTGAGGACAAACAAACCTCCTGGGAGTCAACCAGTGAACCGGCCAATATGATAAATATGACCAAAACCCAAATAAGCAACTGAATAGAAATAGAGTTAAAGATCAAGGACAGTACACAAGAAAGGTAGAAGATTGGGGGGTGGGGGGCATTTTAGATATAAATATGGCACAGTCCACCTGTCAAACAGGAGTGAAAAAAGACAGAAAAAAATATTAAGGATTGACCTTTTTTGTTTTAACCTCTTTCCCTGCAACACTCACTTCCAGTGGAAACAAAACTGTTGAATATTAACAGGTTCCAAATTATTTTCAAATGATGACAATGCTTTTTTAAAATGTAACAAGATGATTACAGAAAGACAGAGACAAACCAAGAACTCTTCCTTGGGAAAAATCTTAGTGATTGAAACAAACAAACATATTTCCAACAGAGTATAATGTCTGAGTACTTTTTTTTTTTATAAAAAAAGATTAGTTTTTTTTTGGGCTATGCCAGTTTCATAGTTTTTTGAAAAACCCATCATATTAAAACGTATTGCCTCTTCACATGGTTCTTTTAATGAAATACATTTAGTATTGTTTATCCCTAAATATGATAAGATTTTATTGACGTCGAGTGTCTTTTATGCTTCTAGTATTCATAGTTTGTTAATTTATGTGATATAGTATTTTTTAATTATTAGTAAAGGTTTGTCAGATTTGTGCTTTGTTTGATGAAATCTGATTTAAGTGAACTATTATCAGATAAATAGCAAATTGTGATAATGCAGAGGTTGTGTAAGCAATGTACGTGTTGCTTGAATTATTATTAGAGATATTCTTTAAATGGGAAACTGAATTCATAGACAATATTGGTTGTTGAGATTCTGATATTGTTATACCATTAGTAATCATGGATGTAAGTAAGTGATGAGCTCAATTTGTATTTATCATTAGCTGATATGAATGTATCTGTTTTTCTTATAATTGTTTTGTCTAATTAGTTGTTACCGCAGAGTTGGTTTCCATCGAATAAAGTAAAGGCATTATTTCTTTTTTGTTTGTATTTTTCTAAGGTGATTTTTTTTTTATCAGTTATGTGGTTAAGGACCTTATTACTAATTAATGTTTGTTTTATATTTTTCAGTTCAACTAGAAGAAAACAAATACTGGGTTCAACTGATATTAAATGTGTTTCATTTATAAAATTACTTATGATGGCTATTTTGTATCTGTCAGTAGTATTCGGTGTTGTAGGTATAGGCTGATTAGTGTTTTATATATTATGTTATATGGATGTTTTAAAGCTTTCGATATTTTAATCGATTAGTATGTCTAAAAAGTGAAATTATATTTGTTTAGTTCATAAGTGAAATTAAGAGCCAAGTTATTTTCAAAGGTTGATACATTTTTTTGGCTTCATCCTAGTAGTTAGTTATTACATAGTAATTGTAATGGATGGCTTAGTGTGTTTTATTTACTTATTTTTTTTAATATTAAATTTTCTAGGTTTGTCATGTAAAATTTTAAGTGTTGGACTGATAGGTGAACCCATGACAACACCACCAGTTTGGTACACATATTTCCTAAATAGTCATAAAAGGAAACGTGTGTGTGAATGTGAGAGAGACTTACTCAGAGAGTCTGGATTTTTTTCTTTAATATATATTAATAATAAAAACTAAGAAAACTATACATATTCATACACTCGTAGAAGTATATGATGGGAGAGTAATAAGTTCTTAGCCTGACCCACTGACCAAAATCTGACCAAATGATAAAATATTTCTTTTTTTAGTCAGGTCAGTTGATGTAGAAAGCTAGCTTTGCATATACACAATATATTGTGTTTAGACAATGCCATTTGGCCAATTCAAGAGACTTAGTCTTTGGCAAGCAAAATCCATCCTGAAGCGAAATGGAAATGGAGAAAAGATAATTGTTACAAACACACACACACACAGTTTTTCCGCTACCCACTAATTTTACCTGCTACAGCAGCCATTGTTGTTGTTCAATAGCAATCACTACTCCAAAATGTCCGACTGCATCAGTCACTCATTCCATCACTACAACTACAATTTGCTGAGGCAGCAACTTCAGCAGTAGAAAAAAAAAAAAAGCAATATTCGTTATATTGAAAATCATAAATACCACCAAGTAAAACGAATGGGAAGTGTTAACTGTTTAAACATTCATGATTACCAAAATTTTAAAATGCACACAACATTCCAATTTACTAACTTGGGAGAAACCAGTCCTGATCATCACAGTAGTAACTATTAAAGTGCTAGATCTGTAAAATTAAAATTCTAAATACAACATTCAAAGAACTGTTAAAAAAAATCTGGAAAGAGTTTAACTACCAAAAAATTTGCCTCAAACAAAGTCAGAAATTTTAATATATATATATATATATATTAGTGTGTGTACATTTATGCATGTGCTCACATACACTGTGTAGTATGCATGCATAATAAATACATATGATAGTCATTTTCTTGATAACATTTTTAGGAATCTTATTTCATGATATAATGCAACCAAAATTTAAGCAACAAGGCTTCCTTGAACATGTTTTTAGATTCTTGATAAAATTTAATGAATGCTAGTTAACAGACAATGAAATCAGCAGGGGTTTATGAGGCTATGTAAACCTCTGTGTGTGTGTATACATATATGTTAGTAATAGTAAGAACTAATGGAATAACAATCCACAGTTTGTAGTATTTACTTTTAAAAGTGCTTGATACATAGAAGAGCAATACTTGTCAAATTTTTATTATTGATATTTATAATGAAAACATTTTTCACTTTTTCAAATGTTTTTATTATAAATACCAATTATATATATATATATATATATATATATATATATATATATATACTAGCAGTATAACCTGGTGTTGCTCGGGTGTAATGAAAGCTTTAAAACTAATCCATGGTCCTGGAGCTCAGACTCTTTGGACATTGGCATGAAAGACTAAAAAGCAATAGTTGTTTCCAGTTAAAGTGAAACTGTAGACTGAAAGAAAAATGAATTAATGTAAGTCAAATTTTGATTTCCTGGTATCGATATCAAATAAGTTGTTTTTATCATAAACTGAATTTTGAAGGCTAAATAAGTCCTCCGAGTAAATGGTATCATGGCTAAGACTAAGAACTACAATTATGTCTACTTAGAGCTAAACCCGAAGCAAAAACTAAAATAAAAGGGGTGAAAAACATACAGACATACAGGCAGATAAACAGACACACACAAAAACATCTTGCCTTTTATATATAATCAATTTTCTGCACTATTGTAAGAACTTCAACCTTGAAACTTCTGAATATCATTTCTTATGTCTTTGTCTATGATTAAAATCGGACCACTCCTTCTATAACCCGATTTTTTCGATTATCGATATTTATCGGGGGTACCTCGACACAAAACCTAGCTAAGAACACTCACAGACGCTTATAGTACAACTGTGTAAATTTTCAAGAAAATTGGTTCAGCCGTTTCGGAGTCTATAGGTAATGGGGACACAGACAAAGTTCCATTTATAAATAAGTTTAGATATAAAAATGAATGAATTGTACATTGATCAGAAATGCTCATATTTTAAAACCTAATGAAAATAAGTTATTTCCCTTTTTGCATAACGTCTAAAGTAATTCCAGCTAACATTAATGAGCTATACTAAGTTATGCTAATTAATTCCCAGTATGTCAAAGCCTCTTTCATTAACACATTTTCATTACCAATAAATAAACAAATAACAGAAGATAAAAATACTCAAGCTTCAGGTTGGCATAAATGAAAGTAACTCAATACCATAGGTAAATGAACAGACCAATTGGACAAAGCTTATTAACCTTATGTAAACAAATACTATTTCTTTTTCAAGCTTACAGTTGCAGAAATGAGCTTTTGTCTAAATTAAGATGAGCTTTAATCTTCTCTCGATTGAATCAGCAGAACCCTAATCCACGCAATAGACTTTTGCATCAAATATGCCACAGAATTATCTTTAACTTCATAAATGTGAAAAAACTTTGATAGGTACTGTTAAGTTTAATCGAAAGTTATTTCTTATTGTATAACTTTATAAAACCATCCATTGAACAAATAATAGAATAAATAATGATAAAAAAACAATTTAGATATTGGTACATTATCCTTAATGCAAAGTTCATTCCAAACAAGGTTTAGCTAAGAATGAGTTTCCAAAGGTATGCAAAGTTCAGAAGAATGTCTGACAAGACCTACGTACCTTGAAACATTTTAACTCCAGGTTTTTTTTATCTGGGCTCAAACACTGACCATTTTATCTTATTTTATTGATTTATTTTTTTTTTCTACTTACTTATTTATAAACAACTTGACCATCAGAAACAAAAGAAACTGGATACACAAAGCCATAAGTTTATTCGCCTGAAGAGAGTCAACCTTAGACTCGAAACACGTGTAGTGTCACAAATACTATAATGGACACTTATAGGATGATAATATATATAATAACAATAAATATACATTTTAAACAAAATGTTCACACCCCTGACACTTTATTCTATACCAATTTCTCTCATTGGAATAAGTATATTTCTTTTTCTAATATATATATATATATATATATATAAAAACAGACTAAATATTCAAAAATAATGCTAACAGTAATATAAACTGTCTTCTGGTTGAGTGGTGGCTCAATTCTAGATTTTTGTATTATATATATATATATATATATATATATATATATATATATCCTTACCACATGCCCCCCTCCACTTGTGGTCATGTGTTGGAGTTAAACTTAGTAAATATCAATAATAATGCAAAACACAATCCATAAACTGTTTATGATAGAAGTAAATGTCATGGGAGACGAGAATAAAAACACATTTTTATATAAATGAAAAATAACAACCGAAGCAAGCAATGGTTATTTTTTTTTCAGGATGCATCCTTCATACTGAAATTGGCATCAAGAACATCTGGCTACAAATAGAGAAAGAAGACAAATCCTGAACACCTAAAACGCAGCTAGAGTCCAAATGCTACAATTTTCTTGCATCAGCTGCAATAACCAGTAATTCATTTGAAACCAGTAACAGCAGCAGTGATAAAATAATCAATAACATTTCCAATTCCCATTCACTTGAAGCTGTAACTTCTTTTCTCTTTCCACGAATGTTGCTGCTGCTAACGACCATTCTGAATTAGATATAGTCTCATTTTAAGGAGGGATAATCACAAACACAAAACATGCAGGTATTGCAACCATGCCAGCATCAAACAATTATTATTGCTTAAAGCAGCGACATTACAAAAGACGTTTGGGTGGGGTGGGGGGTATCCACTTTAAGCGGACACCCCCCCCCCCACTCCTAAGTATTTTGTTTTTTGGGTGTATAAAAAATTTGCATTGTCTTCAATGATTCAGAAGTTTTTATCCTAAAAATAATGAGAGAGAAAGAGGATAATCTACTGGCTTGAATAATCGAGAAATCTCATTAGAAAAATATGCATTTAAAGAAATAAATTAAAAATATTTCATGACAGATTTTGAAAAATTTTGTAAATAAATTTTCTTTGTTTACATTAGTATATGAAAACAGAGCAGATATGAATATTTCAATAAATCGGAAAAATGTATTTGTCTATAAATTGAAGAAGGCCTGAGTGTATAATGGCTGAAACGTAGTACAAATGACAAAGATGAGGACAATAGTACGAATCATGTAAATAGCATGAAAATGTGCTTAAAAGTATTATTCAGCCTTTGTTTGATTGTAAGTACTGTGTAGTTAAGAGGTTAAGACATGTCAGATCTAATAAGGGTTTTCCCCTAGGGGACACAGGTTCAAATCCTGCCAGAGGACGTATATTTTTTTAACAAGATTTCTCAATTATTCAGGCCAGTAGATATAAATAAATATATTGTTTGATTATTAAAAAAAAAAAAAAAAAAAGAGCATCTTGTCAAATACAAGTATCCATTAAAAATAATGTTTAAACAAATTAAAAATATATCAGTCTATTTTGTAAATAAATTTTCTTTGTTTACATTAAGATATGAAAACAGAGCAGATATGAATATTACAATAAATCAGGAAAGGTGTGTTTAAAAGCATTATTCGGGCTTTGTTTGATCGTAAGTCCTGTACGGTCAAGAGATTAAGGCATGTTAGATCTAACGAAAGGATGCAGGTTCAAATTCAGCCAGAGAATGTATATATTCCTAACAAGATTTCTTTTACTTAAGAAATCTGGTAAGCCAATGTTTGAACAGATACTAAAAACTATTAATAGTACCTAGCATAGCTCCATAATATGGTAATATTTAATGTAATTGAAGTGGGTGAGTATGTGTTCTCAAATACATTAGTAATGCGTACAAAATAAAATAAAAACTACGAAATAAAATAAACATAAAAATCTCCCCAGAGTCCTCTGACAGGAAAGACAATTGACGTATGCACAAAAAAGAGAGGCCTCCTGGTGCCAAAAATAAACTCGATCTCTTTCTCTGTTGGACTTTGGATGGTAAAGACATGCCAAACTGTTTGGGAAGGAATTTCCCGAAACAAGAGGTCGTTGGAACCAAAAAATAAAATCAGTGTCCAAACTGTCCGTCTAGTGTCTCTGTATCTTTCCTTTTCTCTTTGCCTATTTATTTCAGCAGCGAAAGCCATTCAACAAATTTTGGATGTTTAGGCAAAGAACCCAGCAGTAATAGCCATAACATACCATAAATGTTCCAAATATCACAAGATCCTGTAAACTCGAATGTGCAAATGGTGTAATAGATTAGAATTGGATATTGGAGAGTAGAGTTCCAATTCCGGTTAGATTAGCTATATTCACTTATACACAGACAACCTGGGGAAAGGTTTGAATTTCTCCCCCAGCTATGGGTTAATTAGGTAAGAAAATAATTAGTTCAGTAAATTGTTATTACCAAAAATTCTTACAACCTAAAATATATTCTACAAAAAGGTGATAAGCTGTAACAAAAAGCAATCAAAATACTAAACCTCTAACATGATTTCATATGCATAACATTCCAAATGTTAACTTTTATGAGCTTGATTTTAAAATCTACTAGCAGTATAGCCCAGCATTGCTCGGGTGTAATGAAAGCTTTAAAACTAATCCATGGTCCTGGAGCTCAGACTCTTTGGACATTGGCACGAAATACTAAAAAGCAATAGTTGTTTCCAGTTAAAGTGAAACTGTCGACTGAAAGAAAAATGAATGGATTTCCTGGTTTCGATATCAAATAAGTTTTTTTCGTCATAAACTGAATTTTGAAGGCTAAATAAGTCCTGAGTAAATGGTATCATAGCCGAGACTAAGAACTACAATTATTCCTACTTAGAGCCAAACCTGAAGTAAAAACTAAAATAAAAGGGCTGAAAAAAAAAAAATAAAAAAATACAGACATACAGGCAGATAAACAGACACACAAACATCTTGCCTTTTATATATATATATATATATATATAGATAGATAGATAGATAGATATATATATATAAAAAATCGATTTTTTGCGCTATTGCAAGAACTGCAACCTTGAAACTTCTGAATATCGTTTCTTATATCTTTGTCTATGAGTGTATCAAATTTGATTAAAATCGGACCACTCCTATAACCCGATTTTTTCAATTTTTGATATTTATTGGGGGTACCTCGACACAAAACCTAGCTAAGAACACTCGCAGATGCTTATAGTACAACTGTGTAAATTTTCAAGAAAATCGGTTCAGTCGTTTCCAAGTCTATAGGTAACGGGGACACACAAAGTTCCATTTATAAATAAGTTTAGATAATAACCACATGATAAATGTATGTGCATGTTTAAAACATTAACAAAAGATAAATAAAGGATTTTTAGATGTTAAAAATAATATTATTTTTAACATGCTTACTTTTTGTTACAAAAAAAAAAAAAATTACAAGTGTGCCATTACAATGAATATCAAAACATTTCTCACATGTGATATCTTGGATACAAACATGCCATAAAACTATGCTGAGAAATCTCCCCTTATATCTTTATCTTATTTTCAAGTGACCATTTTCAATTATTTTGTTTGTTTGTTTTGAGGTTTAACGACCTATCAATCCTTATGGGATCATTTAAGGTCATAAATGTTTTTGTGTAAGGTTATATTATTTTTACAGAATTTTGGAATATATCTTGCTTTTTAAACTTTTCCATTGCTTTCAAGTTGTATTACTTTTAAACCCCCCCCCCCCCCCCGTGAGGGTCAGATCTATTTTTGATCTTCGGATCTTTACTTAGATTATATTTTGTTGTATAGTTTGATCTTTTTGAGGAAAGCTTAAAATAGTATTAGAGTTTATTTTTTCGAGAAGATCTTTCAGGTTGTTAACATTATAGAGAGATTGCCGGATATATGTAAAAATCACTGCAGTCAAGTAGAACATGTTTTACTGTATAGGGTTCTTGACATGCAATGCATTCAGGAGGTTCTTCATTTTTTAGGAGATAAGAGTGGGTTATGTGTGTATGTCCCATTCGAAAACGGGATGTAATCACTTCTTCTGTGTGATTTACTGGGTTCTGGTAGTTGTTTCTTTAGGATGGGTTTGATTTTAAATAATTTGTTGTTTTGACAGTTGTTCCAGGTTTCCATTTTCAATTATCTCAACACCCAGTAGAGAGACAATAGTAGTAAACAATCAATTAAGAAACTGCAGATCCAGATTTGATATTTACAAATCTAAATCTATCTAAACTTATTTATAAATGGAAGTTTGTGTGTGTGTGTGTGTGTGTGTGTGTGTGTGTGTGTGTATCCGTTACCTATAGACTCCGAAACGGCTGAACCGATTTTCTTGGAAATTGGCACAGTTGTACTATAAGCATCTGCGAGTGTTCTTAGCTAGGTTTTTTGTCAAGCTACCCCCAATAAATATCAAAAATCGATAATCGAAAAAAATCGGGTTATAAAAGGAGTGGTCCGATTTTAATCAAAGTTGATACACTCATAGACAAAGACATAAGAAACGATATTCAGAAGTTTCAAGGTTGCAGTTCTTACAATAGTGCAGAAAATTTGATATCGATAGCAGGAAATCAAATTACATCCATTCATCTTTCTTTCAGTCTACTGTTTCGCTTTAACTGGAAACAACTATTGCTTTTTAGTCTTTCATGCCAATGTCCAAAGAGTCTGAGCTCCAGGACCATGGATTAGTTTTAAAGCTTTCATTACACCTGAGCAACGCCGGGCTATCCTGCTAGTACTTTGAAAAAGTGAAAGGAAGAGAAAAAGAATATGGAGACTTACACTGTTTCATGTTTCATGCAATAATTACTTCTTTTCAAAGTCTATGATATGAATACTTAACACTCTAACATCTTTATTTTTTTTAATTTGCTGCACCCCCCCCCCCCACCCGCAAATGGTTTAGTGTAATATATCAAACAAAATACTTATTGCTTACAATAAATAGCATGGAAAACAAAAATTCCCTCCTCCCCAGAAGAAACAAATCATTTTAATTGGAAGTTTCTGTTACTGTTCCATTTTTACCATTAATGACCAAATAACTAAATCCTTCCCTAAGTTTGCAAAAAAAATCTGAAGAACTTTAGGTCAAGTGTTTTACAACTGGATTTCATTTCTTCTGAAAGAACGGATCTCTTGTTTCCACAGACACATTACGCATACATAAACTTCAGTTTAGCATTTCCAAAGTTTGGTTTTTATTCACCTCAACTAACTTTAATCTCACAGCAGAAAGAATGAGTTCACATTAAATTGCCAAAATGTGGGTACAAAAGCTGTTTTTATTTTGTTGTATTAATACAATAAGCAATTTACCAGAGCCATCAGTCAGTTAAGTGCCATACGTGATACACGCTTGGGCGATCATGTCTCAAAAGAGACATGACTGACTGGGCAGAAGATTACCCCACAGTAGGTTGCCATTGCTTTCTGCGGTAGACTTGTTGCCAACCAAGGCTAAAGAACCCAATCTGTCCTGTTATTTGACCCATAACTGGAAGGAATGGGCGGATTAATAACTTTCCCAAGGGTATTTGCGCGTAAGTGAATGCAACGAATTCAACTGGAATTCGAACTCGGCTCTCTGATTTCTTGTTCCGAGGCAATATCAACTGGACCACAACACAAATCCACCAGTTATGAGTTGCCATGAAAAATGAGAAAAAAAAAAAAAGAAAAAAAAGAGGCATACATTTCTAAATTTATTAATGGTATTAAGATCTAGAATATCTAGTATATCATTAAATCATTTGCAAATACACTTGGTGTATTTGTGTATTTGTCTGTATAACTTTACATGTCATCAGTGCAAATGATTTAATAATGTTATCTCCCTTGCACTAGAAGATTGTTCAAATGAATCATGTAAAGAAAAGATTTTCTTTACGAAATCTAAAAATGACCAAACAGCTTTAAGTAGATCTGCATAAACACACAAGAGTAAACTATAATAATTAGCAAAATATATTTTAAAAAAACTTGCATGCCAAATCTAATAATGACTTAAAATATGTTAATTTTTTTTTTTTTAGTATCAATCTGTTAACTAGTAAAATATTGGTAGAAACAATGACTAACAGATCCTTTTTAAAAGCTGTTAAACAACAAAAATTAATTTCTATGTGTGGCTCGTTTTACACTTTTACAATTCTGTGGACAAATATTTATATCTTTATTTTCTACCATGTATATTACAACTAGCAGTATAGCCCAGCGTTGCTCAGGTGTAATGAAAGATTTAAAACAAATCCATTGTCCTGGAGCTCAGACTCTTTGGACGTCGGTATGAAAGACTAAAAAGCAATAGTCGTTTCCAGTTAAAGCGAAACCGTAGACTGAAAGAAAAATGAATGGATGTAAGTCAAATTTTCATTTCCTGGTATCGATATCAAATAAGTTTTTTTTGTCAAACTGAATTTTGAAGGCTAAATAAGTCTTCTGAGTAAATGGTATCATGGCCAAGACTAAGAACTACAATTATTCCTACTTAGAGCCAAACCTGAAACAAAAACTAAAATAAAAGGCTGAAAAAAATACAGACATACAGGCAGATAAACAGACACGCACACAAACACCTTGCCTTTTATATATATTATCGATTTTCTGCACTATTGTAAGAACTGCAACCTTGAAACTTCTGAATATCGTTTCTTATGTCTTTGTCTATGAGCGTATCAAATTTGATTAAAATCGGACCACTCCTTCTATAACCCGATTTTTTTGATTATTGATTTGATATTTATTGGGGGTACCTCAACACAAAACCTAGCTAAGAACACTCGCAGATGCTATAGTACAACTGTGTAAATTTTCAAGAAAATCGGTTCAGTCATTTGAGTCTATAGGTAACAGGGAGACACACACACACAGACAAAGTTCCATTTATAAATAAGTTTAGATGAGAATTATTTCTTCTATATCAGTTGGATTTTTAAGTAAATATTATCATTCAATTTAAGTAAGAATGTATCTATTACGAATAATCAGTAGAGAACCGTTGTTAGCAAAAATGTACAGATCAAACTAAATTCCCCCACCCTCCATAGAATCGCCACTGATCCTTCTGTATAACTACATTTTGGTTGCTTGCTTTAAGTTTCTCCTCAATTTTTGATGAGATGGCCCAGCATTGCCATATTGAAGACATCACATAGCAATCTTGTACCGTCTTCTTTGTTTCTAGTAAAATACTCTACTCAGCTTCTGGAATGCGTCCTTGATCACAAATTCTAAAATGATTGGACAATATAATAAAAATGAGAAGTACTCCTTTCATAAAAATCTTTTTCAATATCAGTTCATCTTTTGCTGTGAATTATAGACACATGCTAATTTATAATTGTAGATTCAATTATAGATGTCCTTTTTGTAAGTATTGTCTGTGAAAAGATTACAGTATTAAATTCGTTTAAAGGCACGGTCCAGCAGTGGACAAGTTGAAACCAAGCTCTCTTATCATTGTGAAGATGAGATTCCGATCTGAAAATATTAATGAATCATAAATAGGTAATACCCAACACTTTTTTTACCTTCCTTTATTATACTAAACGCATTGATAGCCTTCAAATACCTACCTATACACAGTATTACCTTTATATACAGCACCGAAGAGACAAAATATTAAAACACTTACCTTTATACCGCGATGAATAAACCCTCTTCGTCTCCGAGCCGGTCGTAAATGCAAGTACTCTTCTGTACTGGTGATGCTGATGTTCCAAACTTTACGCCATGCTTCATAGAGAGGCTCATGGACAGGATAGACACCGGAATGATGTGGTGCCACAGCATAATTTGTTGTCACAGGTATTTTGTATTTCTAAACAATGAAGAGATGGAGAAATAAGTAAATACACGAATAATAATTGACTAAAAAAAGAAAGAAAACATAAGACGATTGAATTTATACAATTATTTTTATACTAATTTGTTCTAATTTTTCAAATTGATACGATTAGTGTGCAGTAAATTTCCAGACCATTAATGACTAGCAGTATAGCCCGGCATTGCTCGGGTGTAATGAAAGCTTTTTTTTTTTTATCATATCACCCCGAGCAATGCGGTAATGCCAATGATGTGCAGGGGGCTACGTAATAGTGAAAAGATTGGAAAAGAGAAAGCCGGAACCGCATCCTAAACAGGGAACAAGGGATGAGCCTCTTCACCTTATTGATTTTCTGCACTATTGTAAGAACTGCAGCCTTGAAACTTCTGAATATCATTTTTTATGTCTTTGTCTATGAGTGTATCAACTTTGATTAAAATCAGACCACGCCTTCTATGACCCGATTTTTTCGAGTATCGATTTTTGATATTTTATCGGGGGGGTACCCCAACACAAAACTTAGCTAAGAACACTCGCAAACGCTTATAGTACAACAGTGAAAATTTTCAAGAAAATCAGTTCAGCCATTTCGGAGTCCATAAGTAACAGACACACACACAGAAAGTTCCATTTATAAATAAGTTTAGATTAGTTTTAGAATAACCAACATTATTAACTACATTAGTTAATGGCACTAACTCCCAAATTGTTAATAAAATATACTTAATAGGAAGATAAGTACTTATCTTCAAGAATTGTTTTCGGTATATTAAAATTATTTAACAAATCATGAATCATACTTATATAGATATAAGCACTTCAACATGGTGTAATGGTTAGAAAGCTTGTCTAACTAGAACAATAATGACTTAATAGTGAGATTGATCCTCACTGGGTGTCTTGTATTTTCAGTCTTTTTTTTTTAATTGTATAACCCCGAGCAAGGCGGTAATGCCACTGATGTGCAGGGGGCTACGTAATAGTGAAAAGATTGGAAAAGAGAACGCTGGAAACCACATCCTAAACAGGGAACAAGGGATGGTCCTCTTAACCTGTTCAATGTGCCAGATCTAAGTTATACATAGAAAATTACTATGCATGAATGCGGGTCATTATTTTAGGACATTTTAGGAGTAATTGTTAACAAACTTGTCTTGCTGGATCAATTACACTAGGTAGTGGGTTTGATTCTCACTGAGTGCCTCATAACTCTGGCCTTGTACAGCATCTAAGCTAGACTTAGAAAATTCAGTCATTCCGTCAGTCAATCAGTTAAGCGCCATACGTGATATGCGCTTGGGCGATCATGTCTCTTTCAATCCATGACTGACTAGGTAAAAAAGTTGCCCACAGTAGGTTGTCATTTCTTTCTACGGTAGACTGGTTGCCAACCAAAGCTATAGAACTCAATCTTTTCTACTATTCAACCCATAGCTGGGAGGGAAGTAATGAATTCATACCTTTACCCAAGGATATTTGTGCATAAGTGAATGCAACGAAAATTACCATATACATACATATATATACACACACACACACACACATATATATATATATATATATATATATATATATATATAAAATATATTGGGTTAGCCAAATGGTTCATTCAATTTATTAGATACAAATAAAAGACAACTTATTTTTTTAACATCTGCCATATTTTAAGTCGTTTTATAATATCAAACTTCCAGAATTTTTCTCAGCAAAGAAGTGCTTGAAATGTCTTTTGCAGTCTTCCAGAGAATTGACACATTTTTACTAAAAGATTTTAATAACAATTAAAATATATGGCAACTCAAAGGTGCAATAATCAATAAAGTGAATGAGTGAAAAAATTCCAAGCTAAATTGTAACAATTTTTATATGGTGCTCACCAAGAAACATGCAGGCAAATGGAATAGTATTTTGATCTCTCTAAATAATTCTAGGTGCTTTTTCTTGCCTTCAACTGGTCGAATCAAGAACCATAATTGTTAAAAGTCAATTTGTTTCTCTTAAGACGCAAATAATGAAAGGCTTCTTTCTTATCCTATCATCACATACACGCCAACACGTATGCATCACGTACACGCCAACACGTATGCATCACGTACACGCCAACACGTATGCATCACGTACACGCCAACACGTATGCATCACGTACACGCCAACACGTATGCATCACGTACACGCCAACACGTATGCATCACGTACACGCCAACACGTATGCATCACGTACACGCCAACACGTATGCATCACGTACACGCCAACACGTATGCATCACGTACACGCCAACACGTATGCATCACGTACACGCCAACACGTATGCATCACGTACACGCCAACACGTATGCATCACGTACACGCCAACACGTATGCATCACGTACACGCCAACACGTATGCATCACGTACACGCCAACACGTATGCATCACGTACACGCCAACACGTATGCATCACGTACACGCCAACACGTATGCATCACGTACACACCAACACGTATGCATCACGTACACACCAACACGTATGCATCACGTACACACCAACACGTATGCATCACGTACACACCAACACGTATGCATCATGTACACACCATGTTTCAACGTGACTAACATAATCAAGCTGGTAATTTCCACCACTTAATTTGGATAATTTTAGTATTTTGTTTATCATCTGCATCATATAATGTTGATTATCATCAAGTAATGTCTTTATCAACTTCAACAATGGTTTATCTAAACGTGGAGCATCATTTTTCAAGAAAGTTTCACCACAGAACTTTTGAAAGGTCTGATCAGTCAAACTGCCTTTTCTATAAATTGCATAATCTATTTTTTAATTTCAGTGGCACTTTTACCTTTCTTAAAATAAAGTAACACACAATATGCTAAAAATTTTGCTTATTTTCTTTCACCTCCAATGAATATATACCTTTTTTTTTTTTTTTAACAATTCTCTGAAAAATGCATACTGATATGAGAGTTGTCACAATACATTTTTTTTTTAATTGATGTCACAAAGTAAATGAACCGAAAAGAGGAGAGGGCAAAAAGAAAAATGAACCGAAAAGAGGAGAGGGAAAAAAGAAAAATGAACCGAAAAGAGGAGAGGGAAAAAAGAAAAATGAACCGAAAAGAGGAGAGGGAAAAAAGAAAAATGAACCGAAAAGAGGAGAGGGAAAAAAGAAAAATGAACCGAAAAGAGGAGAGGGAAAAAAGAAAAATGAACCGAAAAGAGGAGAGGGAAAAAAGAAAAATGAACCGAAAAGAGGAGAGGGAAAAAAGAAAAATGAACCGAAAAGAGGAGAGGGAAAAAAGAAAAATGAACCGAAAAGAGGAGAGGGAAAAAAGAAAAATGAACCGAGGAGAGGGAAAAAAGAAAAATGAACCGAAAAGAGGAGAGGGAAAAAAGAAAAATGAACCGAAAAGAGGAGAGGGAAAAAAGAAAAATGAACCGAAAAGAGGAGAGGGAAAAAAGAAAAATGAACCGAAAAGAGGAGAGGGAAAAAAGAAAAATGAACCGAAAAGAGGAGAGGGAAAAAAGAAAAATGAACCGAAAAGAGGAGAGGGAAAAAAGAAAAATGAACCGAAAAGAGGAGAGGGAAAAAAGAAAAATGAACCGAAAAGAGGAGAGGGAAAAAAGAAAAATGAACCGAAAAGAGGAGAGGGAAAAAAGAAAAATGAACCGAAAAGAGGAGAGGGAAAAAAGAAAAATGAACCGAAAAGAGGAGAGGGAAAAAAGAAAAATGAACCGAAAAGAGGAGAGGGAAAAAAGAAAAATGAACCGAAAAGAGGAGAGGGAAAAAAGAAAAATGAACCGAAAAGAGGAGAGGGAAAAAAGAAAAATGAACCGAAAAGAGGAGAGGGAAAAAAGAAAAATGAACCGAAAAGAGGTGAGGGAAAAAAGAAAAATGAACCGAAAAGAGGAGAGGGAAAAAAGAAAAATGAACCGAAAAGAGGAGAGGGCAAAAAGAAAAATGAACCGAAAAGAGGAGAGGGAAAAAAGAAAAATGAACCGAAAAGAGGAGAGGGAAAAAAGAAAAATGAACCGAAAAGAGGAGAGGGAAAAAAGAAAAATGAACCGAAAAGAGGAGAGGGAAAAAAGAAAAATGAACCGAAAAGAGGAGAGGGAAAAAAGAAAAATGAACCGAAAAGAGGTGAGGGAAAAAAGAAAAATGAACCGAAAAGAGGTGAGGGAAAAAAGAAAAATGAACCGAAAAGAGGTGAGGGAAAAAAGAAAAATGAACTGAAAAGAGAAGAGGAAAAAGAAAAAGTTTTTGGCTAACCAAACACATTTTAGTTAATTATTTTATGGAAAGAATCCAAAAGATTTTCGGTTACAGCCTTGTGCAATTGTTCCAAAATTTTGGGAAGAAATTTAAAATGGGAAGCTCCAAAAAATAAAAAGCAATAATATCTTATAATTTTTCCACCATCTAAAATTATATAGACATCTTCCATTTTTATCTAACTCAGTTTAGGTATCAAGTATTGCTTTGACTGAATACATTTAAAACTAAATTAAGTTAGGAGACAAAAATTTTTAAAAAGATGCTACATGCTAAAGTTTGTAATAATCAAACAGTTTTTGTTTTTCTGCAATGATGAGGAGAGAAAAACAAGGGCTAACATTTATTCATTTTATTATTCTTTTTTTATAGAAAATTGTTCTCTTCCATGATATAAACTTTCCAGCCATTTTTAAAAAATTCGTATGAGCTGGATTATAAAATATAACTGACATAAAATAAATCAATATTAATGTTATAGTTCAATACACAATCAAACAAACAAAATTTATTAGCAACAATAAAGGCATAAGATCACCTATCAGCAAATTTTAGAAAGATTAAATCTTCTCCATGTAAAAATTATAATGATAATCTTTTTTAAATTGAAATTTTAACTATAAATTATACGAAGTTGACAAACAAATAATTGATTAAAAAAAACAAACAAACATGCAGAGCAATTGTAAATATATAGGATAGGCTTCTTAAAAACAGATTTAACTGATTTCATGTTCATTTGATTCAATTATTTATGAGCAGATTATCTGCTTATCAGATTAAGAATTGCCTGAGCCAATGAATACCACAGGTTAGTCTTGATTAATCTGTGGCACTAATCTCATTTTGTAACTGTTCCTCTTCATTTACCCAATCCTTAGAACAAATAAACAAAATATTAAACAATTTAAAAGAGGTTATGGCTGCTAAACCACTCTCCTGACAAAACAGGTTTACTTTTATAGGCTTTTTTTTCTGTTTTTTTTTTTTTTTTTGAGGGGAGGGGATTTAAAGTAATCCTACAATATTAAAATTGCTTTTATCTTAAAAAACCTATTTCATGGTATTTTAAGCAAAAAAAAAAGTTATAATTTTTTTTTTTTTTTTTTGAGTACTCATTTACTTTGTTCTGAACATTATTTTAATTTAATCATTAAATATTTGGTCATTTTTAATTTAACCATTTAATTAAATATTTGGTCATTTTTAATTTAACCATTTAATTAAATATTTGGTCATTTTTAATTTAACCATTTAATTAAATATTTGGTCATTTTTAATTTAACCATTTAATTAAATATTTGGTCATTTTTAATTTAACCATTTAATTAAATATTTGGTCATTTTTAATTTAACCATTTAATTAAATATTTGGTCATTTTTAATTTAACCATTTAATTAAATATTTGGTCATTTTTAATTTAACCATTTAATTAAATATTTGGTCATTTTTAATTTAACCATTTAATTAAATATTTGGTCATTTTTAATTTAACCATTTAATTAAATATTTGGTCATTTTTAATTTAACCATTTAATTAAATATTTGGTCATTTTTAATTTAACCATTTAATTAAATATTTGGTCATTTTTAATTTAACCATTTAATTAAATATTTGGTCATTTTTAATTTAACCATTTAATTAAATATTTGGTCATTTTTAATTTAACCATTTAATTAAATATTTGGTCATTTTTAATTTAACCATTTAATTAAATATTTGGTCATTTTTAATTTAACCATTTAATTAAATATTTGGTCATTTTTAATTTAACCATTTAATTAAATATTTGGTCATTTTTAATTTAACCATTTAATTAAATATTTGGTCATTTTTAATTTAACCATTTAATTAAATATTTGGTCATTTTTAATTTAACCATTTAATTAAATATTTGGTCATTTTTAATTTAACCATTTAATTAAATATTTGGTCATTTTTAATTTAACCATTTAATTAAATATTTGGTCATTTTTAATTTAACCATTTAATTAAATATTTGGTCATTTTTAATTTAACCATTTAATTAAATATTTGGTCATTTTTAATTTAACCATTTAATTAAATATTTGGTCATTTTTAATTTAACCATTTAATTAAATATTTGGTCATTTTTAATTTAACCATTTAATTAAATATTTGGTCATTTTTAATTTAACCATTTAATTAAATATTTGGTCATTTTTAATTTAACCATTTAATTAAATATTTGGTCATTTTTAATTTAACCATTTAATTAAATATTTGGTCATTTTTAATTTAACCATTTAATTAAATATTTGGTCATTTTTAATTTAACCATTTAATTAAATATTTGGTCATTTTTAATTTAACCATTTAATTAAATATTTGGTCATTTTTAATTTAACCATTTAATTAAATATTTGGTCATTTTTAATTTAACCATTTAATTAAATATTTGGTCATTTTTAATTTAACCATTTAATTAAATATTTGGTCATTTTTAATTTAACCATTTAAATTAATATTTAGTCATTTTTAATTTAACCATTTAAATTAATATTTAGTCATTAAAGTATATTTAGTATTTAGAGATGAAAAATGCTTATATGAACATAGAAATATGTTTAATTGCATACAGGATAAACATGAATCAATTTGTATCATTAAGAAAAATTGTAGCATGTACTACAGAACGTACATGTTGAATATACTAAAATCAAATATTTATAAACAGTTTTCAAACCATAAAAGGGTAAAACACCTTAAAATACAAAATCATAAGTAATAGATTTTTTTTTAATGAATGAAAGTAACTGAAATTGCTACAGTTACTGTTTTTATAAGCTTTATAAAAATTCTGTTTAAAGCAGCTTAATGATAATAGAAAAAATATTTGTTTACATCAAAGGTTAATTTTAAAATTGGTTAGAACTGTTAATAATAAGAGCAACGGATCTAAACTTCTATTTATAGTGTTATAACCCAGACCAGACACCCGGTTCATTCTCTGGGTGCAGCTTCTACTCAAATGCTTGCAACTTAAAAAATAACCCTCGGAACAGATTGTTGCCCATGAATAAATAGCATAAAAATTTGTAGCTACAAGCAGATTTTATTTTCCGGTTGTAACCTACTGTTATAGACAAACAAAGCTAAGATAAAGCGGGGAGCGGGTGGGGTGGGGTGGGGGGTTGATGAAGAGCCTAACACAGTGATTCCCAAACTTTTTTTCTGTCATTTCCCCCTACACCCAGTTCAACCATCCAGATTTCCCCCTTCATGTGTATGAGAGAAAGAGCAGTTAAAACACACTGAGACTATTTACTATTTTTCAAATGTACAAATATACTTATAAAATTATAGTTACAGAGTAAAGTAGATAGAGAGCAGTTAGTAACAACTAAGCATAGCCATAGAGAGCGGTTAGTAACAAATAAAAGGACTTTTGTTTGCTCTTCTACTTCCGAATTAAATTAGTGAGAAGGGTGATGCTGCTTCTTGTGCACCAGTGTATCAATATCAGGGTTAGTTTTGGCAAGCGTGCAACGTATGTCACGTTCCTCCTTCGATCGGGTTCGTGCTTTGAGCTTGATTGTGAGTAAAGTAGAAAATCCTGACTCACAAAGGTAGGTTGTGGAAAACAGAATGAGGATTTTCAATGCTCAGTTGTGGGTATGCTTCACACATATTAACCCAGAATTGTTTGAACGTGAACCAACTGGTAGGTACGGCGCCACCCATCTACAACAGGCACTCGCTCTCTCTGACAAGAAAATCCATCTGAGATTTTTTTTATTTAGTAGGTAGTGTAATTATTTCCCCCCTGGTAGCTTGAAATTTCCCCCAGTTTGGGAAATGCTGGTCTAACAGGTGTCTTTACTTTCCTCGATGCAAGACAATCTTTTCATCACTGCCTTCCTCTGGGTAATGACCAGTCTTATAGAGAAATTGTTCTTTGTCCGAGCTGCTTGCCATGTACTTGTGAAGTCCACTTCACTTAGCCCATAATCATCTGGAAAATTAATGCTCAAAACCATTTTTGTGACAGGTCAGCTGTTAAGGTATCAGCTGACACTGATATCAATACATCACTTAAGTGTATAAGCGAATCAATTTAACCAGCCCAATTTAACCAGCCTAATTTTCTGTCAACTATCACAGAATACTAGTGACAAGACATTTTTGTCAGGCAACCTGAAAATAAGGATCCATGCCTTTTCCAAAAATATTGGTGTAGAATAACAGGGACAGTATCAGTTGAAATTTAACCCTTCATCATTCAATCTGCCTAAAACCAGCCCATAAATATCAGCTTTCAATGATCAACCTGTTATAATTCGCTCTATGTATACCCTTATATACTTGCGTACAAGCCAACTTCATGTTTAGCGTGATTCCCCTTTATTTTTGCATGAAGAAACTGAATTGTAAAAATTTGCACTCTACTCAAGTAAATATCGTGCCCCGCCCATAATATAAAAGATCACAAATAAGAAGTGCTGCAAACAGTGAGACTGAGAGGCGATATTTACAGGGTGGATTTAAACATGATTGTTGCTAAAGGGTTAAACTTCATTTGACAATTCCATTTCCTTAATATAGTGAATCATTTTTTGTTGTATTAGTAGTCATTTCTGTCATCCTTTAAATAATAAAAGAGAATGTCATAAAGAAACATTGGTCTGTCATTTACAATATGCCTAAGATAACAGATACTGTAATTTTATCACAGACAATATTTAGAAAAAGGACATCTAAAATTGAATCCACGGTTATAACCAGCTTGTGTCTATGATTCACAGCAAAAGATAAGCTAATATTGAAAAAGATTTTTTTGTGACTTTTGATCAGAGAGAGAAGAATGAGTCAGTCAATAGTATTCCTGCCAAGACTTACAAACTGTTATAGGTAAACAGTTAAGAATAAGCAAGGAGTTAAATATAAAAAGCATTGCTTAATAAAGGAGTGATATCGATGAGTGAGAAATGTATGCAAGTGTGGCTTGCAGCAGCAGCTCAAAATGTTAAAGCAATGTAAATTTTGCTTGGATTAAATACTGATAACATATGCTATGGAAAACCATTTCATCTAAAATACTCCAGTTCTTCATTTTAGTTTTCTTTAAAAAAAAAAAAAAACAGTGTGTTACTAAATGAGAAATCTACAACAAAGGAATTCTTTTAAAATCATTCTAAAATATGAAACTGTAAGAATTGCTTTTAATTTGATTGCAGTATTTGTTAAATTAATGATTTGCTTAAAAGCTTTTTTTTTTTTAATTATCTTAATGTGGGTGTGTACAGTTATATAAAAGAATGCATATGGTCAGATATTAAAAAAAGCCATAAACAGAAATAAGGTTCATCTGTAAAATAAAAAAAATCTGCATTGTAGTTTAAAAGAGGAAAAAAGAAAATAGGAAGAAAAGATAAAAAAAGAGAAAAAAAAAGTCATAATATTCACAGATTGGCCAAGAAGGGATTTTTTTAAAAAAAATCTTTAGTCATTTGGTCAAATTTTGGGAAGTGGGTTAAGCTAAGAATTTTTCAGCACCCCCTTGTGTGTGTGTATGTGTGTATTTTTAGGTTCCATTAATCACTTATTTCTGAAACTTAACAGAATACATTTTTTTTAATAACCAATGCAATATAGCTTCCCTGTGTCTCTTCTACAAATACTTTCACAGCTTCTGCTCTGATGAACTTAGCTCACTTGTTACCCCCTATATATGAATTTACTCGAGCCACAAGATTAGCAACTAGGTTCCACCCTTTCACTGTGAAACCAATAAGATGTAAACACAAATTCTACTCCAGCAGCTTTTTTTTCTCACACTTCACATCTGTGGAATTCCCTTCCATTTACTTGCTTCCCCAACAGCTACAATCTCCAAGAATTTAAATGTTAAGTCAATAGTCATCTCCTATCTTACTAACTTCCATCCTTTCTCTGTCCACTCCCCTCTCATGAGTATTCTCGTCCTTCTCTTACCCACTTCCTGACATCCCCTATAAACCTGTCACTCTTTCTCATAACTTTCCTCCTATGTAACCCCCTGCACAACAGTGGCAGTAAACTGCCTTGCTTGAGGCAATTATAAAAAAAAAAAAAGAAAATTCAGTATAGAATTCAGTTTTTTCTGTGGCATATTTAACAGAAAACACAAGAGAACTATTAAGAGTGAGCTCTTTGGGCCGACCTGAAGGAGACTATCACCACCTTTAGGTTTGTTTTTCATTTTATTTTTTTACTTTTTTCAGTGCAATCTTATAGATTACACCCTAAACTTTCCAATTGACAAAATAAATTTGGAAAAATTTCAATATTCCAAGAAGTTTAGGTGGGGAGGAGGCTAAGTTTTTCATAAATTAATCCTCCATTTTGGAACCACTCGCCAGTACAACATTACCACCACCTGTAAATTTGTTGATTATCAATATTTTTTTACTTTTTTTCAGTGCAATCTTATCGATTAAACCCTAAACTTTCCGATTGACATAAAAAATTTGTAAAAATTTCAACATTTAAACGGGGGGGGGGCTCAGTTTTTCATACAACGTTATAGTAAATCAACCCTGTGCAATTAACTTTTTTGCTTGCGCATATTCAACAACTAATACAGCCATTCTTGGAGTTTCTGAGGAACATGTCATCATAAGAACTAAAGAAAACTTGAAAAAGGCAAAAAGAAAAGCAACAACTCGTCTTAAAAAAAAACAAAACAAAGTGACCCCAACACGAGTGGTTCCAAAATGGAGGATCGATTTACTGTAATGTTGTATGAGAAACTGAGCACCACTAAAATTGTTTAAATATTGAAATATTTAAAAATTTTTCTTAATAATCGAAAACTTTATGTAATAATCAATGACTGCACTGAAAAAAGTAAAAATAATGAAAAACAACAAATTTAAAAGGTGGTGGTAGTCTCCTTCAGGTCCACCAATCTTTGATTTACCAAAATTACTTTTTCATCATCATATCTAAATATAAAAATTTCCATCTCCAAAAAAATAAAATAATAAAGAAGTGCATTAAGCAATGATTGCTTAAAGATACAGCAATATGTAAATGAAAAACTAATTTTTGCAACAAATTTTTTTGCCTTTCTCTTAAAGAAAAAGACAAGCAGGCAAACTTTAAAATTCTAAATCAAATGAGAATGAAATATTTTAAAGAACTTTTTAAAAAGAATCTGTCAATATTTTCATGGAATGTGAAGGCAGAATACAAGCTGACAATAGTTAAGTGAAATGTTCACTTAATAAGAATTGGACAATCTTACAAATTAACAGCTGCTAAAAACAGAAATCAAACTTTTTTTTAAATAACTGAATCAGCAGAAATCTTAATTTCAGTTTTTTTTTTTCAGCTTTATCAAGAATCTTTTATTCAGGAATTTGATTATAAAATCTAATTTAAAAATATGAACTCATGAAAATGATGTCTTTGTATTTGAAAGAAAAAAGAAAATTGATATTTTTCTGTTAGCCTTGTTTTCAATTCAAAGATGAATTGGAACTCTCCAAATGAAAGAGTTAAGAAAATGGTGCAGTTTTATTCAATTTTCAAAAACGAACATTTTCACAATAAAATTTGTCCTTCAGTTTTACCAAACACCTTTTAAAAAAAAAACTGTGCTACTTAATAATGAATGACCCTGTTTTAAACAAATCAATTTCATTCCACACTTAAAAAAATTGTTTTTAAGCATTTTTTTTGAGAGTGGATGTATAAGAGATAAGATTTTTTTTTAATAATCATTTCACCCCAAGCAAGGCAGTACTGCTACTAGTGCACAGGGGGTTACATAAGAGGAAAGTGATGAGAAAGAGGAACAAGTTATAATGGGTGTCAGAGAATGGGTATGAGAAGGATGAGAACACTGGTGCGAAGAGATCTGACGAGAGTAGAGTGGACGGGGAAAAGAACATAAGGGAAAGGATGCGAATCAAGGAGATAGGAGATGGCAATTGACCTTACATTTAAATTCCACAGGCTGGAAGTGCGAGCAAAGAAGCTGCTAGAGTAGAAATTGCAGTTACATTTTATCTGTTTCACTGTAAAAGGGTGGGACCTAGTTGCTAATCTAGTAGCTCGAATAAATTTGTGCAGAGGGGCCACCAGTGAGCTAAGCTTGTCAGAGCAGAAACTGTGAAAGTATTTATAGAAGAGACAATACGCCAGTGAGAAAGTGACTGGAGCTGAGCTACCAGGTTGGGATCGATCAAATTGCAGATTTTCTGTTGCATTTTGTCAAGAACCTCGAGGTGAACAGCAGGGGCATCCGACCAGATGTGACAGCAGTATTCAGTATACAGCAAATGGTAGATTTATATATGTGCAGGATGGATTCAGATGGGAAAAACTTCCTGGCCCTACACAGTGAACCAACCTTCCTAGCAGGAGATTTAACTATGGATTTGATGTAGTCATTCTACTTGAGGTTGGCTGAGAGAGTTAAGCCAAGGAGGCACAGTGTTTTGCTTTCAGGGAGACTAGCCCAATCCATGCTAATGGTGGGGTAAGAGAGATTGTCTATGGTGGTTAACAGATAGAAGCTTCATTTTGGAAGCATTAAAATCCACAAGCCATTTCTTACCCCAGTCTACCACAAATTTAAGGTTCTTTTCAAGCTCAACAGTGAGGTTCACTTTGTCAGCATCAGCGTAAATGGTGGTGCCATCAGTGTAGATGCCTACTTGCGATCCGATTACATCAGGGAGATCATTGATGAAGATCAGAAAAAGCGTGGGACCTGGAATAGAGCCTTGAGAGATACCCATGGTCATATGATAGTATCTTGAGGCATGTCCATTCAAATACCACCTTCATTACATGATTTGAAAGGAACGACTAGATTAGATCAAACAATCGTCCAATTATACCATAACCTTGTAGCTTGCGCAGAAGGCCAGCATGCCAGACTACACAAAAAAATTGAGAATCTTATTTGGGAATTCTGTTCTATGTAATATTGGGCTTACAGCCATATCATGTTGAATACACCGGTTTTCGCTCGATCACCAAAGTTAAGCAATGTTGAGCCTGGTCAGTACTTAGATGGGTGACCGCTTGAAAATACCAGGTGCTGTAAGCATGTAGTGACGGATGTGCATTGTGGTGCAGTGGATATGGGCTCGGAAAGAGAAATCGGTGAGCCAAGTTCAAATTCCTGTTGAATACCCTGCATTCACTTAAGCACTGATACCCTTGGGAAAGGTATTAATCCGTCCATTCCCTCCAGTTATGGGTTAAATAACAGGGTAGGGCTTGGGAACCCTGCCCTTAAAAATAAATCCCAATGAATCTTGATACTCGAAAAGAAAAAGTATTACTAGACACAAAACTTATATAAAAACAACTGTTGAAAGAAAAAGGTATTACCAGCAATAAATAAATAAAATTTAGTTGGCAATAAATGACCTGCCGAGGTTGATATGCCATAGAACTAAAACAACCAACCAACTATGTAATATTAATCAAAAGTTGTTACTGATCAATATATCTGTAATTTTGCACATTCATTTCTTTTAAAAATTAAATTAAGTCAGGAATTCAGTGTTTAAATATTCTTAAAACAATCAAAACACTAATTTTGTGCAGGTTAAAAAATTTAACAGAAGAAATTTTATGAAAAGAAATTTATACTAAAAATTCTGTAACATTTTATATAATTGCAGTTAAGTTGTTTTATTAGATATTTATATAATTAGTGATATCATAGGGTGCATTGGCTACGCTTGCAAAATGGCCTTGCGTCAAACATAACCGAGCCCACCATATTTGAAAGAATCAGAAGGTTGAACAAAAAATAAAATATTAATAAGTGCAAAGTTATCTAATGAGAAGAATGATATCAATTTTGTTGCCCTGAAATAACATGTCTGAAAGTTTTGCATAAAGTTTTTCTTTTGAATGTGTGTTTAAGAGTTCAATTTTCGTAAAGTCAGATGAAACGGATGTTTGTGAAGAAAAAATAAATCTGATGTCGCTGATGTATGTACAACTGTAGTAGCTGAAAGTTCATTCTGTGTATGAATGGAACGCAGAAATGATGTCTTTCTTCCTCTTTTCTTTTTTTGTTGCCACCAAGTAAAGAGAAAGGGAGTATCAATTGATGCAGTGTAAGTGAGAGAGTGCAAAAAAGGCATGTCGCCTAGTTGAGACATTCAGTTGACAACCTGTGACTCTCTGAAGAGAAAAGAAAAATTATGCATATTTATGTGATAGTGAAAAATATGACCAGGTCAACTTTTAAAATCTTTTTCCTTGCTCCTGATTGGCCATTAAATAAGAGATATTTATTTTGTTTTTGCAGACATAAACACATGGTAAAATTTATGAGTTGACTGTCATGAAATGAGCTTTTCTATTGGTGAATGTATATGACTTTTTTTTTTATTTATTGGCTTGTGAAAAGATATAGGTGTGTGTAAGTTTGGATTTTCTGTGCAAACAAAATTCACAAAATCGAACAATATCAATGGTAGGATTTATTAGACAAATCCATGAACACTTTCATTCACTGTTAACCCTTAAACAATATGCATCATTAACTGATGATTTGTTGGAGATCAATGGATATCATCAACTGATGATGTAAACCTTTTCTTAACAACTCAAGCATCATTCATTTAAGTCTAAGTGACTAATTGGCAACTCTAGGTTTCATGATATAACTATTTACTAGGATTCATGAATTTACATCATATTCTGAAGTATTTGCTTGCTGTAGCGATTGTGGAACTCCGAAGAGAGGGAGGCACATAGAGGCCCGAGATTTCTGAGGAGAGGGAAGGGATAAAATCAAGCAACGTCTTCATTTTCATACTACACCCCACTATCATATATACACAATTTAGGAATGAGTTTGAGTACAAGTATGTTACTTCACTAAATTAAACGGAATAACTTTTTGTTCATAATAGTGGAGTCCTAATTCATTCTTGCCCTCTTTTCTACTCTCAAGCTGTTTGAAGTTTATAAATGTGGAGTGGGGAACCAAGGGGTCAGCCAAAATTATGGTGGTTTTGCTTCGCCCCTTCTCCCCCACTCTGTAGGATCACCATTATTTACTTGCAAATGAAGATGAAAGAACAACCCAAAGAGTGTTATGTCTGTTTTATATACTAGAAAGAGACAGAGAGGGAGAAAAGGAAGAGGAATAGAGAGGGGGATAGAGAGGGAGAGGGAGGGAGAGGGGGAGAGGGAGAGAGAAAGAGAAAAAGAAAAGAAAAAAAGAAGTAAAATCCTGTTTGGTTGATTTGTTTTCTACAGCTTAATCCTTTGCAAACGAGAAAATATTTCTAGACTGCAAGAAATTTAAAAATTTTTTTTAGAGATAATGATTTAGTGATACAAGTCTTACTAAATTATTAATCCATAGCCAAGGAGAAGAAGGTGGATTCATATTCCCCCCCCCCCCCAATGATATATGCATGTAGTAAAAACTTTGTGCAAAGGATGCATAACTTCATTGTGAATAGAATGCTTCAAGGAATAACGTGGTTAAAAATGCTAAGTTCAAGAACCTAACATTTGTTTTACGTCTCTTATTTTTAATAATCTAAAAGAGTTAAAATATGACTATTATTGATTTTGTATAAAATTACAACAAAAATAAGCATTAAACCTATATTTAAAACAAAAAAAAAATTCATTTTTATCTAATTTACATGCACATTCATACAAGATCTTCTTGCCATTAACGGTTGATTACACAGTACTTGCTAAAAGCATATATAAGTAAATAGATGCTAAAATGTCCAGAGCACATTTAGCATGTGAATATAATTCATGAAGTTGGTCATTTAATCCTTTGTTGCATGTTGGTCACAATTGTAACCAAAATGCAATAAAGAATTAATACTTAGAAAATATTAGCATCATAAGTAACGAGAGTAGAAATAAATTTGGTTTCCCTACATTTTTCAGTTGTAAGTGCAAAAGGCATGAAATTACTTGAAATGTGAAAATAATGAACAAAATTCAAATTCTATTAGGGAATTATTTCATATTAATACTGTCTCATTACCACATAGTCATAAGGCTTTTTACCAACCTGTCATGACACTAGTTGACAGGAGATTTAAACTTTCATAAATATCTTCCTTACTCAGTAATAAAAATCTGTTACTTCCATTGTCAAACTCGACAAACACCAGTCAAGATATTTTTCATATGATCATAATTTTTAATAGTTTGAGAATTTCAATTTCAAAATGAACGAGCTTATATATAAAAAAGATTACATAGAAGAGTGCATTATCCAAACATTTACTTAACATCTACAATAGAGGTGTTCTTGGACAGTAAATTTATCTAAGAAAAAAGATAAAAATAGGTCTTCCTGGTTTTAAAGAATTCAAGATTTAAACTTTTAAATTAAAATTCACTTATATTGTCAGGATAGACAGATTAATTTTAAAACAATGAAGCAATTTGTTCACTTAAAAACCAATATGATATTTAAAAGAAGTAACAATTGAAGGTCAATGAATAGACGGAAATTTGGAAAAAAAAAAAAAGAAATTAGTTCAAAAGCCATTCTTGTTTTTTGTACAAAACGAAATACAGAAATAAATTATTTTACTACAACTTGATTGTTGTAATGAATAGCAAGAATTCAATAAAATCTATGAATAGACATTAAAAAAAAAAAGCAGTGATAGAATTTGAAAGCATAGACTGGCTTCAATTTTTTTTTTTTTAAGCAAGAAGAAATTCTGTACAATGTAAAATTATTGTATGTAAGGAAGCTGCCAAGATTGTAATCTAATGAGATTTTTTTTTCTTTATTCTTTAATTCAACTGGTTAGTTAAGCACTGTCTGAAATTCTGTCTTATTCTATAAATTCTGCATTATTACTATTCTATAAATTACTCAGATTAATATTTCCTTATCTTTGTGTTGATTTTATATTTTAATTGATGCTTTTTATAGCTGAAATGTAATGATAACCAAACACGAACAAAAATAAGGTTCGAAACAAATTATAAAATAGAAAAAAGATAGTTCGAGATGTATCTCAATTTTTCATAAGATTTAGCATGTTCATAGGGTTTGATTAGCAGTAGGTCTCCGTCAGTCAGGGTTGACCATGGGTAGCATCGACGTCTGTGACTGTAGAAACTGATGTGGGAGTGATAGTCTTTGTTGCAGAGGCTGCATTTATGTTTTGTTTCTGGTCTGTCGGAACCCGCTTCTTCATGGTGACTTGTGTCAGTTGCTCCTCCCTTGATTTTAGTTGTTGGGCCAGGGTTCCTCTCCATTTGGTCCAGTTGACTGTTACGCTCTCCCATGACTCCATGTTGATGCCCACAGAGGTCAGCTCTCCATATAGGAGGTCTTTTGGAATGTGACTGTCTGATATGCAGTGGATATGTCCTAACCAGTAGAGTCTGCACTGTTTAAGGAGTGTGAACATGGTAGGTAGACCCGCACGAGACAGGACCTCAGTGTTGGGCACCTTGTCTTGCCATGAGATTCCCAATATATGTCGGATACTTCTCATGTGGAAAGTGTTCAGATGCCTCTCTTGCCTGGCATACATGGTCCATGTTTCACTGCCATATAGCAGTGTGCTGATGACAGACATTGTACACTGCCATCTTTGTCTTCACTGTCAGCTTGGAGTTCGCCTAAACAAGTGTTGTGAGATGCACAAGGGTTATGACTGCCTTCCTAATTCTCTTGTCAAGCTCTATGTCAAGGTCGGTAAACTGATGGACCACATTCAGCTCATAGTCATTGATAGAGATGACCAGTGGTATCTTGACCCAGGAAACTTTTTTTTTTTTTTTTTTCAAGCTAATGGTCAGTCCAAAGTCCCTGCATACCTGAGAGAAATGATCCATCAGTGTTTGAAGTTCACGCTGGGTGTGGGATGCTAATGCCATATCATCAGTAAACAACATGTCTCTTGATAAGGACTTTTTGTATCTTAGTTCAGGCTCTGAGACAGGCAAGATTAAAAAGCTTGCCATCTGATCTCATATGCAGGTAAATCCCTTCCCATGATGTGCTGAATGCATGCTTCAGAAGTAGCGCGAAGAAGATTCTGAAGAGAGTGGGAGTGAGGACACAACCCTGTTTGACAGCGCTGCAGATGTTGAAGGGCTCCCAAGTGTTGCCGTTGAACTGTACAGTACCCTGCATATTGTTATGGAAGGGCTCAATCAACCTCTGCAGCTTGGGTGGGCAGCTAATCTTAGACAGGATTCTGAAGAGTCCCTCCCTACTACAAGGAGGAATGCCCTGGTCAGATCGATGAAAGCGGCGTACCGGGACATCTGCCGTTCTCTGCACTTCTTCTGGAATTGACGGAGCGAGAAGATCATATCTACTATTGATTGTTCTGATCGAAAGCCATACTGCTACTCTGGGTAAACATGTTCAGCAAGTTTCTGTAGAGAGTGATGATTGTAGTGTCCCTCATGTCCTGTGGTACAGCCCTTTCTTTCTTGCACTAGTAGAGGACTTCGTGCAGAGGAATTAGTAGAATAGTCTCACAGTGCTTGATAAGATCAGGGGGAATTCCATCACTGCCTGGAGTTTTCCCTATGGTCAAGCTGTTAATGGCTTTGCTGAGTTCCTCTATCGTCGGCTCAGTGTCGAGCTCTTCCACGACAGGTAGGTACTCAACGGCATCAAAGGCTGCAGTTGTCACAACATTCTGTTGAGAGTAGAGGTTGGAATAGTGCCCCCCCCCCACCCATCTCTCCATCTGTTGTCTTTTGTTTGTGATGACTACCCCAGTGGTGGATTTGAGGTGAGCTGTCTTGTTCTGCACTGGTCCCATTGCTGTCATGATGTCATCATGCATTCCTCTGATATTCCCTGTGATTGCTGCTATCTGAATTTTTCACTGAGCTCTGTCCAGTACTCATTTGCACAGTGTCTGGAAGTCTGCTGAGCTTTGCTCCTGGCAGCCTGAAGAATCTGAAGTTGTTGGGTGACCACTTGTACTCTGCTAGAGCAGCATGCTTGGCTTTAATGGCGGGAGTCATTGTAGTATTTGTATCTTTTCGGAGTGTAGTTGGTAGACATTAATGACCGCTTGGATCTGTTCTCCCAGCTGCTCCATGTAGAACCCGGAACACTGCTTTACTTGGGACTGTTTCCTGTGCACCATAAACAAAACACTGTCTCCCGAACACCGGTGTAGCCTTCACAAATTGCCAACACTGAACTGCCTCCAAAACAGAAGTTGACTCTTTGTGTTTTTGGTCTCAAGCAAGAAACCGTAATTTCTTGCATGTGAAAGTCTCGCCTTTGCCAATGACACATGCGCCATGTCATTCCAAAAACTGCCTTGCATGAGCTCGCCTCGCAGTTCCATGACATCTATGAACGCATGTGCAGACAAACTGTCTTCTCTTGCTTCGGTGAGGTAAGTCTCCACCACAGTTCTTGGTGAATTTTGACTCAAACCAGTCATGCGACTTCGAGGTCTTTCTTCTAAAGGTGGCTAAGGCAGCGCTGTGTATAATGTTCCATAAAGTAGTCCACTTCTTTGTGGCAGTGTCCCCGATTTGTGAGGTTTTCAGTTCACTCTCAAATCTCTCAGCAAACTGCTCCACAAGGTTTAGTTGTCTAATTTTTTTTTATATCGCTGTGAGGATTCTCTTGCTTCTTTCCATGATGTAACCTCTTCAACTGGAGCTTGATCTTGCAGCACACTAGGGAGGGGTCTGTGTCACAATCAATGCCGTGATAAGAGTGAGTGTGAAGAATGTTCTTAATGGTCGTTCGTCTGACAAGGCTTAAATCCAACTGGTGCCAGTGCCCTGAGCATGGGTATAGCCAAGAGACCTTTTGCTGGGGCTTGGTTTTGAAAAAGGAGTTGGTTATGCACAGGTTGTTGTATGTGCATAGCTCGAGTAGTCTCTGGCCATTGTTGTTAATCTTGCCAACACCAAACTGTCCAAAGCCCAAGGACCACGAGTCACAATCAGCACCCACTCTGGTATTGAAGTCATCCAGGAGAACAAACTCTTCATTGTTTCGGATGCTGCTGATGATGGCTTCAAGCAATTTTGTCATAGAACTCGTTCTTGGAGCCCGGTGTGCAGAGAGTGTCAGGGCATACACGCTGACGAGTGTAACAGGGCCTGCTGTGGTGTTGAAGAGAGGGAAAAGTCACTTAGAACCCTTACTACCTGGTTCAATCATATTCAGAAAGCTGTTCCTAACTGCAAAGCCCACACCATATTGGCAAGGTTCGTTCAAGCTCTTTCCCTACCAGAAGAACATGTAGTCCCTCTCCTTCAATGATCCAAAGTCTGCCAGATTACTTCTTCAGCAAACATATACAGGGTAACCCTGATATAAGAGAGCTGTCGGAACTGGATAAAAGTGCTCTTATATCCGGGTTTGGTATATTTTATATACATTACCACAAGCTCTAATTTGGGACCAGAGAAAACCTCACTTATATATGGGTTTCTCTTATACCAGGGTTTCTTATATCCTGGTTATACTGTATTTCATTGTTTTAAGTGTCCAGTCATGTCCATCAGCTGAATGATACTTACTCTATAAACATATACATAAATTTACCTTGTATAATTTCAGTAAATAAAGATATAGCCAAAACTATCTGCTTTGTTTAATGATTTATTTAATGATAACTTGTTTGGATCTGGCCTCAACTTCAGTTAAAAGAAAACACATATTTCTTGGTATGTAAAAGGTGAACATCATACAACATTGTCTATAACAAAGTATGCAATTGTCAGTTTATATGACAGGTAAGATCAGGTGGGGTAGCTACTGGATAAAAAGGTTTTTACCTAATCTAGTTGTGGTGCAGTGGATATCAGCTTGGAACAAGAAATCGGGGAGCCGAGTTCGAATTCCAGCCGAATTCATTGCATTCACTTACGCACAAATACCCTTGGGAAAGGTATTAATCCGTCTATTCCTTCCAGTTATGGGTTAAATAACAGGACAGATTGGGTTCTATAGCCTTGGTCGGCAACCAGTCTACTGCAGAAAGCAATGGCAACCTACTGCGGGCTAATCTTCTGCCCAGTCAGTCATGTCTCTTTCGAGACATGATTGCCCAAGCGTGTATCACGTATGGCACTTAACTGACTGACTGAATCACCCTTATTAATCCAACATACCCAGGTCCAAAGTATCAGATCAGCGATGATACTTATCTGGTTCTCTTTTTGTCATATTTTTCACAAATTCTTACCATAATATGTGCACATTGTGAAGGTTAACCATGAAGCAATGACTAACAAGCATGTTTACCATTCCTAAAATGGTAAGGAATTCTTATGTATGCCCTAAACTCACAGTCTTGTGCCAAGATGAAACTAATAACCCCTACCTCCCCTCACACACACATTTTATTTAGCTATTCCAATCATTAATTTTTCTAGATATTTGCAATTTTCAACACAGGATGAATTGAGATTTGAGAAAAAAAACACGATTTTTCAACCAGGTAGAAATGTCAGAGTTTTGGTATGGAGAAGAAAAATCTTTTTCTTGTCTTTTTATTTAAAAACTTTGGAACCTATCATCAATGTCAAAAAAACAGTATGATGAAAAAAACAATCACAAATTGCTCATTGACTATCTTCAGAATTAAAATACCTTGACCATTTATTAAACATTTTGTTTATTGAATTCTAATATCCTGACATTCTATCTAACTTTATTAAAGCATGCTTCGTTTATTTAATAATTAGTTATAAAAAAAAAACAGTTACTGTCCACAAATTCAAGTTTAAAAATCCATTCACATTATCTACTGTTATTGAATTTGTAAAACTTTATAAAAATAATTCATTTAAATGTTTTTAGAATATATGGAAAAGAATGAAGATTTTTATTGATATATGCATATTATTTAGAATTCACCTTCTGAATCAGACAATCTTGGAAAGACTGGGAGAATGACCTTCTGACTCATGGTGAAGAGAGTGTAGTGAATAAATGGGTATGATGAACTAGGTGTGGTATAAGGGAAAGAAGAGGTGATTCCCCCAGCTGCATCTCTGTCCACAAAGAAAGCCACAATTGAGTCGAACTCTGCCAAAAGACAGAAACACAATTGAGAAACGATAATCACCCACCCACGGCATAGCTATAAATTCACTGTACACGTATTCAAGTTTTAAAATCCATCAACATTACCTATTGTTATTAAATTTGTAAAACTCTTCTTTAACATTAATCCATGTAAATCTATATAGAATATACTAATATGGAAAAGAATGAAGATTTTCAGTAATATATATATTATTTGGAATGTACGTTTTGAGTTGAACCATCTTGGAAAGGGGAGGAGTGATATTCTGATATATGGTGAAAAGAGGCACATGAGCTAAGGTTGAGAACCACTTTGATAGAAGCATTGACTGGGAATAATCAAGAGAACACAGGCCAATTTAAAGTGGGATTTAAATAAAACTATTGATATACATAAGCTATGTTCCTAAAGAATTCTATTAACAAAAATAGTAATGCTATTTTACTAGATAGACAATGAAATATTAAAAATAATACTATATAAAAAGCTAGCATGCTTTTGTTTTTGTAAAATATTTAAGAATAAGCACCATTTAAAATTAGTCAACTGTAAGAGTCTTGACAAATAAGAAAATCCAGTTAAAATCACGTAGTAGGAGTCAGTTGTACACATAAACCACTAATTATTGAAAGATACGGTTGTTGTATATAATGGAATATAGGATGTACAGACATTTTTAAAAGGCTTCAATTGAGATGCAGTAAACAGAACATTAATCATTTACAATAGCCAATATCTTAGTTGAGGCTATTTATATGGATGGCAAAAATTGTTAAATCAAATTGGAATAAAAAAAATAGTAAGACTTGAGGGTTATATGTCCTTACTGTCTCTTCAAAATGGCAGTCAATTAAAACATTTCAATAGGATAAATTTTTCCAATGAACAAAGTCAACACAGCAACATAAGTGCACTTTACTTACATCGCATGGATATAAGCAATGAAGCAGACTTAATGCATATATTCAAGTTTAGTGCAAATTTTGATGATCAGATTTTATATGCCACAAATATGTGGTCAAACGATACACAGGTAATGTTTTTTTTTTGTAGAGATTAAAAATCATGCCTTTTTAAGTTACCAATTGCACTATACACAGGTAATTTTTTCTGCAAAAGATTCAGAGGTTGCACTATACATAAAGTCAAATTATACATGAGTGTATATGGCAACAAGAACAAAATGAAAAAAAAAAATTTTTAACCAGATCTCTATTATAATAAAAATTGGTGTGTGTGTGTATGTATATATATATATATATATATATATATATATTCCTCCTGTCATGCTCCAGGAGTGTGTGTGTGTGGGGGGGGGGGTCTTATATCTTAACGTAAGATATTCAGTAGTAGGAACATTAATATATATGTTGCCATCATATTGATATAAACATTTTGCTGTAATTTTTTTATGGCACTGGCCCACTAGTATTCAATAAAACTGATTATTGGTAGATTTATAAATGGTGCAAGATTCTGTTGAGAAAAATTGTATAGTGAACCAATTGTCCTTGCTGCAGACTCAGGAATTGATTTCATAATCATTCCAGCTCATATCAGTGAAAAGTGTCAGACTGAGATAGCACAATGAGTTGCTCCCCTGGAGGCTAGCATCAGCCATGCTGAAGGGAGGCAAAAAGGTTCTCTAATACAAAAAAAAAAAAAATTAAAAACAAGAGCAATTTGTTTATGATGGTGTTGTCCTAGTTAATAACCGATTGGAAATCATTTTCAATATCAACTATAAACTTGACTTTTATCAAACTGACCAGGCTCATTAGCATCGAAAACGGACATATTAAAGAAGGCCATTAATTAAAAAAAGAAATAGGAACAAAATAGGTCTGAGGATAGAGTACTGAGGGTTACCTACATTTATATAGAAAGATCTAGAAAGGTTGTCATTCAAGATCATTTTATATTTTGATAAGATTGTATCAAATCAAAAAGTCAGCCAGAATCACAAAATCATTTCAACTCATGAAGACCAGCATATCAAACTTTTAAAAGTCCGTCAACACATGAGCAGTTGACCTAGAGAAGTGAAAACCATCAGAAAGAAATACTTGCAAGGGGGGGAGATGCTTTACTAATTCCAAACTGATTAGAGCTCTTAATACTTTGCCAAAAAGACGTAGAAAACTAATCTAAATCTAAACTTATAAATGGAACTTTCTGTGTGTGTGTCCGTTACTTATAGACTCCGAAACAGCTGAACCGATTTTCTTGAAAATTTACACAGTTGTATTATAAGCGTTTGTGAGTGTTCTTAGCTAGGTTCTGTGTCAAGATACACCCCGATAAATACTGAAAATCGAAAAAAAAAAAAAAAAATCGGGTTATAGAAGGAGTGGTTGAATTTTAATCAAATTTGATACACTCATAGACAAAGACATCAGAAACAATATTCAGAAGTTTCAAGGTTGTAGTTCTTACAATAGTGCAGAAAATCAATAATATATACTGAGTCTGATCAAAATCAGTTTTTTAGCCCTTTTATTTTAGTTTTTGCTTCGGGTTTGGCTCTAAGTAGGTATAATTGTAGTTCTTAGTCTCAGCCATGATACCATTTACTCATTTACTTATTTAGCCTTCAAAATTCAGTTTACAACAAAAAGAACTTATTTGATATCAATAACAGGAAATCAAAATTTGACTTACATCCATTCATTTTTCTTTCAGTCTACGGTTTCGCTTTAACTGGAAACAACTATTGCTTTTTAGTCTTTCGTGCCAATGTCCAAAGAGTCTGAGTTCCAGGACCATAGATTAGTTTTAAAGCTTTCATTACACCCGAACAACACCGGGCTATACTGCTAGTAGATTAATATTTCAAAGGATCAAACTATTTGACAGAGTTCTTAAAAACAGAAACTATAGAAGAGAATTACCAACAAGCTGGAAAGCACAAAGTAGTAAGGTATTTATTTTAGAGCTTAGAGAGAACAGAGGCCAGTTCAGGAGCACATTTATTTAGGGAAGTTGCAGGAATACAGTAGAGTCCATATACTTTGTATTTATCAAGTTTAGAGATAATAAAAATCACGGACAGAATTACATGAATATCACACAATAGAGAGAGAGAGACTTCTAAGTTGAAAGTCGAGTAAAGATAGTCCAGATGTGAACACTTCAAATTGAGCAAAAATCAGGGACTGAAGATTTACCCTTATTTAATACAAAACTACAGAGCTGCCAGTCGTCATTGGAACCAAACCTGTGAGATGCAACATGGTGCTTCATTCTATTAATTAACAAATACTTAGCCTCATTGAGGATATATATATATTGTAATTATTCATTTGAGAAATAAGCAATAATTCTGTTTAATCTTGAAGTGGCAAAGGATCCAATAGGCATAGTCGCCATGCCATGCGAGGCTGACCCCTCCAATGAGGGCATAGTCGCCATGACGAGGCTGACCCCTCCAATGAGGGCATAGTCGCCATGACGAGGCTGACCCCTCCAATGAGGGCATAGTCGCCATGACGAGGCTGACCCCTCCAATGAGGGCATAGTCGCCATGACGAGGCTGACCCCTCCAATGAGGGCATAGTCGCCATGACGAGGCTGACCCCTCCAATGAGGGCATAGTCGCCATGACGAGGCTGACCCCTCCAATGAGGGCATAGTCGCCATGACGAGGCTGACCCCTCCAATGAGGGCATAGTCGCCATGACGAGGCTGACCCCTCCGATAAAAGTATATTTGTAATAATAAAGCTGACTCTTATGATAAAGCATGTTTTTTGGTTTTCTTTTATAATCATTTTTTCCCCCATCAAGGCAATACTGCCACTGGTGCACAGAGGTTTACGGTGAGAGAAAAGGAAAGAAAAAGAAAGGAACACATTACTGGGGATGTAGAAAAAAAAAGAATAAGAGAAAGTTGGGAATCAAGAAGATAGGTGGCAGAAATTGATGCTGCACTTAAACTTTTGGAGATTGTAGCTATCAGGGAAGTATATGGAAGGGAGTTCCACAAATGGGAAGTGCAAGAAAAGAAATTGCTAGAGTAAAGATGGCAGTTACATTGGACATTAAAAGGGGTGGGGCCTAGTTGCCAATCTAGTAGCACAAGTAAATTCATGTAGTTAGGGCACCAAGGTATGAAGCTCATTAGCACAAAAGCCATGATAAATATTTGTAGAAAAGACAAACGGTGCCACATCCTGTCAGTGAGAAAATAACTAAAATCAAGCTGCCAGATCAGGATTGATTACATTGCAGATCCTCCTTGGATTTTGTCGAGAACCCATGAGATGAATTGCAGGAGAACCAGACCAGATATGACAACAGTATTCAATGCACGAACAAATGGTGGATTTATAATTGTAAAAGATGGATTCTAAGGGGGAGAAAAAAACCTCCTGGCCCAGCACAGTGACCCAAACTTCTTAGCAGCAGATGTAGCTATTGACTCAATATAATCGTTCTATTTGAGATTATTTGAGTGAGTGAGGCCAAGGAGGCATAGTGTATTGCTTTCTGGAAGACTAGTGTCATCCATAAAAAAAATGAAAGATAGAAAAGTTTCTCTGTGGTGGTTAAAAGAGACAGGAAATTTGTTTAGGAAGTATTATAAGTTACGAGCCACTTCTTACCTCAATCCATCACAGATTGGAAGTCTTTTCCAAGAGCAGAAGTGAAGCTTACTTTGTCGACTTTGGCAGATTTCTTACGGAGACAGGAGTAAATGGTGATGTCATCTGCATAGGTGCCCCACTTGTGAACTGATGGCATCAGGAAGGTCAATGATGAAGATCAGGAAAAGCGTAAGACAAAGCATAGAGCCTTCAGCTACACCCGCATTTGTATAAAAAAGATCAGCACATCAGTGGTAGATCTGGTGAAGTGAAATCCATACTGCTTGTCAGAAAGTAGGCTGTGAGATGACAAGCCATTTTAGCATTGATAATTGCCTCGAACATTTTGCCAAGGAGTAGTAAGAGGCTGATAGGGCGATAATTAGAGGGGTCAGGGGCTGCCTAGAGTTTTTTTTTTCTAAAAACAAGAGCTACAGAGAACTTCCAACAAGCAGGAAAACAGGAAGATCTATTTGTAGAGTTTAGAGAGGACAGGAGAGGGTTCAGGGGGCACACTTTTTTAGGACGATGACTGAAATATCATCTCCTCTGCTAGCCTTATGAGGGTCAAACTTGGAAATTATACTAGAGACCAGGGATGGGGTTACGTATACATCACTCAGTTGGGCTTGGGTTCTAGGTGGAAAGTTGGGGGTGGGTACTCCAGACGAGTCAAGTGTGAAGTTGGAAGAGAATTTGCAAGCAAAGCAGTCAACCTTGTCTGCTGTGGCTGTGAGGAGCTATTGAACAGAGGAGTAATTGAGGGTTTACCGTTATTTAGCACACTTTTGCAGAGCCGTCAGTAGTCTTTGGAACCAAACTTGCAAGATGTTATGCGCTGCTTCATTCTATCACCAAACAAAAGCTTAGCATCATTTAGGACACGCTTGCATTCATTACGAACAGAGACAAAATGGCGCCTATTGAAGTCAGGTTTAGCACTCAGGTAGCACCATAAGAAATGATTACTGCGGGAAATGGCAGCCGAGCAAGCAGGAAAAAAACCAAGGAGATGAATGAAGTTTAAGTTGTAATTTCCTATATGAGATAAAGGCATCAATGCAGGCTTTTACCTAGGAGGAGACCTCAGAGGAACAGTCTTCAACAAGGAGACTAAAAACTTTGTTGCAAGGGACATCACAAAGGAAATCATAGAATGATTCCAATCCACTCTTTGGTAGCAATAAGATATTTTGCTGGTAGGAGGTTCTTAGAAGGAGGTGGAGTGGAAAGAGATTAACAGAAACAACAACAACATGGTTAAATATTTTGCTTGTAGGAGGTTCTTAGAAAGAGGTGAAGTGGAAAGAAATATTAACAGAAACCACGGCATATTCAGATATTTTGCTGGTAGGAGGTTGAGTGGAAAGAGATTAACAGAAATCACGGCATGGTCAGATATTTTGCTGGTAGGAGGTTCTTAGAAGGAGGTGGAGTGGAAAGAGATATTAACAGAAACCACGGCATGGTCAGAATTGACGAGAGCAGAGATGCAAGGCATGGAAAGAGCCAGGGAAAGACGTAAAGTTGAGATCTAAAATGGAATCATATCTATCTCAGAAAGCACGTGAGGAAATCAACCACTTGCATGAGCGTATTCCTAATAATAAAGCTGACTCTTCAATAATAAAAAAAACAAAAAAAACAATATATCTACAAACTGATTCCTGATAAGTTCATCAAGACTCCTTTTCGGATATTTCCCAATTGTAGAAAACCATTTTAGAGTTCTTATCCATATTTTTAATTTTCAATCCAACTCTCAGAAATTTGAAGAATTGGATGTATTGTCTGATAATAACTAAACCTTAGTCTTGTAAATGCCAGCATATATAATCTATAGACAGATATGCACACTGCCATATAAATTAAGTAATGTTTTTCGGGGGGGGGGTACAAGCATTAGAAATGGTAAGTACTGTAGGAAACTAATTACACGATAACTATCAGTATACATAAGGTTCCAAGAAAAATCATTCACATGTGCGTGCTTGTAGTGGCAGAATATTTGTAAACATTTGATATTTTGCAAATTTTTCACTGCATCATCAGCCATATCAGAAGAGGTTTACTTTAGTAAGCCTTTCTTTTCCTTGGTTTCTCATCAAACTGAATGCATGTAAAGTGTTTCAACCGAAAAGAATTTTTTTTCTTATAAAATCTGCAAAATTCTGGAGTAAAAGGTAAACATTAGAATAAAAGAAATAAGATGCAGAATTACATTACAACCTGTTTTGTTGGTTGGTTCGTTGTTTTATGGCATACCAACCTCCACAGGTCATTTATTGCCAACTAAATTTTATTTATTTATTGCTGATAATACCTTTTTCTTTCAACAGTTTATTTTTGTTTTTTTTACATAAATTTTGTGTCTAGTAATACTTTTTCTTTTCGAGTATCAAGATTCATTTGGATTTGTTTGTTTTTTTGTAGGACCAGGTCCCCAAGTCCTACCCTTGTTATTTAACCCATAACTGGAGGGAAGGGATGGATTAATACGTTTCCCAAGGGTACCAGTGCTTAAGTGAATGCAAGGTATCCAACTGGAATTCAAACTCGGCTCACCGATTTCTCTTTCCAAGCCAATATCCACTGCACTACAACGCACATCCGTCACTAAATGCTTACAGCACCTGGTATTCCCTAGCAGTCACCATCTAAGTACTGACCAGGCTCAACGTTGCTTAACTTCGGTGATCGAGCGAAAACCGGTGTATTCAACATGATATGGCCGTAAGCCACAACCCATTTCTTATTACATTGTATCGGATTGAAATCATAATGATGAGAAATCACCACTAGCACCCCCCTTTATAGTCATTTATTTCCAGTAAATGCCAATTTCCTATTTTGCTGACAATGGACCTGCACAGATAACAATACTATAATGATGCAGCAGTGAAAGTGTTTGAAAAATATAATTGAATTTATCTCTTCTCCATAACCTTAATTTTTACACTTATTGGATCTGTGATGAAATTTTAGCTGATGACAATTTGATTGACTTAACTGCATTTTAAAAAAAGTGCTGAACCACAATGTAATTCTTCTAAAGAAACAATTCAGCATTAGAATGAGAAAAACAAGATGGAGGATTTAATTCCTGTTGTTACATGAGATTGTTAAAAATAAAAAAACCTTTTAGCGAAAAATAAACATATTTGGAACTTAAAAAAAAAGTTTATTTTTAAGGTAGAATAAAAGAAAAAGTTCAGGCAAATTGAATACTAATTTGTGACTATTAAACTTTCCTCAAGAAAAACAGATAAAATGTTATTTCATATATATCTCGGTCTAGTGTCTATCTGTTTTCAACATTTCCAGCATACTTATAGAGCTTTATAAAACTTACATTGCCTGTTATCAACATACTAGCAGTATAGCCCGGCGTTGCTCGGGTGTAATGAAAGCTTTAAAACTAATTCATGGTCTTGGAGCTCAGACTCTTTGGACATTGGCACAAAAGACTAAAAAGCAATAGTTGTTTCCAGTTAAAGCGAAACCGTAGACTGAAAGAAAAAATGAATGAATGAATTAAGTCAAATTTTGATTTCCAAGTTTTTTTCCGACAAACTGAATTTTGAAGGCTAAATAAGTCCTCCGAGTAATGGTATCATGGCTGAGACTAAGAACTACAATTATACCTACTTAGATCTAAACCGAAGCAAAAACTAAAATAAAAGGGCTGAAAAAGATAGACATACAGGCAGATAAATAGACACACACAAACATCTTGCTATATATATATATATATATAAAAATCGATTTTCTGCACTATTGTAAGAACTGCAACCTTGAAACTTCTGAATATCGTTTCTTATGTCTTTGTCTATGAGTGTATCAAATTTGATTAAAATTGGACCACTCCGTCTATAACTTGATTTTTTTCGTTTATCGATATTTATCGGGGATACCTCAACACAAAACCTAGCTAAGAACACTCGCAAACACTTATAGTACAACTGTGTAAAGGTTCAGCCATTTTGGAGTCTATAGGTAATGGACACACAGACACACACAAAGTTCCATTTATTATATAAGTTTAGATATACCTATATGCCATTTCAAGACACTCTGTGATGTCAGTTCCCAGTACTTGTGTTATAGACCAACTAACACTTAATGCTATTTCCAAACCAGCATAGAAATAGAGTAGAGTACAATATGACCTGTTTTGTAACGCATTTTTATTATATTGTGTTGGGAGTTTCATTTAGGTTAGTCTCTATGGCAGAGTATTCTACCAATACCAAAATGGCAGATGAGGACAACAGTCCGAATAATGTAAATACTACCTCATCTCAGAAGTATAGACAAACACCGAAGGATCAGTATGGACCCGATATATAAAAAATATGGAGATGAATGGCAAAGCCACACCTGAAGCTGACATTCTTACACTGATGCAAGGTATTCCAACTCATTCCTGCAGGCTTGCTGTATCAAATAACTTAGACACTTGAGTTCAAGGGAGGTAATTACATGGCATCCAGAAGTGGCATAACACATGGAACAAGAACAATCTACCCCAGTAATCAAAATAAAGGGTTCATTTTCAAATTACCATCACCTAAAGAAGGCCGGAGCATACAACATCCAAAACGTCATAAACATGACAATAAAAATGAGGAAAACAGTTCGAACAATGTAATACAAAATGGTAGCAATAATCAGAAATCTTCGGAATATTCATAGTTATTTCCTGTAAATGGCAATTTCCTATTTTTTTCTCAAAATAGGCCAGTACAGCCAGGCAACAATGTTATAGAAATGAAAGTAGTAACAAGTTTTGAGAAATAAATGTTTTGGCCTTTTTTTAAATAACTGAGACACTTGAGTTCAAGGGAGATAACTACATGGCATTCAAAAGTGCCATAACACATGGAACAAGAACAATCTACCCCAGTAATCAAAATAAAGGGTTCATTTTCAAATTACCATCACCTGAAGAAGGCCAGAGCATACAACATCCAAAACGTCATAAACAATGTAAATAATTCAAAATGGTAGCATTAATCAGAAATCTTCGGAATATTCATAGTTTTTATTTCCTTTAAATGGCAATCCCCTATTTTTTCCAAAAAAGTACAGTCAGGCAACAATGTTTTAGAAATGAAAGTAGTAACAAGTTTTGAGTAATAAATGCTTTGGCTTTTCTGTATTTTTTTAAATAAAGTATTTTTATTATACCATTTATTTTTCAGACTATTGTTTTTATTCTCATGGGTTTTAAATCACTAACTTTTCTTAAGTAAAGTCAAATGCAATGTTTTTGTTTGTTTTTTTAGTTCATAGCACATTTCTCTTTTATCTCCACCTATTCAGATATGTGTGTTCACAAACTTGCAAAAGCTTATCTTCAGTCATTATGCTATAAGCAAGAAGTAAACATGTTTGTGGGTTAGTTTTGTGCCTAGAAATGTGCAACAATATTTTTCAAATAATCATAACCACTGCAATCAATATATTTATGCACCTTGTGATAAGATTGTTTAAATATTAAACAATGTCTCTATTCTCAGCCTTCACTAGGCATTTTGTCAGAAAAAAATTTATGAGAAGAAAAGAAACTCTCTCTAATGAATTTACATAATAGATTAGAACAGGATTCACACAAACACAGTTAATAAATTTTGCCTTAAGACTTTACCATTTTCTTTGCTTGCTATATATTAACAAAAATAGAGAATCAAAATTTGTTTATCTTTAGAGTCTCTACAATAATTTTCAAGAAATCAATCTTAAAAAAAATAAAAAAAATGGTAGTATTAAAAACATTTAAAAATGTCAAGGCTTTTTGTTTTGTCAAAATGTAATCACTTTTCTTGAATATAAAATAATAAAAAAAAAAGATTTAATTAAATTCTAGAAATGAAAACATTTCCAGAATAGAATTTTTTTCTCCAGTGATTATAATAAAAAATAAAAATTTGACATTTTTATACAAGCTTTTCTAATAAATATCAGCTTTCATTCACATAAAAATCTGGCCCAAACTTTATATTTTTGTGATCTTCAAAATTTCTCAATCTACACCACCAAATACATGCCTTTTCTTTCTACTAACCACTATCTATTGATTACATATAAAACTATCTCCTTTCTAGGGAACTATAACACACACACACACACACACATATATATAGATATATATTTTTTTTTTTTAATCGTATCACCCCGAGCAAGGCGGTAATGCCACTGATGTGCAGGGGGCTACGTAAGAGTGAAAAGATTGGAAAAGAGAACGCTGGAAACCACATCCTAAACAGGGAACAAGGGATGTGCCTCTTAACCTGTTCAATAGACGTGGGGGGAGTGTGAACCGGGCGATAGATCTATCTACTCCAATTGAAAAAAAAAAAAACAAAGTGAGAAGATTGGAAAAGAGAAAGCCGGAAACCACATACTAAACAGGGAACAAGGGATGAGCCTCTTAACCTGCTCAATAGACGTGGGTGGAGTGTGAACCAGGTGATAGATCTATCTACTCCAATTTATATATATAGGAAGCGACCGGAGTCTAAGCCGTACTGATGAGCTGTGATACAGCAAGGCAGATTTGTCTGCAGATGACTATAGTATATATCTCCGAGTGAATACAGAACGAAGAATTCTTAACGTCCAAAACATTAATTTAAAACAGTGCTCGATATATAATATATAGAGCTGTGAATATTTATTATAAATTATATTTTAGAACATGTATATAATTTTTCTCTACACATCGCCTGATGAGGCATTGAGGCTTCAATGCTGAAACGAACGTACCTTCATAGCAATTATATATAGAAAAATCATGTACATGTTCTAAAATATAATTTATAATATATATATATATATACACACACACACACACACACAAGAGAGGAAAACATGCACACTCTCCTCTTTTCATAACTCTTAAACCATTCTAGCCTACTAGAGATACTGCTACTGATACAGCACAGATCCCAAACATACCCTACACCCTTCTTTAGGGATTTTTTTTTTTTACCAACCAACCAACTTACCCTTCTCTAAACAAGGGTTCTTTTGTCAAAAACTTGTTTTTGTAAGGGAATGTCAACAATTTAGATATTTGGGGGTTGGGGAAGGGGTTGCCGGTAGACCACCAACATTTCACCTACCAGTAAGATATTGTTGAAACAATTGAAAACACCTGGTTCAAAGTTTGCTTAATCTAGTGGAGAAAGTCAGATTAAAAGTATTTTTTTTTAGTTTGAGAAAAATTACAAAAATAAAGCAAGTAATAAAAAAAAAAATAAAAAAATGAACAATATGCCAGCATGAAAAAAATAAAGGGTGGTCATGAAAATTGAAGATAAATAACATTGCTGCCTTATTTCCAGTCAATGCATTTTTAATATTAGCAGAAGAATTTTCAACCTGAATTTAAAAATATATAAATAAAACTGCAACCTAATGGTTGAAAAATGGTGTGGCTAAAAATGATGGTATTTAAAAAGAATAAAAACGTAAGATAAATAAAAACAACTTTTCTTTTATCAAGCACAGATACTACACTTTAATCTTAGTTAAAACAATATTTTTGTAACATCAGCATCATAAATTAACAGCTTCAAAATAGGTTCTGTCCCAGAAAGGTTGATAAATATGGCATTTTTTTTATATTAATAAAAGAAAAACTACAAAATGTATCCCTCTTTATTCAAAATAATCCAACATTTGTTAAAAATTATTTCAACAAAGTAATGCTCAGATAAGTTCTAACAAATAGTCATGTAAAAAAAAAAAGTCAATTCCCTAGTTATACTCCTAACGAGCAAAAAAGAATGCATCACATATCCAGTAAACAGAAGATAATTTCTTTGAAATTTTGTCCTTTCTCAAAGAGACCTTCTGTTTCATTTGGATAATTCCGGCCAATGCATATTTTGCAATCTGAGCATATCAAGAAGAGATAACTGAAGTTCCTGGGACATGCAATGAGGAAGGAGGGCTTGGAGAACCTGATACTAACAGGACAGATACAGGGATGGATAAACAGGGGAAAGCAACGGATAACATATTAGAAGGACTTAATCGACTGGATGATGGAACGAGGGTTGCATGGTGTAACAGGAGGTATGCTAAGAGCCACCAGGGATAGGAAGATGTGGAAAGCCATGATCACCTACATCCTGAAAGAACAGGGCACATAGAAGAAGAAGAATGCTCAGATACAAAGTTTAGTAAATAAAAATATTTCATACAAATGCAGATGAAATGCTGGATTTTATTATACTGAATAAAATAGAAAAATTAACAAATTCAATACATTTGGAGAAAGAAAAAATCCTTAATATTCATATTTTTAAAGTAAAACTAATGTTTTTTTAAAAACCTTATCAGATTTGTACCAATTATTTTTACTTATCAGTTAGTTCAGTACTATATATGATATCCACTTGAGCAATCATGTCTCTTTCAAGACATGACTCACTAGGTAGAAGATTTTCCCGCTGTAGGTTGCCATTTCTTTCTGAAGTAGGCTGGTTGCTAACCAACACTATAGAACCCAATCAGTCCTGCTATTCAGTCCTATTATCCAGATCAGTTAGTTACGTACCATACATGATACACACTTGGGTGATCATGTCTCAAGGCGTAACTGACTAGGCAGAAGGTTTTCCCACAGTAAGTTGCCATTTCTTTCTGTGGTAGATTGGTTGCCAACCAAGGCTATAGAACCCAGTCTGTAAGCAGAGGGAAAAAGAGATGGATTAATACCTTTCCCAAGGGTATCTACTCAAGTGTATACAACGAATTCAACTAGAATTTGAACTCTGCTCTCCGATTTCTCATTCCAAGCCGATATCCATTGCACCAATCACGCAAATTTAAATTTTTTATTTATGCATGAACAAAAGATTAATTTTCATTTATAGATTTATACACTATTTTCCACCATATAATTGAGAAAGCATGCCGTATCAAGACCACACTATAGTGTGGTCTTGAAGGTATCCTAGGGTCGTCTCAATTTAATTTGGCAAACTAGATATCAATCACATCAAATTCATGTGAACTTTTCCAAACCATGACATTTACATGGTGATGTTTTATGCATAAATTTTTCTAGCTTAGAGATGGCCACTTTCAAGAAACTAAGTGAAGATGAGTATCAATTGCTGGCTTTGTGCAGATTATGATGATGCACACCAAGTTCAAGTTGTCTCTGATGGCTGTGGGAGTCAGGAGTAATGAGGGCCATGTAATGCCACCCTGTTCTTTACCACAGAACGTCAAGGTTAGTTAATGCTACCATCGATCCAAATCAAGAGGCTGGACTCAAGAAAGCTGTATAAGATTCTTAGCCACCATGGCCCAAATAATCAAAGAGTAGCGAGCCAAGAATGTTAATGGCTGTGGAAATCCTGAAGCATGGTCCCCAATTTGCTCTTATTTGAGTCCTTTAGACGACAACACATGAGACATTATCAAAAAGAGGGATCCACCAGCAGCCACACAATATCAAATATTCATTGTAGGCCACCATCATGGATATGGTAGTATGTATGAATGAAATCCACCAGATCCAAATTTGGGTTGTGGGGTAGTTTTACTTAATAGTCTTTTTCAATTTTTTAAATTAATTGCATGAAAGGATTTAGAAAAAGAAAAAAATACATGGTTTCATTTCAAAATAATATTCAAAGGCAAAGAGGTAGATCACAAAAAGGTGTGTGTGTGTGTGTGTGTATATATATATATATATATATATATATATATATATAGTTTTACCCAGAGCAAGGCAATACTGCCACTGGTGCACAGGGGGTTAGAGAGAGAGGAGAGGAAAAAGAGAAAAGAAAAAAGGTACTGGGGATGATGAAAGGGTAAGGAAGAGGTGGGAGTTAAGGAGATAGAAAATAGCAATTGACATCACACTTAAACCTTTGGAGATCGTAGCTATCAGGGAAGCAAGCCAAAAAAGAAACTATTAGAGAAGAAGTCGCAGTTACATTTGCTTATTTTGACAGTAACAAAGTGAAACCTAGTTGCAATTCATGAGGGCTGGGTACCAGGGAACAAAGCAGATGGTATGAAAATATTTGTAAAAAAGACAGAGGGAAGCCACATCCCATTGGTGATATAGTGACTGAAGGTAAGCTGCCATATCAGGACCAATTACATTGCAGATCTTCCTCTGGATTTTGTTGAGAGCCCTGAGATGAATGGCAGGAGAACCCAACCAAATATGGCAACAGTATTCAATGCAAAGATGAATGGTAGATTTATAAATGTGCAAGATGGATTCTGACTGATCCTGGCTCAGCACAGCGACTCAACCTTCTTAGCTATTGATTCGATGTATTTATTCCACTTGAGATCAGCTGAGAGAGTGAGGCTGAGGCGGCACAGTATATTGCTTTCTGGAAGACTAGCATGATCCACACTGATGGGAAGTAGGAAAGCTTCTCTAGGGTGATTAGAGGAAAGTAGCTTCGTTCTGGAAGCAATAAAATTCATGAGCCATTTCTTATCCCAATCCATCACTGATTGGCGTTTTTTTTCCAAGAGCAGAAGCGAAATTTACTTTATCAGAACCTGGCAGATTTTGTATCGAAAAGGAAGTAAACGGTGATGTCATCTGCATAGGTGCCTACTTGGAAACTGATTGCATCAGAAAGATCATTGATGAATATCAGGAAAAGCACAGGACTTAGAGCCTTGAGAGACTGCCACATTTCACATGAAAGAATTTGGAAGTATGCCCATTCTGAACAACTGTCATTTTATGATTTGAAAGGAACGATTGTATTAAATTGAACAATCGTCGAGTTATACCGTAGCCCTGTAGCTTGTGTAGAAGTCCAACATGCCAAACCCCATCGAATGCTTTTGAGATATCTAGAGCAACAGCCCAAGTTTCACCATTCTTATCAAGGGCCTGATATACGTATTTGGTGATGGTCATTAGCACATCAGTGGGAGACCTGGCTAAGTGAAAGCCATGCTGCTTGTCAGAGAAAAAGTTGTTGGATGTGAGATGTTGAATCATTTTAGCATTGACAATAGCCTCAAACACTTTGCCAAAAAGCAGTAAAATACTGATAGAGCAATAGTTAGAAGGGTCTAGAAGAAGCCCAAGGAATGTCTTGCCCTCTTATCTTTCTGCTATTCATGCCCAAGTAAAAATAGAAAGTGATGTATTTGCAATGCTTTTTTTTTTCTTTTGTTATGGTTACAAACAAGGAGATGTGTCATCCATGTTCATTATCATCATTTATCCGTCACACCCTTCAATGGTGCATAGGGCAGCAACTTTTTGTTGCTGTTTCTGCAACAAACTGTTTTTTACGGGGCAGGGTTGTTAGCCCTGCGCCCAACCCCCAAACCTGGAGGACCGATGGACCATTCTTGGTCCTTACATTTACAACACCTGGTATTCCCAAATGGTCACCCATTTAAGTACTGACCAGGTTTGATGTTGCTTAACTTCGGTGATTGGACGGGAACCAGTGTATTGAACACTATATAGCCGTAGACGTCATCCATGTTACCATAACAGAATACCTCATTACAACATAAGGCTATAAAAATCACATTGTGTTTTCTATAGTGTACAGAAAAAAAAAAAAACGCATAATATGGAGAGAGATTAGCTAGATGAAGACACCATTTCTACTAATGTCTTAAAATTATATGGGAGTATTTCTGCTGCACTGCATATTACAGAATAGATTTGTAAATAAATAAGAGGAACTGCATTGTAATAGTCAAACTGTAGCTGCATGTAAAATTTAGAAGTTAGCTTTATGTATGCTTCTACTAATCCATAATCAGCTGGAAACTAGTATTAAAGGGTTTTAAAAAAAAAAAAATAATGGCTTAGAATTTAGAAAATAAATTTTGGGAATAAAGTGTAGAAGTGTTCATAATAGAAAAGAAGCAAACAGACTAATATTTTTTTAATGAAGTAATGATACCAGTTTGAGATAAAACACGGATCCTTCCCCTCAAATATGCTATTATTGAGTTTTAAATTGAATTGGAAATTGTTTTATTCTTCAGGTTAGGACATTTTAATGGTACTGACATAATAATCATGCTATGATATTTTTGCTGTATAACATCTCCACAAACAAATCAGATTATAAATCCTGTTATTTAAACAAAAGTGAAAAACAAAAAAGACAGCAATTACATCTGGAGTTATGAGATAAATAAAGTGACAAATTAAATGTCATTTTGAGAGAAAGTAGATTAAAAGTGAAAATAGATATAAAATTGTCACGGTTTTTGCCGATTTATTTATTTTCTTTTTATCAAATTTTATTACTTATAATTTTTTTCAGTTCATTCATTATTCGAAGAATAGTTACATTTTTTTTCTGTTTTAGGACATCAAAATCCAAAGGAATCAATATAATTTTTAGTAATTCTTCCAAAACCTTTTTTTTTTTTTTGCATACTTTCAGAGATTTATGAAGATTTTCATTTTTACAATTGAAAATATATGAAATTATTAAATGGTGATATAAAAAGTAAAATATAAAATTAAAATGAGTATATCTAAGAATGAAACTTATTTAATCAATAGGTTAGTCATTAGTAATGCTAAATTAATGAGAATAAAAACTATACAATCTTTTGAAGAGAAAACAACAAAAACTGGTTACTAACTAGAACTGTATCTACAGATCAGCCTAAATATTATAAAGTCTATACAACTATTACATTATAAAGAATTCAAGTTCTTTGTACAATAAATAACTTTTCTAAAAAAAATTGCTTTCAGAAACTTGATATAATCTTCCTAAATCTAGAAAGAAAATAAGATAAAAGGGTGCCATTAATTGTGAAGTTGCATAAAATTTAACATTGATTTTTTTTTAAATGTGATCTTACAACTATGCAATATATCCATTTTCAATAGTTGAGGTTCTTTATATTTTTTATTAGGGAGACTTAGAAGGTTCTGTTCATGTGAAACCAAAAGGTTTAATAATAATTCAAACTGAAAGGATCCAAATCCTGAAATGGTCTTCTGCAGAAATGCAAGATTATCCACAAAACAGCTTTAGAACCACATCTTTTGAAGAACAAAGAAACGTGAGCAATGGGTGCTTATAAGGGAAAAGAGAAGACAAATGCCGAAAGAAAGTAGGCAAAATTTAAAAAAAAAAAAAAGTGTTGGGGTGGAGTGGAGATTGAAATAAATAAAATAAAAAATATGATGGGTTGAGTATAAAAACTTAATTACCTGTGAAAATTCTTTATTTAAATTCATCTCCTCTTCTAGAGTGGTGACATTGTCATGTAAGTGAGCCTGTGTGTGAGTCCAAGTGTGACCGAACCACCAAAACTGGTTAGCTTCAGCTGTAAAGCCACACAGTGAAAGGAAGAGAAGAAAAAAAACTCTTTATGCTTTAGTTGAAATTTTTGATGACAGGTGGTTGAATCGGTTCTCACACAGGAGACACACTCCGAGATAGCTTAAATTCTTTAGTGGCAAAAAAAAAAATTAAAAAATTAAAAATTTGCATATGTAAATCAACTGTTGACAAATCTACCCAAATACATTTTTTTTTTTTTTTTTTTTTTTTAATTTGCTAATTTTCCAGTGTTTTAAAAATTACTTTGGTAAAAAAGAGAAAAATTTTCAACTAGAGTTCAAATTGGAGAAAAGATAATTTTATTACTTTTCCTCAATAAAATGATAGTTTAAAAAGATATTTTTACTTTCAAAATCAAATTCTTAGGAAATGAATGTACAGTAGTTTTAGATTTCAAGTTAATGCTCAACATTTAGTTTTAAAAATTTTAAAATACAAATATTTTATTTAATAACCTTAAACTTCAGTGTGTAAAAAATAAATCCCAAACATAATGTGGACATTGGAGAAGGTCAAGTTTTTATAAAAATGCCTGATAGGAAGCAGCTGAAAGAACCTCACAAGAAAGCCTTAACTGTCACAAATGTGTTTGCATTTCCACAATTTGATCCATTCTACATTTATGATAGTCATTAAATTCTTTCTTTTTTATAATAAAAAAGACTTACGTATAATCAGTGAGGGGGGGGAGCACAAATAAAGCGCATTTAACATAGCCAACAAAACTATTACACTCTTTGTTATTTAGCTACTATTGCTAGTTTGTACTAATTCCTTTATCTCGTTCCAATTAAATGAACTTTTCAGCCTTGCTATTGAAATAACATACTGAGACTATATGACATATTTGATACATGACCTCTTTATAATTATTCTAAATATTGTAATAAATAAAATACAGGTATTGATAAAAATTAGTCCAGATACATTTATAGTCATTCATACATGATAAAATTCTATAGAAATCTTTTGATGACAAACCATTCTCTAATCTAAATTTGGTATTTTTAATGCACTATACAAGCAGTTTGAAAATTTTTAGGTTATTAAAATTTTTAAAAATTATTCATAGAATTTATATTTTCAAATTAGTTATCTAGCTGACTCTTTATAAAAATGTTGGAAAAAGTGTAAGAATTTGAGGAAAGAATGGAAGTGTTTCTAAATGCAAAGCAAATACAATCTTTACAAAAGCTGTTTCCCCACTTCTAATATGACCACATGTGGGGTTCAGCAATTGTGAAACATGCAATAACATCCAGGATATTTTCAAAAGCAAATGGAAGTACAGGTGAAGCAAGGGTTTTTACATATATATATATATATATATATATATATATATATATAAACAAGCAATAATTTTTGTGTATGTGTGTGTATCATTCAGGATTAATTAAGAGAAAAAAAAATAAAAAGGTTTTATTCATAACCACATCTAATTAACTTTTCAGGTATATATACTTTTTCACATAAAGTTGACTAATATACTTTTCATGTATTAAGTTGACTAATAAGTTTAGCTGTAAAATTTCTCCATTACTGCAAGTCTAACCATAGTCACTTTTCTTTATTTCTACTGGTGGAGTAATGGAAAGCAGCTCGGCTTGATGAATCGGAGTTCCAGTCGAATTCAGTACATCCACTTATGTGGGAGAGGTGCGAATCCATCTCTTCTGCCTCCCTGCTATGAGTAAATAGCAGGAACAGAGTGGGTTCTATAGCCTTGGGTGGCAACCTGACTAGAAGGAAAATCCGAATTTAAAACCAGCTTGGAGATGGTTAATAGCAGGACAGAGTGGGTTGTATAGCTTTGGTTGGCAGAAAGAACTGGCAATCTATTGTGAAAATAGATGTAAGTACTCTCTTCCAACATGCCTTGAGCCAGCATCGAAGAGTAGGCTCATAAAATTAACATGAGAATAATATCTCGTGTTGGTGAGCAGTCTGCAACAACATGGAGTAAGCAACTAAATTTATAATTTTTCATAATCAGTTAAATATAAACAAAATAAAATTTTAATTTTTCAATAAAAGCTGCTTCTGCCTGATAAAAGAAATAAATTTAAAAATAGTTTCTTCATTTCAAATATAAAAAAAAATGAACTCAAGATAAAAAAAATAAATTTAAAAAATAATGAATAATTCATTTGGCATGAATGAAATTGTACAAGGTTATTTTAAATTTAATTGTTGATTTTATTAAAATAACCAATTATTCTATTTAAACTTGCTTTACAAACACAGAAGTTAATATAGTAATTCATAAAAATTCATATTGAACCACATAACAGTTTTGTTAGTCATCTCCATTTAAGATAAGGGAGTGTAAAAGCTGATTTTTACCCAGTAAAGAATATTTTCAAAATATTAGTAAATACAACTGTTTATCAATTGTGTGAAAATAAGCATTTTTTTTTTGAAAAACAAAGTGATCTTAGCCAACCTGATACAAAATATTCAATTCAGTATCAACAAGATATAAATTGTCAGCATTAGCAAAGTTTTGTTAGTAAAGAGAACAAAATGGTTTTCTTAATTACAAACTGCTTTACTTTACATATAGTTAATTTATTATTTTTTTTTTATTTTTTAATAACCTTAAAAGAAAAGTCTTGAGATTTCAAAAATTTAGCTCCTACAAAACTAATTTACACAATCGCCTCCTAGTTGACACAATATATATAAAATTCTTTTTACAAAAAACTTCATAGAAAAAATAAGCTTAAGAACTATTTTAAAACCTAAAATAGGCCCATTATAGTACATTAAAGTCTTATTGAAAATCTTTGTACACACTTTTTTGTTAAAAATCAATGAATGTAAACTTCTCAACAAGGTACAAACTAATTTCAACTATCATAAAATTAGGACCCTTGATTTAAAGTTTTCAAAATAAACAGGTTAGAAAAAATTTTTTTTATAGTTGTCAAGAAGAATCAAGAAAGATTTCAAATACATCTTGCTGAAATATTTTTTTCTAAACAATGAAAATGATTACTGAAACATTAGGTTTATAAGTCCCAAAAATTCATACACTGATGTCCTCAAGGACACATGGCCCAGGGGATATAAGTGTTGGTTGGTTCCAGTGACAAAGAGTTGTGAGTTCAATACCTGACTGCAGTGGTGAACAAATAACTTAGCTATCTCCCTTTAACTCAACTCTATGTCATCTGGAAGTGGTATCACAAATGGAATGAGAATGATATACCCCAGTGAGCAAAATAAAGGGGTTCGTTCAAATTCCTTGAAGAAGGCTGGAGTACAATGATCAAAACATCATAAACACAGCAATAAAGCTGAAGACAACAGTGTAAATAATGAAAACCTTTCCAAAATATTTAATTCAGATACAGGAATTATATGCCAGACTTAGCATCCAAGTAAAAAAAAGAAAAAAATATTTTGTGGTAATCAATATTATCAAGGAAGTGATAATTGTTCCAATTTCATAAAAATTTTAGTTATGCAATAATCTCAATGAAGAAAACTTAATTAAAATATTTTTTTTCATGTACAAGACAAGAATAAATCAATATATTTGCATTATAATTAAAAGAATTCTGAAATTTCTTAAAATTATTTTTGACTAAATTACTAACATCTAAAAACTAAGTCACATTAATAGCTCACTTTCAAAATTATGAAATGCAAAGATAATCCAAGTAAAAGATGAAGAAGCAAAGAAAACAAAGAAAGAAAAAAAATCTTAAGCAAATCATTAAAACATAATTATACCATTTTAAAATCCTAAAGAATTTCATTAATTTAGTTTTTTTCCTATAATTTTACTACATTTCTACTACAATATTTCATATTCCAAAAAGTTGTTAGTAAAGTATAAGTGAATAATGAATGCTATATATTTTCTAAACATATGCTGTTAAATATAAGAGACAATGAATGTCTATTATGTTTAACCATGAGCCGTTCTAAACATCGTATTTTGGCTTTAATTTCAGGTAAAAATAAAGACAAAAATTCTCCAACATTTGGATAAATTTTTATTAAATCTGAGCCAAAAGCTTAGAACCAACTTAATAAAAAATTATCCAAATATTGGAGAATTTTTGTCTTTATTTTCACCTGAAATTAAAGCCAAAATACGATGTTTAGAACGGCTCATGATTAAACATAATAGACATTCATTGTCTCTTATATTTAACAGCATATGTTTAGAAAATTATCTACTGCCTTGATAAACTATATATATATATATATATATATATACACACACACACACAGAGTGAATGAAAAGTAACTATTTTATGTATGAGTTGCCAGCCAGAAGTCTTGATTTCACACCCTGTAACATTTTTCTTTGAGCTTGATTAAAGAAGTAAGTTTGCTATACCAAACCAAGATGTTGGAAGAACTTGAACGAAGGGAAGTTATGTGTACCATAAAAGATTCTGGTGAAATCAGTTGATGTGATTCCTGAGCGGCTCAAGAAATTGGTAACGAAATCTGGTTTTTATATTAAATTTTAAATACAACATCATGCTGAACACTTTCCTTTCATACCTATTTCTCGTAAAAATTATACTTGATAAATTAGAAACATTTTAAAATGGTAAGATATATATATATATATATATATATATACACACACACATACTAGGCGCCCATAACTCAGAATCACCAACTGACGCTAATTCAGCCGGGTTTCAATTCTGGGTAAAAGTAATCGGATGTCTAACCGTACTGATGAGCTGTGATACAGCAAAACAGATCTGTCTGTGGATAACTATTTATGCTCTCACACCCTGGAGGAATGGTAGACTTTGAAAAAACAGTAGTTACTCTAGCACTAACGCATCGCTCATTCAGTAATGAATTAGAGCACTCTAACTACTGGTGTATGATACATCATTCGCTAAAAGTCTGCCTCCTTCTACCAAGCACCCATAGCTCAGAATCGCTGACTGATGCCAATTCAGTCGGGTTTCAATTCTGAGTAAAAGCAATCGGATGTTTAACTGTATGAAACATCTGTCTGCAGATGACTATATATATATATATATATATATATATATATATATACACACACGAAATATATATATATATACTTGAAAACTCAGCCACCGACCTTGCTGGGATCCGCACCATGCACTTTTCAATAGCCCAAGCTCTAACGCAAGTGGTGGACTTCCCCACGCGTTTCTCTAAAAACCCTAACGGAAGGGACTCTTTACTCGACCTTTGTTTTACTTCCATCCCAGACTCCTGCACTACCAGGCAACTCTGCCCCCTTGGAAATTCTGACCACGCCGTAGTCTCCGTAAACATATCAATCCGCACTAACTCCTCCCAAGAAAACCAGACCAGCAGAATATCATACTGCTACCAAAGAGCCGACTGGGACTCGTTCAGGGACTTCCTCTGCGACGTCCCCTGGAACAACGTCTTTGATCTTCCTGTCGAAGACTGTGCCTCCGAAGTCTCCTCTTGGGTTAAGGCTGGCATCGATGCTTTTATCCCTGCCAGAAAATTCCAACTAAAACCTAATTCGTCCCCCTGGTTCTCACCCGCTTGCTCGGCCGCTATTGCCCACCGGAACCATTTCTTCCGGCTCTATCGAAGCTGCTCGTCGAACCAAAACAGGCGCCTTTTCACCTCAGCACGGAACAAGTGCAAAAAAGTACTGAACGAAGCCAAGAGGGCGTTTGCTACCAGAATTAGGCAACGCATAGCATCCTCTAAGTTTGGCTCCAAAGATTACTGGCGTCTCTGCAAAAGCGTGCTCAGCAGGAACAAGACTTCAATACCCCCACTAATCAATGAATTTGAAGTTCTCACCTCCCCAGCCGACAAGGCTGAGTGCTTTGCCCGTAAATTCTCAACCAATTCGACACTGGACTCGTTAGGAATACCTACACCAGACTTCCCACCCAGAACTAAGGCTCAACTAAATAACGTCCTCATCTCGCCCTCGCTGGTCGCCAAGATAATTGCGCAACTTGACCCACACAAAGCGAGCGGCGGTGACGGAATCCCAGTCATAGTACTGAAGAAATGTGCCCCAGAACTCTCCTCTGTCCTCTCTAAACTCTATAACCTCTGCCTATCTGCTTCCTGCTTTCCTGCCTGTTGGAAGTCCTCCTGCGTAGTACCTATATTTAAGAATTCTGGCGAACCCTCGGACCCCGCCAATTACCGTCCTATTAGTCTCCTTCCAATCTTTGGCAAAGTTTTCGAAGCCATTATCAACGCCGAGGTGATTCAGCACCTTATGACCAACGGGCTTCTCTCTGACAAACAGTATGGGTTTCGCTTCACCAGGTCTACTGCTGATATGCTAACGACCATTACCGAGTACATATACCAGGCACTCGACAAGAATAGTGAAGCCCGAACCGTTGCCTTGGATATCTCCAAAGCATTCGACAGGGTCTGGCATGCTGGCCTCCTGTGCAAACTGCGGAGCTATGGGATAACTGGACATCTGTTTGACCTCATCCAGTCCTTCCTCTCTAACCGCACATTAAAGGTGGTATTAAATGGGCATGCCTCCCAAAACTACCAGACGAACGCGGGCGTCCCTCAAGGTTCTATCCTAGGTCCCACGCTCTTTCTGATCTACATTAATGATCTCCCCGACACCATTAGATCCCAAGTTGGCATGTATGCCGACGACACAACAATCTACTCCCGCATCGATCAGAAACCAGGTCTGGACGACAAAGTGAACCTCGCTGCCGCACTGGAAAGGGACCTCCAATCCGTAGTGACCTGGGGTAGGAAATGGTTGGTAAATTTCAATGCCTCCAAAACAAAGCTGTTATCAACTAACCACCATAGACTATCGCATCTACCTCCCATTAGCATGGGACAGGCTAGCCTCCCAGAGAGTAAAATACTACGCCTCCTTGGCCTTACACTCTCGGCGGACCTCAAATGGAATGACTATATTGAATCCATTGCCAAATCTGCTGCTATGAAAATCGGCTCTCTGTGCAGGGCCCGGAAATTTTTCCCACCTGAAACTATTCTGCACATATACAAATCTACCATCCGCCCGTGTATTGAATATTGCTGCCATATCTGGTCGGGTGCCCCTGCTGCTCTCCTTGGGCTTCTTGACAAAATACAAAGGAGGATCTGTAACGTGGTTGATACTAACTTGGCAGACCGGCTGCAGCCGCTCTCACACCGGCGTGATGTAGCTTCCCTGTGCCTCTTCTACAAGTACTTTCATGGCTTCTGCTCCGATGAGCTTAGATCACTGGTGCCGCCCAAGCACGAATTTACACGAGATACTAGATTAGCAACTAGGTCCCACCCTTTTACAGTTAAACAAATAAGATGTAACCGTAAATTCTACTCCAACAGCTTCTTTTCTCGCGCCTCCCGCCTGTGGAACTCCCTTCCACAAGTCTGCTTTCCCGACAGTTACAATCTCCAGGTGTTTAAATGTAGGGTCAATAGACACCTCCTATCACACTAACTCCCAACTATTCTCACAACACTCTCATCTACCAACCCTCATTCTCGGTATCCTCACCCGCCTATCACCCACCCTCTTAAATGTCCTATATTTAACCAGCCTTTCTCCTCTCTACGTAGCCCCCTGCACAGTAGTGGCAGTGACATGCCTTGCTCGGGGTGAAACGCTTATAAAAAAAAAAAAAAAAAAAAAAATATATATATATATATATATACACGAAAAAAAATCGCAAGATCGCCAAGACCTACCGCGGTTTCGCACAACGGCTGACGAGCCATTGTGCGAAACCGCGGTAGGTCTTGGCGATCTTGCCATTTTTTTCGTGTGTTTTTGCTCTGCGTGACTGCCTCTTTGTTAACCCTTTTTGGTTAGTTTAGTATCGAGCACTTTTCTTTCCTTGTGGTTCGTTCCGTTTGAGGGTTTTTTTCTTTGCTGTGAAGAACTGTATGTATTGTCGGTGCTACGCAGCTTTCTTTTTTTTCCCCTCTTTGTCCAAAGCTTTATAGCCGAGGACAATAACGGAGTTAGATTCTGCTGGTTATTCGTGGTCTTTAAAAATTACTTGTGTAACATTTTAAGATTTGAATACGTACAGAGTCGATTTTATTATTATTATTATATATATATATATATATATATATATATCTCATTTTCCACATTTTTAGTGGATATTGAGTAGACACTATTTCTTTTTTAAACAGTGTTTTACTTTCATCTACTGGCCTGAATATTCAAGAAATTTTAAAGAAAAATGTTACCTCAGGTAGGATTTGAACCTGCATTCTCCACTCCCTGCAGGAGAAACCCTTGTTAGCTCCGACATACTTTTAAATAAGATTTATCAAATATTCAGGTTGGTAGATGAAAATACAATACTGTTTGAAAATTAACAATTTCTACTCAAATTTAAATTAAAAAAAAAAGTTTAAAGTGATAAAAATGTCAGATTAAAAAATATAAGTCCATTAGAAACTCAAGGTTGTTGATACCTTTATCTACCTTAAATGTAATTTTACTAGAGATGGTTTTTTTGAATCCCAAAAATCAATTGTAGAATTGAAAAAGCCAGCAAAGCCAGGTAAATTGGGAAAAAGGATCTGGTCAGAGAGAGAGAGAGACATCTCACTCAACACGAAGATCAGTGTCTACCAATCGTGTATCCTAAATGCTCTCCTGTACTCTTTCGAGACATGGACTATATATCACTATATGAAGAGATTTCATTAAAAGTACCTTAGATATATCTTAAATATCAAGTGACAATCTTTCACATCAGACAATGGGTTTTTTTTTTAATCATATCATCCCGAGCAAGGCGGTAACGCCACTGATGTGCAGGGGGCTACACAAGAGTGAAAAGATTAGAAAAGAGAAAGCCGGAAACCACATCCTAAACAGGGAACAAGGGATGAGCCTCTTCACCTGTTCAATAGACGTGGGTGGAGTGTGAACCGGGCGATAGTTTAGTCTACCTACTTCAGTTAAAATATGAAATATAGAGAAACTGCACATTTGCAATCAACTGTACAGAGTACAGCATCTTGAGTGACTAGAAGAGGAGAGCTCAGTCCTGGTAAGTAGCCCAGACAAAAACCAAAGAAATGTTTCAAAAATGTTAAAAACGACTTGAAAAATCTTGAAATTAGGGTCAAGGACTTGGGAAAAGGGGCAAGTTGGATAAGGTTGGTTTTTGATGGATGCAATCCTTTTGACCATTTGAAGTTGAAAAGAGCTTTTAGGAAAGGTGTTTGTGGATGTGCGTTATGGTGCAGTGGATATCGGTTCGGAACGAGAAATCGGGGAGCCGAGTTTGAATTGCAGTTGAATTCATTGCATTTACTTGCGCGCGAATAACCTTGGGAAAGGTATTAATATGTCTCTTCCTTCCAGTTATGGGTTAAATAACAGGACAGATTGGGTTCTATAGCCTTGGCTGGCAACCAGTCTACCGCAAAAAGCAATGGCAACCTACTGCGGGATAATCTTCTGCCCAGTCAGTGACGTCTCTTTCGAGACATGATCGCCCAAGTGTGTTTCACGTACGGCACTTAACTGATTGATGTATGCATAATCCCAGAAGACATTCAGTCTGAGCTTGTATGTAACATCTGCAAAACAATCATTCTATCTCGTGCTGGATTTGCTAGTCATTGAAGATCACATGAGAGTCTGCAGCCTAAAACCAACTATACGAATGTCCTCCCTGACAGACCTGCAGGGTTTTTTTGTGAGTTTTATATAACTTTTGCAGGTCTTACCAGGCTGAGGAGATTGGCATAGTGAGAAAGTCATTTTCAAAACTCAGGAAAAAAAAGTCTTTCATGTGTCACACGTGTAAAAGTATACATGAGCAGAACTGGTTTGCAAAGTCATGGCCACTCAGTGCAACATTGAAGAGATGACGGTTTTTGTGTGTATGTGTGTGTATATATATATATATATATACACACATATTGTATTCAGGCAGCAATCCCTTTTTTATACAAGTTTTGCCAAAAATGTCAGAGAAGGCACTGTAACCAAGCTTCCCACACAATTCTTTACAACTTTCCCCCTCCTCAGAAGACAAACCACACATAAAAAAAGGTTTCATTTGGGTATGCATGGGGATCTGCCGGGCTCTGTCCATGACATGCTCATTGATGGTACAAATATAGTATCATCCACTTGTGTGTGTAAGAGTTATGAAGGTATTGTCAATGAAAAAGAGGGGGCCCAACACTGTGGTGTCAACTGTCAACATGACCACGGTGTGTTGGCCGTGTTGTGGGGGGTGAAGCATTCTTGTAGCTCTAGATATATACATGGAGCAATCTATGTGTTCAGTTGAGGGTGAGGTGAAGTTAATCCTTGATGGTGGATAGGGGTGCGATCGAGAGCGCTTGGATAGATGGCGCATTTGGACAGTTTTTGTGTGGTTTGTCTACTAAAAATGGATTCAAGTGTGACAAGATACAGCCTATCATAAGTTTTATTAGAGTTTATTACACATAAAGCCAGATCCAAATTTTTAACTTTAATATAGGAGAATATCTAGAAGTTTTTATAAAGCAACTTGTTTAAAGTATAAGTCACATTCAAAATTTAATCCTAGCATTTTAGAAACAGACTGTTTTTATTTTTATAAACATACACATTATATACTGATGTGCCAAAAGTCATAGGATACGTACCTAATATCATGTTCACCTCCCTCTCTAGCCCCATGAAGTACAGTAATTCAACAAAGCACCAATCCCACAAATGGTCAGAAGTTATTACTGTTATTTATGGGCATAGTATCTTGCATGTGCATTGTGGTGCAGTGGATATTGGCTCGGAACAAGAAATTGGGGGGCAGAGTTCGAATTCCAGTTGAATTCATTGCATTCACTTATACACAAATACCATTGGGAAAGGTATTAATCCATCTCTTTCCAGTTATGGGTTAAAAAACAGGACAGATTGGGTTCTATAGCCTTGGCTGGCAACCAGTCTGCCGTAGAAAGCAACAACAACCTACTGCAGGATAATCTTCTGCCCAGTAAGTCATGTCTCTTTTGAGACATGATTGCCCAAGTGATGGCACTTAACTAACTGATCTTGCATGCAAGTATATTCTCTAGCACATCCCAAAAATACACAATTGTGCTCATGTCAGTCAAACATGACAGCCATGCCATTTGAAACTAATTTTGGGTAACTACTGCCATTGTTCAGATACATTGGGTGTAATTGGTCATGAAGCAGTGCAAAAATAATATTGACCAGTGAATGACAGATTTAAGCAAACTTATAACCCCAACCTATGGTGCAGGAACACAGTCCACATTATGGAATTATCACAAAGGACTTCATGAGGCCTCTACACCAAAACCCTATCATCAGTCTGTAACAACTGGAATCATGATTCATAGGACTATGCCATGTATTACCAGTTCAATTAGCAATGTCACAAGCCAAGGTGAAACACTGAGTCTAGTGTAATGGTATTAACAGTAGCACATATGTCTTTTTGCTTCTATATTCCATAGAAGTTAAAGAATGCTGAACTAATCAGCCACAAATATGTCTAGTATTGAATGTGGATGGAATTGGAGAGAATTTTGTCTGTTAGTCAAGATAATTCTAATTCTAACCAAACACCACTGGTCACAATCATTAAAGACTAATTTGGTCACAATGGTCACAATCATTAAAGACTAATTTGGTCACAATCATTAAAGACTAATTTGGTCACAATCATTAAAGACTAATTTGGTCACAATCATTAAAGACTAATTTGGTCACAATCATTAAAGACTAATTTGGTCACAATCATTAAAGACTAATTTGGTCACAATCATTAAAGACTAATTTGGTCACAATCATTAAAGACTAATTTGGTCACAATCATTAAAGACTAATTTGGTCACAATCATTAAAGACTAATTTGGTCACAATCATTAAAGACTAATTTGGTCACAATCATTAAAGACTAATTTGGTCACAATGGTCACAATCATTAAAGACTAATTTGGTCACAATGGTCACAATCATTAAAGACTAATTTGGTCACAATGGTCACAATCATTAAAGACTAATTTGGTCACAATGGTCACAATCATTAAAGACTAATTTGGTCACAATGGTCACAATCATTAAAGACTAATTTGGTCACAATGGTCACAATCATTAAAGACTAATTTGGTCACAATGGTCACAATCATTAAAGACTAATTTGGTCACAATGGTCACAATCATTAAAGACTAATTTGGTCACAATGGTCACAATCATTAAAGACTAATTTGCTTATGGCAAAGAAATGCAAATTATCAAATTTTGAATAGGCAAGATAATATGGATTGGACATTCATTTCTAAAATTGTGAGGACATTTGACATCCCTTGATCTATAGTGTTAGGTGTATACTGGTAATATCTAACGGAAGTTATTGCTACCCACTATACACTGACCACAATATCGACACCATAGATCAAGTGATGTTAAATTTTCCGACAATTTCAGAAGTAGATTCTGATCCATGTTATCTTACTTATTCAAGATTCAATAATTCACATTGTTTTTCCATAAGCAACCTAATCACCATATGTCAGAGCAAAAATGATATAGGCCTGGCTATTTCCATCATATCAAAAAATGGTGGTGTCACTTACAATTACATACTGTTAATGTTTGCTTTAGCTATATTTCTTGCTTAAAATTTCTGTCTAACATTATTCTATTATTCAATTGTCACTACTTTGTCTAAAAAAAAAAAAAACAAAAAAAAAAGACATGCTTTTTGACTAAAATTGTTACATATTTTCTACCAATGCATAAGGTTAGTTTTTTTTTTTTTTAAGTCATAACAGTAGGAGATAAAAAATGTATTACAAATGTTGATTCTCTAAGTAAGCAGAGAGCCCCCCCACTCCACCCCTAAGATATGATCTTCATGCACGACATTAAATTGTAATCAAGTTCATTCAGATACATTACTTTGGGAGTAATTGCTCAAAAGTGTGTTAAGCAAGCCATTACTAGGATGTAAAGAGTTTGATTTTGACTGGATTCTCTACACTTATTGTCATGTAAAGTTAAACTTATAAAATTCCCATAGCATCATATATGCAGAAAAATAATGAAGTGTTTCTAATGCGGATAAATATCATTAGAGTTACAAAATCAATTGCATAATTCCCTCTTTGCAATCAAATATTGATTAGCTAAATGTAAAACTCTTGAATATACACAAACAAACGGATCAGAAACATGCCTGTGGACATGCAAATCATGCTTTGTGCAACATTTACATTCATCTTTTGTTTTTGAAAGTGGAATTTCTTTACTACAGTGTAACCCTGATATAAGAGTTGGCGGGACCGGTTAAAAGTTCTCTTATATTTGGGTTTCACTTTTAAAAAATATCTTATATCCGGGTTTCTTTTATATCCGGGTTATACTGTATATCAAACATTAACAATTGTATTTTTATTTGGATGAACAAATTTGAACAAGAAAATGGAAATTCTTAAATTATGTTACAAAGACCTCAACATGAAAGCTCCCCACAAAAATGAAGATAAGCATAAAGTTATCACTATCAGGACTCATTTAAAAACTTGAGACAAGACATCTCTTTTTTTTTTTTTTTTTTTTTTTAAATTTACTAAATTATACTTATTTTATAAGTGGAAACTTGTAAAATAAACACTAAACAATGAGACACGTCTTTAAAAAAAATTGTTGGAATATTTTGGGGGTTATTATAAGGTTATTCACAACTACTACAGTAGCTAAAAGGTTAAATTATCAATAGAAAAAAAAAAGGTTAGACTGAAATATTTAGTCAAAACGTATAGTTTTAATTTGAAAATATTTCTGTATTAAAATTAACTATCATTGATACAGGGTAAATTTGTAATATTGAAATTAATTTCTCTGGGAACTTTGTTTTATGCCTGCCTATATATGTTGAAAATAAATAAATAACAAAATGACTAAGTATTTTGGTGCAATTACACTATAAAAGAATCAGTGTGTGACATTAGTAGATAACATCAGTCAGTTATGTGCCATACGTGAAACACACTTGGGCGATCATGTCTCGAAAGAGACATGACTGACTGGGCAGAAGATTCTCCCGCAGTAGGTTGCCATTGCTTTCTGCGGTAGACTGGTTGCCAAACAAGGCTATAGAACCCAATCTGTCCTGTTATTTAACCCATAACTGGAAGGAATAGATGGATTAATACCTTTCCCAAGGGTATTTGTGCGTAAGTGAAGGCAATGAATTCAGCTGGAATTTGAACTCGGCTCCCCGATTTCTCATTCTGAGCCGATATCCACTGCACCACACGCACATCCAGTAGATACCATAATATTCAATTCAAATGCCCTACCAACATAGTTATTTATTCATATCACTTTACCTCTTCTCCTCCAGAGAAGATAAACTTTAAAGTTAAGTAGTTTAGCAAATATTTTCATGATAAAATGACTTTCTTCTGGTATTTTAGGTACAAGGATTTTATTTACTAATGGGTCAAAAAATTGGACAAAAGAAAGTCAATACTCCAGCTAAGTTGTAAAACAAGCAGTATGAATGTACTCATCTGTTAAAAAAAAAGAAAAACTATTAAAACAAAATGAAAATAAATAAATATAACAAAGTATACAAGCAAGTTTTTAATATTTTATGACAACTCCATTTTAAATTTTATAAATATTTACAAAAGTAAGTTATTAATTTGTAAGTGTCCTTCAAAATTTTCTATTAGTACATAACTTTATCCAGTATTATATAATTTCAAAAACATGTAATTATAAAAGAAAATAATTAACTGACAAGAAAACTCAGAGATTTATATACAGTAACTAACAAAGCCTATAAGAATAAATATAATATGGAAATTAATATGAAAATCTTGTGCATTATTATTATTTAAAATATTGTTATTGCTTGATATTATTTTTGTTTATATTTTAAATGCAATATAATGAAAATATGCTGATTAAATATAATTTTTGATAAAATTGTTATACGAAAGTAGATCTAAATGCTTTATATTCCAGTAATTTTTAATGTAATTTGCTATATATTAATTTGTAACCAAGCCAAGATATTTTATAGTCTATCACTACTCATTTATGACACAGGTATTTCCAATATTTAAGCAATTAATTTAGTTTCTCAATAGACACTTTAATAGATTTAAATGTCTAATATAGCTTTTGCATTTTTCATACAACTTATCAACAAGCAAAAAATATTATTTACAGAAATACATCCTTCTGATGATAAACCCTGAGTTATAACACTTGTCAAATACCACCGAGTTGATGTAATAGGTTTTTATTAGTCATAATTCTATTTATTATAAACAGTTTTTTAAAACTCTGAAGCAAAACTAATCTTTTAAGGTGGTAGCAAGCTAAAACGTAGAGAAGAATTTTAATACAAGTGAAAAACAATAAAAAATGTTTGAAAATCATTTCATAATTCTTTAATTTTGCTATAGAAAAGTATAATACAAGATGTGATGGATAAATTGTCAACTAAATGATGCAAAAATGAAAATAACACTGCCATCTCATTTTAACAGATATATTTACCAAAATTACGCAAAAATATCTTCAAATACTAAATAAATTTATTCAATATAATCGCCACTGGCTTCAGAATCTGCAACTCTTCTGGATGGTTTCCTTGATTAAGTTAGTGAAGGCTGTCATTATCCTTGCCTTCAGTTCATCTTTGGTATTACAAGGTGTTTTGTTGGTATCTTGCTTGACATTCTGACTGGATTCTCTTGCTTGTGTGGCATGGTGCAGAGTCCTGTTGCCAAACAGAGACTTCCAGCAGCTACCCTCTTGACCAAGAGGGGAAGCACTACCTCTTCAAGGCACTTGATGTAGCTCTCAGTGTTGAGTCTGAGGCCCTGTAGGAAGATGAATGGAGAATGTCGATCATGCCAAACACCATGATGTTGACTGGATAATTGATTTTCATCACTCTTGATTTATCTTTCTAGCCTCAGATTGACACTCGAATACTCTGAAATGTTCATATTAGAGTTCCCAGCATGAATACCAAGCAGTACAGCATGCAGTTTCCAAATTTCTTGCAGACTGAATTGTGTCACAGTGCTCTTTTTCTCACAGATGGTGCCCAACTGACCCTACTATACTGTGCAGTTGACATAATTAAAAAAAAAAAACAATGTGCATGTACAAAATTAAAAATATAAACGCGCGACAATTTACCCATCGCACACCCTGTATATTCAGAAAGAATTCTATTTATGATGAAAAATCATTTCCATCTGGGGTGATTATCAAAATTTATCAGTAGCATTTCTGAAGGTTTAACTATAAATAAAATATTAATGTTTTAAATTTACATTTTAAAGAAGTATAGTGGGGGAAAAAGACATTCAACAGGAACATAATTAACAGGTTACTAGAGTATTTATTCTAAGGTTTGCACATATAGTTTCTAAAGAACTAAAATGGAAGGGTGTTTTCATGCTGGTCTTGCATGCATCATTAACATAGAAGACATTAAAACAATCTAATGCCATGCTTAAAATGATGCAATTTGTGCATGGCATGCAAAGGAAATATTTTTGAAAAGGAAATATTTTTGAAAAAAAAAAAAAAAAAAAAAGGATAACGTGTACAATACTGTAACAAATTGAGCTCAAAAATCACTTTAAAAAGGTGCCTACAAAGTAATATTTTACAGTAAATATAACGGCAATTAAAATAACCATTTCTCATGATTTATTATGAAGAAGTATAACAGAAATACAATAACAATCTATAAAGATCATATTCAGTGATGGAAATAGTAAATTTACAAGGTCAAAATTTGAGTCATTAAAAACTACTCCAATTTACTCCAATTACTAAAAATAAAACAGCTGACATTTTATATAACCAAAAGTAACAATGAAGATATAAAAAAATACTTAATATGTAACAAAAATACATCTGATCAAGATCTAAAATCAACTAAATATATTACAGATGAGACCACAAAAGTAAAGAATATATCTTTCACTTTAGAAAGGATGAACCAATATCTGACAACTCTTAGATGCATCCTTAAAATTCTGAAATAGCAGATATTTAACAGTACCTTCTATAATTGCCACAACCTAAATAAATTTCAGATGGATAACTTTTAGAAACAAAATAAAAAGGAGAAACAGTAAAGTACCATAAAAATGATAAGTATAAACTTACAAAATACTCCATTAACAGTGTTTCAAATTTTTTACTTCCACAACCATCAGTATAAAATCTTTTAAAAATTTATCCAGGAAAAGTAAAGCAATTCATAAACCAAACAAAGCAAAATTAATCTGAGAAGAGAGAGAAATATACATTTTTTGCCTTTTAATTCCAAAAGAAGTTCTGACCACAAAACTAAATTGTGCTACTATAATGATTAGCTACTATTTTCCTTTCCTGAACTTTGTTAAAATAAATTTAAAAAAAGATTCCCATCTGTCTTGTGAAATTAGTTTAACACTCCAAACACTTGGCATGACAGACTTCTCAAAAAAAAATTTTTTGTGTGTGTGTGAGAGAGAGAGAGAGAGAGAGAGAGAGAGAGAGAGAGAGAGAGAGAGAGAGAGAGAGAGAGAGAGAGAGAGAGAGAGAGAGAGAGAGAGAGAGAGAGAGAGAGAGAGAGAGAGAGAGAGAGAGAGAGAGAGAGAGAGAGAGAGAGAGAGAGAGAGAGAGAGAGAGAGAGAGAGAGAGAGAGAGAGAGAGAGAGAGAGAGAGAGAGAGAGAGAGAGAGAGAGAGAGAGAGAGAGAGAGAGAGAGAGAGAGAGAGAGAGAGAGAGAGAGAGAGAGAGAGAGAGAGAGAGAGAGAGAATATATACTTCTGAGATGAGATAGTATTTACGTTATTTACACTGTTCAAGCTGTTGTCATCTTTATTGTCATGTTTAGAATGTTTTGGCCATTGTACACTCCAGCCTTCTTCAGATACAAAGAATTTCAAACCGAACACTATTTCAATCACTGGGATATATCATTCTCATTCCATATGTGATGCTCTTTCGGATGCCATGTAGTTATCTCCCTTTGACTCAACTCTCTAAGTTATTTGTTCACCACTGCTGTAGCCAGGTATTGAACTCAAAACTCTTTAGGTAAAAATCACTGAAACTAACCAACGCCTACATCCAGAAAGAAATTTCTAGCACCTGAAGAAGGCCGGAGCATACAACAGCTGAAACAACATAAACATAGGAATAAAAATGAGGACAACAGTCCAGACAGAGTGTGTGTGTGTGTATATATATATATATATATATATATATTTTTCATTGAATATGGCTGGCAAGGAATATTTAATCAATCTGTTATTGAGTTATTCCATCATTCTAACATTTTTTTTCTGGAGTTAATATAGAAACTGTCCATAGTTTTTATTGTTCCAAGCACTTTTGACCATTGCTTTAGCCATTCTTAAGGATGTTGTATTATGTGCATGTGTGACACTACATAGTAGGTTTTTTTTTTTTTTTACTGTGTGAAGTTCTTGTGGAAGAGTGACCATTTAGAACACATTTGATCCTCAATCAACCCAACCACACATGGCATGCGACTGCTCTAAACAATCACTCTTCCACAAGAATTTTACCCAGTAAAATTAATATGTAGTACAACACATGGAGAATAAATATACCAAATAAAAAACACCCTTGATTGAGAATGGCAAAACCACTTGGAACAATAAAAACTATAGACAATTTTTATATTCCTTAACTCCCCAAAAATGGAAAAAATATTAGAATATTAGAAAAAACTCAAAGGATCGATTAAATCATCCTTGTTGATCATATTCAATGAAAGATGCTTAAACGAAAGATCACTGCCCATATATATATATATATATATATATATATATATATGAGATTGAAATCCTGACAGAGTTTCCAATTTAATAAATGGAAATGTTGTATGAAAAGAAAGGAGAGATTTGATAATGTGTTTTGTCATTTAAGGCTTCATCAGGTCGAAGATGAAAGAGAGAAAAAGTATGTATGTAAATAATTAAACATTACTTTTTACCTTAACCTTGAATTTATTATGAAAAAAGTTGAAGAAAAAAAAAAAATCGACTTGTTCAGTCATTAATACGTATCTTAATCCAAATCAAAAAAGTTTGTGAGAGTTTTCAACTATCTTATAACATTATTGCACAAAAAAATCATTTTCAGGTTCTTTTATATTCAATCTGATTTTTTTTTGGATTTTTTTTTACTGAGCAGAGTACAAAATTAAAATGTTATCTTAGCTTTTTTTAAACTCTAACGTAAGTTCAAACTTGCCAAATGAAAGCAGGGACTGTTTGGCAGGTGAGGAGGGGCAGTAAAAGAAACCTTGAAAAATTTCTCATAACTTCATTCAAGTATCCCTTTACATTCAAACAAGTTTCAGACTGCTCTCACAAATAAAAAGAAAATTGGTCAATAAAAGAAATAAAAACTTTACATCCTTTTTTCCCCCCAATTCTCTGTCAATTTGACTTTATTAAATACATTTTATAGCAGCAAAAACACTTCATTGCAAAGTTAGTTTGGATGATTATTACTACTGAGTAGTAACTTCAATGCTCACTGAGTAACCCATATAAAAAATTTGACATTACTACAAATCAATGAACCTTTAAAATGAAAGCTAATTTCCCCTTTTTCTTTTAGTGATATTTATAGACATAATTTTATTGTACAGTGAAACTAGCACTATTAATACGAGTCCTCTTCTCTTTGGCTTTTCTACTAATGTGAAGCCTTGTGCCAGATTTAGTTAGTCAATTTTACAAATTATACTTAAATATCCTATTACTTCTAATCTAAAATGGTGTAGTCAGCTTGTACTTAGAAATTGCACCGATCTTGTTAATAGTATTTATGAGATATTTCTGAATTAATCTGTTAACAGTGACAATCAGTATATTTTTTTACTACAATTGACACAATTAAGACTAAGTACTCCTAATATTCATTAATTGCTTTTATTAACCAGAAATTAAAAAGAAAGAAACACTAATGTATTTTAAAAGTAAGTAAATACAGACTAGTAGGAATATGCGGACTAAATCCAATCTAAACTTCAAATGTCAAGTTTAAACTTTGCATAAACTATGTTTATTATTATTATCCTTCAATTTAATGTTTTCATAATAAAATTGATATTAACCAACTGATGTTGGTAAAATTTTTGCCCTATACTTATATATGAAGACAACACCACCATTTACTCCTGTCTGAATAGGAAATCTGCCAGACTGACAAAATAAACCAACTTGCTGCTCTTAAAACAAACTTCCAATCAGTGGTTAATTAGGGCAAGAAATGGCTTGTAAATTTTAATGCCTCCAAAACAAAACTTCTCTCCTTTAAGCTCCATACACAAATTTTTCTGCCCGCCATCAGCATAGCTGATGATATTCTCCTGGGGAGCAACACACTGTGCTTCCTTGGCCTCACTTTTTCAACCGACATGAAGTGGTATGACTACATCAAATCACTAGCTGTATCTACTGATAGGAAGGTTGGCTCACTGTGCTGAGCCAGAAAGTTTTTCTTGTCAGAATCCATTTTGCATACTTATAAATATACCGTTCGTCTGTGCATTGAATACTGTTGCCATATCTGATCGAATGCTCCTGCTATTCATCTCAAGGTTCATAACAAAAGCCAAAGAAGGATCTGCAATGTAACTGATCTTGACATGGCATCTCAACTTCAGTCACTTTCTCACTGACATGACATGGCTTCCCTTTGTCTTTTCTACAAATATTTTCATGTCAACTGCTCTGACCAGCTTTTCCCACGATTTTAAGTGATTGGCATCTAGGTCACACACTTATCATTGAAATCGTTAAATGTAACTGCCACTCCAACAGTTTCTTTTCTCGCACTTCACACCTGTAGAACACCTTTCCATTTACTTGCTTCCCTGATAGCTATAATCTCCAAAAATTGGAATGCAATGTCAATTGCCATCTATCTCCTTGAAACTCGTTCATCTTATATACTTTCCTCAATACTCCCCTTGTACCCAGTCTTTCCTCTCACTGTAATCCCCAGCACACTAATGATAGTCCCTGCCTTACTTGGAGTGAATTGATAAAAAGAAAATCTAAAATTAAAATTATTGAGAACAATGTCATAGGTTAATATCAGTCTGCTTCATGTGGCTTAGAGCAATTGGCATTATTAGACAAAAAAAGTTCAAAATCATTAATGGTCAATTAAATCTTTAATTTCTGAAGTTGTCTTCTGGCTATTTTCATTGCTTTTTGGGTTGAGATATATACATATGCGAGAGAGAGCGAGGGTGAGAGAGAGCGAGGGAGTGAGGGTGAGAGAGTGAGGGTGAGAGAGTGAGAGAGAGAGATTTTTTTTTCCCATTTGCATATTGCCAAAAAAACCAGCAATATGGAAAATACATCCACTGAGAACTGATATAAGCAAAAACACGATAAAAACACAACTGAATAAAAAAAAAAAAAGAAAAAAAAAAGAAAAACCTCTTTACATTCTCCAGAACACAAAATATTAGCATAAAACATAACTGTTTAATCACCACATGGCTCTAGATAAAAAACGGCAATATCTTTTTAAAGTGAATGTTAATAGGTTCTCTGCTTTTCATAAAATAAGCCATCAAAACATGAAGTTTAACATATTTCCAAACTGTAGAAAACATTTTAAATGAAAGATTCCCAATCTAACAAAAAATGACAAAAACAAATGAAACAACTAAAATAAGAATTATATTTTTTTTTTAAATCTTCGGAGATTTTGAAGCTGTAAATTAAAGAATGTGAAGTAAGAAGCTAAAATAACTAATTGGAATTTGATTTTAACTAGAAATTCCAGATAAAAAAAAAAAAAAAAAATGACTTACAAATAAAACTAAAACATATAGAATCACAAAATCTGACTTGTTTTCTTAGCGGTGTAAATAATAGTAGGTAATTTTTCCTACAACTACCAAAGATTTTACAAATCACAATGATTGCAAAGTGGTGGGGGTAAATTATAAAAGCATTTTACCTCTGGTTTGAAATTGTTTTTGCTGTTTTAATGTAAAGCTAGTTTGTGGTAAGTCAAAATTTGCCTAAATTTTCCAATTAACCTATACAAAGCTACAGCTCAAAATTAAGCCAAAATCAAAACAAGAATGGAGATAACTTTTGAGCATTCAAACTTAAATTTAATTCTTTGTTATTTTGGTAATTCAAATATATTTCTGTCATTCTACTTTAACAAGCCATTGTATCCAACAGTTAATTTAAAGACTTGGAAAAATATAAACATTTAAATAGTGTATTATTACCACAGCTTATGGCCACATCTCATTAAAATATTAATTCCCATACAATAACCAAAGGTAAGCAATGTTGAGCCTGGTCAGTACCTAGATGGGTGACCACTTGGATGTATGGGTGATGCAATTGATAATGACAAAACCAGAGAACTAAGTTTCAATTCCAATTAGATTCCTTATTCATTCATGTGCAAATCCCCTTGCGAAAAGGCATGAATCTACCTATTCTTTCCCCAGCTATGAGTTAATTAGTAAGAAGCCATTATTATCTCCAAAAATAAAATAAATGTGGGTTGAGATGCTGCTAAACAAAAACAAAGAGTGCATAAGCAAAATGGAATATATATTCAAATTACTAACGTTCTTTTTTGTATAAATTGCTCATAGAAAGACATTAACCCTAATCTTCTATAATGAAAACAATGTCTAGGCAAAACATATTTACTAAATTGAGAGAGAGAAAACATTGGAGTAGGTGTAGAGATAATTTCTGTTTTCTTTCTTATTCAAATGCTCATTTGAAGAAAGACTTATATATCACGAGTATACCCCTATACAAAGAAATACACAATGGTCTTTATTATTATATATATATATATATATATATATATATACACACACACACACTATTTACGCTCTCACACCCTGGGATCTACGCATTGTTCATTCAGTCATAAATTAGAACACTCTTAGCTACTGGCATATGTTTACATGGCATATCACAAACTAAAAATCTACTGAGCACCCATAGCTCAGAGGTAAAATCGCCAACTGATGTCAATCCGGTTGGGTTTCAATCCTGGCTAAAAGCAATCTGATCCCTAACCATACTGATGAGCTGTGACACAATGAAATGGATCTGTCTGCGGATAACTAGGTAAAGATGTCCAATCCGTAAACAGCGAGAATAATCCAACAAGATCAACTTAATACAAAATATTAAGTGTTATATCCGTATAGAGAGCTCAATGTATGTTATCCAGAGCAATATGATATTTATAAAGGAAAACTCATAAATTATAATTCATTTCCATGAGCTAAATCAACTCATTTCATCAGACCACACTATATTCATTCTATTTGATACATTTTTTTACACCGAATGGAACAAATATAGTGTGCTCTGATGAAATGAGCTAATTAAGCTCAAAGAAATTAATTATAATTTATAACCAACCTAAATGACATGTTGAGTTTCTATATATATATATATATATATATATATATAGAGAGAGAGAGAGAGAGGGAGGGAGAGGAGAAAGGGAGAGGGAGAGATTCTTCACTACTCGATGACATAATTATTGCAAAAAAATAAAATAAGGCACCTTTCTAGAGTAAACATGTGGCAAGAGCTTTCATACCTGGTAGTTAAGAGAATGAACTGAGCTGATGCTTTCCATGAACTTAAGAGGAAAATATATTTTTTTTATTATAAATTTATAATAAAACAGAGACTGCTTAATGTGCTGCTAACAAGTAGTACCAAAATACAACAGCTCTTGTGTTACAGTCAACTGTTTCATTATAAACAATTATAATAAAAATATTACAATAAATATTGCTCTACCAAGTATCGAGCACTCTTCAAAAAAAAGTAAATTACTACAAACAGTGGACTGCTAACCCATTAGTTTGTACTACTTCTAAGATATAAAATACACAACAGTCTTTATTATAATAGGGAGGATTATACTGGTTACAAACCTGAGTATACAAATACCAAACAATCTAAATAAAAAAAATTTCAGTTTTAATTCAATCTTTGATAAGAGCTGCTACTAAAATTTAAGTTGATCACTTTTTTTTTTTTTTTAATAAATCCACTGTGGAGTAATGGAAAGACCCAAATTCCAATTCCATTCGAGTCATTACATTCACTTATTTGATAATACTCTTTGGAAAGGTATGAATCCCCCCCCATTTCCCTCCCCACTCAGGTATGGGTAAATAGCAGGACAGACTGGGTTGTGTAACCTTGGGTAGCAACCAAGTCTAAGAGAAGGACAACTCTGAAGTAAAGATCTCCAACTATGGGTTAAATAGTAGAGCAGTCTCAGTTCTGAAACTGGTTGCTAATCAATGTTTCAGAGGAGAACTTGGAATTCAAAACCTGTATGTAGCCCTGGCAAAGTATATACTATGAAGCTAAGGAAACGATTGTAGATTTTATATTGACTCAATGATTCTGACTATGGTCAACCTGCATCTATGCAATACTAAGCGGAAATGATAAATTGCTGAAAATATGACAAGATTCAGTTCTGCAGTCTATGAAATAAGGTTTGAGGAAAAAAAAGAAAAAAATTAAGAAAAAAAATTCAACAATTTTATTGTTTTCTTTACATTAAGTTTTAATTAAATATCAGGCAATTTTTTTTTAAATCAGCACTAATTATAACACAAAACTGTCAATAAAGAGATTATTTGGACACCAAGAAAAGTACTTCACTATTTTCACATTTCTATATAAAATTTTAAAATAGTCATCTGTAGACATGAGCTTTCACATCAAATATCTGATTTTAGAAATAATTAAAAGAAAGAAAATATTTATTAATGATCAAAAACAGTCAGTTAGTCCAATAAAGTGTTAATATAGTAGACACCAGCCAATTAGTACAATTTAGAGGAATGATAAATGACCTGTGAATTATGGTATCCGTGTATGAAAAAAAAGAGAAAAAAGTTTCCTATTTGGGGGGGTGGGAATGTAAATCTGAAAAGGAAAAATGACACAAACAAACCCTCCTTCCCACCCTTTTTTTTTTTTTTAACACTGAAATCTAAGAAAAAAGAACCTCTTTGCTATTTTGAAATCTGGTTAAATCAACAATATTGGTGAAATTGAAAGCTAGATATATCATAAATTGAATGCTACTGATGTCAATATGTGCATACATTTGAAGAATATGATGATAGAATGAGAGAGAGAGAGAGAGAGAGAAAAAAAGGATAAACTACAAATATACTAGCAGTGGGAAATCCACAGTGACAATGTGAAGAAGAAGAAAAAGATGTTTTTACAAAGAAAATATCAATAGCAAAATGAACTAAGGGTCTTTCCCCCTATTGAAGTCAGACTTGACCAATACACATGCAATATTTTCTCAAGAACACATGCAGTTTCTTTTCAGCTTTCAATGGACAAAGAGAAAAAAAATAGAGAATAAGAAAAACTAGAAAATGTAATAAGATTAAAGTAATCTGTAGAATAGCATTTATTGGACTTTTTTGTTTTGTTTTTTTTTTTTTTTTAGGATGTAAATTTGAAAAGCCTATATTTAAAATTAGGTGACAATCAATGAGACCAAGAGAAAAACAACTAAAAATTGAGGAACGTTTAGGGATTTGAAGTATTGACTGCATTGTATGTTATTTATTTTATTGTTTTTGGGTTTGTTTTTTTTTGTTTTTGTTTTTTAAAATAATTAAGTTTTTCTGATAGAAAAAGCCAGGGAAAGATCCTTGGTTCAAAGTGTTTAAAATGGAAACAGACTGTTAAAAGGAAAGTTTGTTTTAATATACTTTTTTTTTTTTTTTTTTTTTATACAAAGTGCTATCGGTTAGCAGCCACTAAAGAATCAAGACGTACCTCTAGCAATGTAGCCTTTTGTACTTGAACCAAAAGATTTAAAAACAAAAAAAAAAGGAAAAAAAAGGAATGGGGTTAATGAAGAGGAATGGAATTTCACATTTTCAATTCTGTTAAGTTGACTATTCCCCCAAAGAAATAGATGACCTGGAAAAGAAAAGCAAGTTAAGAATGCATTTTGGTAGTACATCGTGAATAAGAATAGAAAGGGGCAGGCTTTTTGAAAACCAGCTGGAATTTATCACTTAATTTTTTAAGCTTTTAGAAGAGAACTAGCAATGTTTTAATTAGCTTTCTACATTTTATTTTATAAAAAATCTCTATTTTGTTCTTTTCGGGGGGAGGGGGGAACAGAAATTAATGACAGTGAAAAGAAACACCACTGGCATTATCAAATGGTCATTGTTGCTGTACTTATAAAATCTTAAACAGAAAAAACAATTTGTATTAGCATGGATTTACATTCTAAGAGGAAATAATCATTTTTAAATTTAGCATAACATTCTCTAAGGTGAAGGAATCTTATAGTTTTCAATTAAAGCTTTTTTTTTAGCTATTCTGGACAATAGTCAGCTAAAAGGAATGGGAACTGATGAAAAAAGTGCTATAGCTCAGTCAATCAGTTAAGTGTCATATGTGATACACGCTTGGGCAATCATGTTTCTTTCAATCCATGACTGACTAGACAGATTTTCCCACAGTAAGTTGCTATTTCTTTCTGTAGTAGACTGGTTACCAACCAAGGCTATAGAACCCAATCTGTCCAGCTATTTAACTTATAGCTAAAGGGAGAAGAGATAAATCAAGTTACAACCTTTAAATTTTTGTGTGGATACAGGAGCAGACTAGCTAAATTCTCTTCACTGTGGGATGGTAGTAGCAAACGAGCCTATCCCTTCTGGACTAGTCGTCAACTGACTAGCATCTTCCTCTTTAAATCTCCTACACAAAACTACTGTCCTTAACTCCTACTTCTTACTCCTACTCTTACCAAAAGAAACGGTTTCTTATTTTGCCGCCCAATTTTGAATTCTTGGCGTCAGTGTGTATCTTTTTCTATTTTTAGAACACTCGCCATTTTATAAACCATAACAATGCCTTTTCTATAGACAATAGTGTAAAGTGAAGATAAGCAGTATCAGCTAGAATTTGAACAGATTGTTTTTCATGAGTACAGTGATTAATGGATGCCTGCTTTTCCCAAAGGCAATAGTGTGTACATAGCCTTAGCCAGAATCAAAATTCAGTTCATTGTTTTTAATATTGATAACTATTAAGCCACTTTACATGATGATAGGCATAAAATATGAATCAGCAAAAGAGATTTAGATCAGTATCTTTTGCAATTGTTAAAACAGTCAAGATGAAAATATTTCTGATGCTTTTGCTGGAAAATGGAATATTAGTTATATTTTTGTCCCATATAAATTTATCAGCAGGAAATAAGGTGTAAGGTCATTCTTTAATTTAAAAAAAACTTCAATGTCCAAATGAATAGTTTTGAACACATTCATTCAAGTGTCTTAATTAGCAACTAAACACAAGCAAAATGAACTTTTTTTTTTTTTTAATCATATCACCCCAAGCAAGACGGTAACACCACTGATGTGCAGGGGGCTACTTAAGAGTAAAAAGATTGGAAAAGAGAAAGCCGGAAACAAGGGATGAGTCTCTTCACCTGTTCAATAGACATGGATGGAGTGTGAACTAGTTCCAAAATAGTGATAAAAGATAAACTATAAATTAATAGCCTTTTTAGAGTATTTACATTATTCAGACTAGCATCCTCATCTTTGTTGCCATTTGTATGGCATAAAATATAGACAAATAGCATTTTTAGGTGATGAAATTTCTTTACATGATTAAATTAAGCAATTCATTATTCCTCAATGTACAACCAAAAGCAGCATAAAAATCTCTTTCCTTGACAAAGATTGTCAGTAAGATTAAATAGGTAAGAAGTTAAATTTATTTAATAAATTTTTAGATATTTCCCATCAGACAGAGTATGAAATCATTTTTGATATAGTCAAACAATATCCAGTCATTGTATTTTATTTTTACCATTTTAACCATATTTCTAAATGAGTATGAACAGAAAAAATATCCACCAAGTCATCAGAATTTCCTCCCAAGAAAAGTTCAAATGCAACAGTGGATTACATATTAAGTTATATTTTTTGTTTTTTTAAATCATATCACCTGAGCAAGACGATAACACCACTGATGTGCAGGGGGCTACTTAAGAGTAAAAAGAATGGAAAAGCCAGAAACCACATCCCAAACAGGGAACAAGGGATGAGCCTCTTCACCTGTTCAATAGACATGGGTGGAGTGTTAACCGGGCGATAGTTTATTCTATCTACTCCAATTCAGGGGGGAAAAAAAAAAAAGAAAAGAAAAGAGTAAAAAGAATGGAAAAGAGAAAGCCAAAATATAAAGAGAATTTCATAAATTTATTTTGGTCAATGTCCATACACATTTTTTTAAAAACTGACAAGACATATAGAAATGATCTTAAAGGTCTAGACATAATTTCATACTCTGTTGTATAAGTCCATCAGTTCAGAAGGATGAGGTGGAAAATGACAAAGAAAAGAGATTTTTTAAAATGTTATTTTACAAACAATTTCCAAAAATAAGTTTTTTTTTTTCAAGGGTCCAGCAGCCTAAAACAAGGGCTCTACCTTTGCAAAATGGTAATTCTGTGACATTCCTCGCTCCAAGGCAGGTAGTTGAAATTTATGTGGTTGTTCATGATGCCACATATGAGGAAACCACCAAAAATTATCTCTCTTCTCTGAAAGACAATCAATTTTTATCAGAAATAAGTACATGCATGCATTTTCCAGTACATACATTTAGAACACACACACATTATATATATATATATATATATATATATATATATTATATTATATATAAAATTTGCAATAGAACAGGTTTTCTTTTTCAAGTTAAATTTTCTTAAAAGCTTTACCCCAAGAATGAAAAACCACAAGCATTTATTCAAAATTTTAATGCACACACAAAAACATTAGAAAAGACTATGGGGGTAGGGAGAAAGATTGGTAAGTGTTTAAATAAATGACTAAATGATGAAAAGTTTATGAACATAAAAGGGTTATTCTAATAACAGCACAATTTCATTAAAATTTGCAATTCATCTCCTGTTACAAAAATACTATTTAAGCAAGAAACTTATTAGAAAGGTTCTTCACCAGAATTCGTCACATCCACTTTTCTTATTAGAAAAAAAAAAAAATCTTGTAATACAAGATATTACTTTCAATATTGACTAATTTACAGAGTATATCAAAAATACTTTTAAAAAATTTGGGGCAGGTTCTTCACACCAAATCAAAGACAAAAGTCCACATAAACATATCTGCAAATACTTTGTTTTGGGTTATTAAGCTTCAGGTTTAAGGTAGATGGCACTGTGTTGCGATATAAACTAAGTTATATTTGTTATTCATTTGTGGCTGGCCTGTCTTCAAGTTTTCACGTGTGTATCAGTGAGATAACTGAGAAGTGTTCTGTTTAACAATATTCATATTATGAACAGGCAAATACTATTTTTACATATGGCCATGTAAATGGTAATCGACATGAAGCTGCACCAGGTTAAGCCTCCAGACTGAAGGCAGCCAAGTCATCCAACCTTTGCTACTGTTTATTATCACATTGCTGAGACAGGATCTGTGGCAACACAAATTATGGATCAAGAAAGATCCACTCATATGCCTGACCATAAAGAACACATTCTACAGGCTGTCAGAGACGATCCAGGTATCAGCACATTAAGTGGCCCTAACAGGTCATATATCTCATGGTACCACGTGGAGGGTACTTCAAGAGCAGCTTCTGTATCTGCATCATTTGCAATGTGTGCAGGGTCTTTTGCCTTCTGATCCCTCACCACGGGAGAACTTTTGCCAATGGTTTATTGCACAAACTGTTGATCCATTCTTTGTCTCTTCAGTCCTGTTGATGGATGAAGCAACATTTGGAAAAAAATGGAATAACAAATTTACACAACCAACATTTGGTATCATACAAGCTAGAACCAGCATCAGTTTACAATTAATGTGTAGGCTGGAATTGTAGGTGACTGTCTAGTAGGTCCATATAATCTTCCGGCACATCTTACAGAAGACATCTATGAGGGCTTTATTTCAAACACTTCTGACCTGCTAGAGGATGTACCCCCTGCTAATAAAAAGATGCATGTGATTCATGCATGATGGATCTCCAGCACATTTTAGACATATCATTCGCAATGCACTGGCTGACATCTACCATGAAAGATGGATCAAGGGAGGACCAATTCTTTGGCCTGCACGTTCCCCCAGTTTCACTTCTTTGGATTTTTATATGTAGGGCCATCTAAAACAATTGATTTATGCAGCAGACATCAATAATGCAGAGACGCTTTATCAATGTATCAGAAGAGACTGCAAAACCATTCGACACTACATGAGAGTATTAGAAAGGGTTCACTAGTCCATGACCTGATGGGTGTGTGCATGTGTAGAAGCAAGCAGACAACATTTTGAACATTTGTTACGAGATGCTGTGTTAAGATACAACAATAGCTTTTTGGACATTTGTTTACATGGATATTTTACCTTGTTTTTGGTCTCAAGAATATGCTTCCAAATTTTGTAAGAGTATTTTTAATACACCCTGTATAATAAACAAATTCAGAGAAGAAAAATCAGCTATCCTCATCTATAAATTATACCCTTTCCACTAATTGTCCCAAGTAAGACTGACATTTTACAAAACAAAGTAGGTAGGCAGGATAGCTGAGTGAGTGCGTGAGTGAATGAGGATATCAGAGTAGACAAAGTATACAATGCTTACCCTGACTAAAATTATATTAATTTTCAAATATAAAATAAGTAAAATAGGTTCAACTAATTTTAGATTTGTAATTTAAAGTGCTAAATTCAATGTATAATTCAGCAAATGGTTGTTCTCATCTTCAGCATAATTCTTCCATGTGTTCAACTTCAGTACCTGGTATGTGTATAATGTGAGGATATCTTGCCTAGATCTTAAACTACTTTCTATTCAATTGGTGGGGGGGGGGAAGCATTTTTTTTTTATGAACAAACAATAATGAACCAAAATGTCATACTGATACTTTTAACAAGACAGACATATTCCACCCACCCCCTCACACACACACCATAATGCAGAAAACTACAGTTCAAAAAGAGAAGCTAATGTTATGAAACAATAAGCTTTTTTTTTTTATTTATATAGTCAAATATTTTTGGGTAAACTTGCTTTCTGAGCTTCTTACAAAATTTTTATATAAAAGGGTGGAGAATAAAAAAAGCATAATGCTCTTAATTAAAGATTTGTAGATTCAGGATTATCATTATGGTGCATAACTTTTGAGACATTCATCAAATTAAATTTACCATTTTAATAACATTTTAAACTAAGAAAATTACACAATAAAAAATACACAGTATGAAAAACTTTCATAAAGAAAAACATTTAACTGAATAGCAAAAATTTTAATTATTGAATAAGGAACAAAATTATTTTCATATAAATTTTGGATAAAGAATTAAAATTACCAGCCGAATCAACCAAGATATATTTTCAGGTTTTTAATTGTTAGTATGAATTGTTTGAACATTAATAGAAATAAGAAATCAATTTCATTCTTATTAATGTTATTTTTGTCTCTTACTCATTGTTTTCAATAGGCATTTCACGTGATTGCCATAGGCAACAGTAAGATATGTTCCAATTGGACAATTAAATCAAACAAATAATTAAACTATTGTATTATAATCTTGATTGTAAGATTTTTTTTCATATTTTGAAAGCGGCTTTTAATAAGTCAGATTGATATTTAATCACTTAAATTATTTCCATTGTTTTTAATTGTGAAAATTATAAATTTGTTCTTGCTTCTTATTGGTTTTAATTTCTTAATCTGAACATTTTCAAAGTGCAAGTCAGTTGAAAGAGGTGTGACTAATTTTTGTCCTCATGAAAAATCTGAACACTTTAATGTACGTTTACATATACATAATTTGATAAATCCAGTCTGGGGTGGGGAAGCATTTAATTTAAACCATATATATTTTTCAAGTTTCCTTGTCAAATTTAATTCAATGCTTCTCTATTAATCACAGAATTAATATTATACAATAAACATTCCAACTTCTTAATGCACCTGTGAGCAAACAAAACAGCTATAAATACACAAAAACAAGATAATAGGGATGTTAGACAAACTTTTAACAAAAATCTGTAATGTCTTGATATCATTTTCAATAGCAAAATATAACCCTGCTTCTATTTTCCTAAAACAATATAATTTCCCAAGAAAATAATTAAATTTCACATGTAATTCATCAATACAAAAGGTAACACATCACTCAATAAGACCCGGGCCTGACATATAGATGGTGCCATTAATAAAAAACCCATATGATTTTCATGAAATACTAATCTTCAAATGGCATGTGACAAAATTTGGGCCCAATCGGGTTATTAGTTGACAAATTACAGTTATTTAAGTGAAGCTACTGTTGCAAATTTTCAAAGCAATGGAAAAAAATCTTAATTTTGTGTGTTTATAAAGCATTGCTTTCTGATGGGAAAAAATACTGTTCAAGCAAAGCAATGGGTTGATAAGTTATTCGGACTACTTTATCAGAAACAATATTTAAGAAATGATATCCCAACTTTAAATGCAGTCATAGACACAAATACTGCTGAATGCTTAAGTCACCCAAAATCGGCAAAAAAAAAATCCACAAACTCATTTTGGCTGATTGTAAATTGAAGTTGCGTGAGATAGCAGATGATTTGAACATATCAGAAGGCAGTGTATCCACTATTTTGCAAGAACATTTGTCAATGTGAAAGCTGTGTTCAAAGTGGGTGCTGTGTTTGCTCACAGTCGAGCAAAAACAAGAACATTTCAACAATTCAGAGCATTGTTTGCAACTGTTTCAACACAACAGGGAATTTTTGTGTAAATATATGACAAGGGATGAAACATGGATCTACCACTTTACTCCAGAGTAGACAGCAGCAGGTGAAAGCAGTCCAAGGCAACCAAAGATGAAAAAAAACAGCAGGCAAGATTTTGGCCTCTGTATTTTGGGATGTGCAAGGTGTTTTGTTCATTGGTAACCTTGATAAAGGAAGAACCATTAATAGCGAATATTATATAGCATTTGAAGGAAGGAAGAAATCAACAAAAAAGGCCACAAATGAAGAATAAAAAGCAATCTTTCACCAAGACAATGCACTGTGTCAAAAGTCAATTGCAACAATGACGAAACTACATGAACTGCACTTCAAATTGCTTCCACATTTACCCGATTCTCCAGATGTTGCCCCCAGTGACTACTGGCTGTTTGCAGACCTCAAAAGAATGCACCAGGGAAAGAGATTTGGCTCCAATGAAGAAGTGATATTGGAAACTGAGTGGTATTTTAAGGCCAAAGACAAATTGTTTTACAAAAAAGGCATCAAATTGTTAGAGAAGTGTTAGAATCCGTGTATCACCCTAGAAGGAGACTATGTTGATGAGTAAAGTTGAATTTTGCCCAAAAGTTGTTGTTTTATTCGTTAGGCCCAGGATTTATTGAGTGAGGTGTTATCAATATATTTACCTGAACTATTACCAAAAATCAGGTTTCATTTTTTCTTTTCTTTTTTTTTTATTTAACAATATCAACTTCTTCAGTTATTTACGTACCATACATTATACACAGTTGGGTGATCATGTCTCAAGACGTAACTGACTAGGCAGAAGATTTTCCCACAGTAAGTTGCCATTTCTTTCTGTGATAAACTGGTTGCAAACCAAGTCTATAGAACCCACTGCCCTGTTATTCAACCCATAGCTGGAGGAAGAAGAGATGAATTTATACCTTTCCCAAGAGTATTTGCACATGAGTAAATGCAATGAATTCAACTGGAATTTGAATTCGACTTTCCAATTTCTCATTCCAAGTCAATATCCATTACACCACAACACACATCAACTCCTCATGGGTCATTTAATGCCAGGATTTAATTTTCTGGGGAGCATTAGTAATTTCTTTTACAAAAATGTATTTTTATACTTATGTTGTTTTGACCCCACTTTGGAGGTTAATTATTTGCCCAAAGTTGGAATCTTAAGTGATACCCCCACCCAGAGTCAGGATTAGCAGGGAAACAAGAGATGGTTCTACACTCCTCAAAACCGCTCAATTAGAGTCCTTGGTACCAGATGTAGTTTAACATCATACCCAGAATGACAATCAGGTTTCATTTACTCACCTGTGAAATACAAATAGTATTGTAACTATCTACACAAGATATGAATAATATAAGGTAAGCGTCATTAGCAACAATGCATGAATGTCTAGTTTATATATTTTATACTATTTCAAATAGTATCAAGTAAAAATTAACTTTAGAAAAAAATGTAAAAATTAGTAACTACAATTTATCTTAGTTTTATACACAGCAACAAAGATGGTAACATGCCCAAATTATAAAGAAAACATTTTGTTTGGAGATTGTGAGAATCTATGTGAAAATCTTAAAACAAGGAAAGAGTTATATTAGGATTCATTTAAAATAAATGTATATTCTCCTTACCACAAAGGACAAATAAAAAAAATAAGCAATTCGCTAAACTATAACCGCAAACTATAATACCAAACTATTGTGACATGCTCTCAATGCAAGTTGGAACGACCATACGTCTAACAAAAACCTGTATGGCAATCTACCAAAGGTGTCTCAAGTAATCAGGGCAAGAAGAATGCATGCTGCTGGCCATCTGTTTTAAAGCCATGAACCAACCTCAACTGTGGCGTTTTGGGAATGAAAGCATGGCCAACAACATTCCCCATCATAAACACTCGGGTTGAAGCATTAGACAAGCTCAAACTGGTTATGAGAAAAAAGAGAGAGAAGAGTGGAGGAGACTTGTGAAAAATCAGGAACCATCTAATAACAGCAAACTCAGAATCAAGTATACCAATAATTTTAATTTTTCCGATCATAGCTAACCATTTTGATCGAGATCCAAATTAACCAACTATTCATATGTCTGTAACTAATTTGAGTATGTTGTAGCCTTCCTGTTATAAAACCAACATAATTTAATATATATGATGAAAGAATTCATATTAAGAATTTGTGAGGACATAATATGAACAAGATTAAACAATAATGTTATTTTACACTTTACCATTTCAAATGAACTAAAATTAAAATTGAACAGTAAAATAATAAAAAAAAAAAAAAAAATAGACAAAGGGAATATCAATTCTTTTTATACAAGAACTTTTACATTCATTTTCTATTTTTTTTAATTGTTAAAGACAATAAAATCAGTCAACAAATGTTAAAGATAATCCCAAAAGTTGTTTAAATTGGTAGAAGAGGCAACAGAAGAAGTGACAACAGATGTACCGTAATCAAGATTTGTTTAATGTCACTAACCCTCCCCACCACTACCTAAATTCATTAATTATGACAAGTTACAAAAAATAAAACTAACCAAGAGCATGTCAACTCTGAAATAATATTCAAAATTAAAAATAGATACTGTGCAAAGATTTTGAAGGCATGTTAAAAAGTTACACAAGAGATCAACAGAAACTGCAGGCTCCAGAAAAATGCTATCAAAAATATAAAATAACATTAAAAATATACTGATTTAGTAGTAAAGAGATGAACAGGAATAAAAATAAAATAGGAATTTTTAACTAATCTATATTGATTGACCAGTTTCAAAAAGCCTTGTGGGGAAGGACAAAACAAATACCAGACTTTGCAGGAGGCTGTAGTCAGTCAGCTCAAAAACCTGTTTGCTTACAGAAATTTACACTAAGCGACTCCTTTCATCTAAAGAGATAAGTAAAGCAGTTAAAGTACAATAAAAGAATCAAACAACTGAACTATATATTAGCTTCTCTAAGCCATTAAACTTTAACTTTTTTTCATAAAAACTGTGAATAATGATATTTGCCCTAATACATGAACCATCTCTATAGGACATGCTCATCTCTACAAATATTTCAAATAACCAGGTATACATACACATTTATGATTGTGTAATGGGATTTAATACGTACCTTTACAAAGACTTTGTTGCAAAATGTTATACATTGCACTTTTAAATTTTGCCACAATTATTCAAAGTTATTTTTTTTATATTAACTTTAATTAAACCTGCTAGAAATCTACTACAGAGGGGATATGAAAGTTGCAAAACAAGAAAACAATATGTCAAGTAAAAATAGGAAAGAAAAGTTTATAAAATCAGTATGCCATTACTAATGGAGCCGAGTCAGACAAACCTGTTTTGAATTTAACCTCTGGTATGTGACATAAAAAAATATTTATGTGCTGAAAAATAGGCAATGTTACAAGATTCATTGGGGAGTGGAGAAACAAAGTTAAAAGATTGTAAACAAATTAGCTTTGTGGAACCTTAGAATTCACCATTGAAAAATAAAAAATAAATATTACAAAGAAACAATTGTCCATTCAGGCAAAGTTCCTAATATTTTTATTTTGTGCTGAATCAGAAAGGTATTTCTAAATCTGAAAACTGACAAGGAGAGTTTTATAAGAATTCAAATATGAATGAACAACAAATGTGTAATAATGGAAATTCAGAGTTTATTAGTATTAATAGAATTGCTTCATCACAATTGCTTTGGATGCTAAAAAAAAAAAAAAAAAAAAAAAAAAGGCATCATCTATGAAAGACTAGTTTTCAAAATGTGTTAAAATACTTTTTGTTCCAAATTTCTAAAGTTTAATTTTAAAAAGGAAAAATACAAAAGGTTCAAGACATGATAAAAACAAATAAGAATAAAAATAACTCAAAAAGTTAAATGAAATGATTAATCTCAGAATCTGAAAATATTTCAAAAGAACACATGAGATGGAGACCATCATTGGACACGAGAGATGGGGATTTAATGAAAGTTAAAATTTAAACTAAAAGAGTTTTAGCCAATACAGCTATTTAAAATAAAAAGGAAAAAAGGAAATACTTGAATAATTCATTTCTAATGCCTAGCTGATCAGAAAAACTTCATATAAACCTGCTAAGCCAGTCTGTAAATCAATATTTTTATGATAAATGCTACAAATTTAAAATTCACAGAAAAGACAACTGAACCTTATTCATTTTTTTTTTTAAAATCATATCACCCTGAGCAAGGCAGTAATGCCACTGATGTGCAGGGGGCTACGTAAGAGTGACAAGATTGAAGAAGAGAAAACCAGAAACAACATCCTAAGCAGAGAACAAGGGATAAGCCTCTTCACCTGTTCAATAGATGTGGGTGGAGTGTGAACCGAGCGATAGTTTAGTCTATCTACTTCAATTGGAAACATTTGAAAATTTCAAATCAGTCTGAAAATTGAAATTGTTGCCTAACATGTTTAAAATTAACACAATACTAAGAATTTCCTCTCTCTCTTCTTTGCCATATTAAGAGCCAGCAGATTGTATGAAGAAAAAATTCAATATTCTTGACCTGACCTGACCCAATTCCCAAAATCTGACCACATAACCAAAGAATTTTGTTTTAAATCCATTCTTAGTCAAGCCAAGAACTTTTCAGCTCTTCCTTATAAGGTGATTATTGATATCAATATTTTAATAGTTGTGTAAAATATCTGCAGTTCTCAAATTTCTACAATCTCTGTTTATTGTATATTAAATTAAAAATGTATAATTAGCAACAATATAGTTTTGATAGATGTTTGGGTGAGTAACCATGTGATGGATAAATTGTCATCTAAATTACGCAACAATATAAGTAACACCGACTTTTCATTTTAAGATATATTTTTACCAAAATTACACAAAAATATCTTGAAATACTAAAGAGTAAATTTATTTAATAAAATCACCATTGGCTTTAACCATGGCCGCCTCCAGACGACTTCAGAATCTCCTGCATCTCTTCTAAGCAGACCCCTTGTTTAAATAGGTGAATGCTGCCATAACCCTTGCCTTCAATTCATCTTTGGTATTACAAGGAGTTTTGCTGGTCTCTTGCTCAACTATGCCCCACACATAATAATCAAGGGGGTTGCAGTTTGTGGAGTTAGGTAGCCAGATGTAAGGAGTGATGTGGTTGCAGAAATTGTCTGACAGCCATGACTGAATTCTCCTGCTTGTGTGGAGTCCCGTTGTCAGATATAGGGTCTTCCAGCAGCCACCCTCTTGACCCAGGGCAGCACTAATGGTTTGCACCAAATACCATGATGCTGATTGAATATTTGGTCTTCATAACTATTGGTACAGCTTTCTGTCCTCAGATTGACACCTAAACACTTTGAAATGTATATATTGGATGTATGAATGCCAAACAGTTCAGCATGCAATTTCCAAATTTCTTGCAGAGTGAATTGCATCTTTGTACTCTTTTTCTCATAGATACTGCCTAACTGATCCTATTACACTGTGCATTTGACAAAAATCAAAACAACACACATGTGTGGGGTTAAAAATATAAAATGGCAACAATTTACCATCACACTGTGTGTGTGTGTATGTGTGTGTAAAAAGACAAAAGAAAACTATTGTTATTCATGCTGTTCTTTTTCAGATATACTCTAAAAATTTTACACAGACATATTACTCCAACTTCACACTCACAATCTTCAGGCAATTTGAACAGGCTCAAGTTTCAAGCCACCAAAAGATTGCTTAAAACTCAAGTTACAACTAGGGCCATCCTCTTATAGAATTTAGCTTTGCTAAGTGCTTTTTTGCTTGGTCTAGACAATCTGAACTTCAAGCATTTTACTGAGTAATTAAGTTTGCTTTTAGGCCTTTATTTTTTTTTTTTTTCTTCCAGTATTGTTGCCATTATTTAAGATGTTATTTGGATAAGAGTTTTAGGTTTTGGCAAGTTGTGAGTTGGTTTAACTAACAGTATCTTGCTTATATATATATATATATATATATATATATATATACATACATACATACATACATACACACACACACACACACACACACAGTACTATGCAAAAGTATTAGGACAAAAACTATTTATCTTTTATGAAGCATCAAAATAAAGTTTAAAATCAATCCCTGTCCTAACACTTTGCACACTACCGGTAGTGTGCAAAAGTATTAGGACAGGGGTGATTTTTCTAAAAATCCTCGCTGAAATTCAAATACAGGTTGAAAAGCCAAACCTTTGAAGAATTATTAAACTAAAAAGGAAGAGGAAGGAAGGCTTTGGAATTTGAATTGGCCCCCACAAACCCTGATCTCAATCTTATTGAACATTTAAGAGATATTTTGGATAAAAAAATTTGATAAATCTAATGCTACTTCACAAGACACACTTTGCGAGCAAATACAAGCTGCTTGGCAGGAGATACCATTAGATACATTAAAGAAGCTTGTGATGTCAATGCCTGACAGAATGAAGGCTGTGATCAAAGCAAAGGCTATTATACTAAATATTAAAATTTATTTTGTAACAAGTATTTTTTCTTGTTAAAGCATTTGTTGAGTAAATCCAATAAAATTAAATTGTTTATTTTCTGTCAATATGCCTCATAAAAGATAAAATAGTTGTCTTAATACTTTTGCACAGTACTGTGTGTATATATATATATATATATATATATATATATATAAAAATGTGGGGAAGTTTATTAACACTATCTCTTTATCATGCACTCTATAACAACAACAACAAAAAAAAAAGGCCAATTTTAGCATTAAGCATCATTACAATTTAACACACATACACACTATTAGCACTTATATACTTTTGATATACAAGACAAAATGTCGTGACCCAATATCTGAAGTCATCGGCTTCCAAATTTTATTACAAGTTTTCACTGAGCTTTAATTAATTACTAGTGTTTTTGTTAACATCTAATTCTCTGCCTAAGAAGGCAGATGCAATTGAATATAAACTCCACCGAACAATCAGTTTGATGAGAAAAAGAAGCTCATTGTCCAAATTCTGATGAATAGAGCATAAAGCAGAATCAGACCAGAAATAGGACAAGAACAGTGTAGTTTTGTCAAGGACACTGGAACAGGGAATGCAATATTTATGCTTAGGATATTATTAGAAAGGGTGATACAAATTAAAAAGGAAGTTTACCTGTGTTTTGTAGACTATGTCAAGGCGTTCGACAAAATACGCCACAAGGAATTGATAGAAATGCTCAGCAACCTCGACATATTTAACAAAGACATCAGAGTAATCAAGAACCTCCACTGGCAGTAAACTGTCTACATACAGACAGGAAACAAATTCAGCAGATATACAAAGATAGAAAGGGGGCATAAGACAAGGATGTGTCTTTTTACCAGATCTATTTAACTTGTACAGAGAGACTATTCTGAGGACCCTAGAAGTTATGCCAGGATTTGTTATTGGCGGTCACATTCTAAACAACATAAGATATGCAGATGATACAGTGCTGATAGCTGACAGATAGAAAACTACAAGACCACCTAAAAAAAAGGTATGAAGATAGTCGAGAAAAAAAACAAAAAAAAAGGACTACAAATAAACTTTAAAAAACAAAAACAAAAAAAACAAAAAAACAAATGTATGGTCATCAGCAAACAGAGAAGCCCAAAATGCCAATTACAGGTTGGGGATATTAAAATCAAGCAAATACAAAAATTTAAGTACTTGGGAAGTGTTATAACAGAAGACAAAAAGTGTGACACTGAGATCCAAAGGTGAATCGGCCAAGGACACATTCCAGAAGCTGAGCAGAGTATTGAGACACAAAAAATTTTGCTAGAAACAAAGAAGAGAGTACTGGATTGCTATGTGATGTCTGTTCTTCAATATGGTAATGAATGCTGGACGATATCAAAGATGAAGGAAAAACTTGAAGCAACTGAAATGTTCAACAAAAGGATGCTGCAGATATCATGGATCGAGCATGTGAGCAATGATGAGATTATAGAAAGAATGGAAGCGAAAGAGAAATTAATACTAAGCATCAGGAAAAAACAGCTGAAGTTCCTAGGACATCTGGTGAGGAAGGAAGGGTTAGAGAATCTGATATTCACAGGTCAGATAGAGGAAAAAAGAGATAGGGAAAAGCAGCAGATATCTGAAGGGCCTGAGCAGGTGGATAGCAGAGTAACAGGAAAAAAAGAGCTACCAGGGATAGGGAGACATGGAAGGCCATGATTGCCTATGTCCTCAAGAGACATGGCACATAGAAGAATTAGGTACCTGCAATAATTCATGACACCCAAGTTTTAAAATGAATTTTCATAAATGAAAATTTTTTGAAGCTTTTATTTTAGCTTTAATTGAAAACTAAAGGATTAAATTTACTATTTTCATAAAGCAAAATACTCCTTAATGTATTTTTTAAACAGAAATTATATTGATTAGAATCGATTTTTATTTTTTTTCTAAAATAGTTGATTAACACACTTTTTAGAAATCTCTCAAAGCAATGTAATTTTCTTAATTAAAAATCTTTCTTCCAAAATAAAATTTACTTTTCTGAAACTTCATTTCAGGAATATTAGATTATTTAGAAGTATAATTAATCTAATTTGAAGTATTATTTAGTTTAAGTTAAAAAAGGAAAAAAAAAAAAAAATTTTAATAAAAAAGCAGGAAAACAGATTTTAAAATAAACAGTAATAGTGATTTACATATCTTTCAGTAACTGACAAACCCTTGTCAAACACTGATAAGCTATTTACATGTTTATTGCTGTCTAGAGAGACTTTATATATTAAAACATAATTTCAGAAAATGATAGGGGAACGATTTTTTTATATAATTTTTAAGTATTCAGTAATCTTACAAATATTGGAAATATTCTCCATAATCTAATTTTAGGAATGTTGGCTTTATGTTTACTATAGTTATCAATGTTTTTTTCATGATAATGTCATGTATGGTTATCCATACTTTCAAAATGGCCAGGTTTTATAAAAAAAACATGAAAAAAAAGTTTTTAATTATTCTAAAAATCTTAGAGTATGATGATTTGTATTAAGTTTCTCAATTTTTACTTAGTTATTAGCTTCACTTAATAATTTAATTATTTTAAGTCACCATAGCTCATATGAAGGCCTATGAAATCTTTCATATCTAACAGCATCAAATATCCCATCATTATACAGATTAAGATGAGGGATTCACATCAAATCTCAGGGGCTCCAATATTTCAGTCTCCCCTTTGATTTCATGCTGATTCATTTATTGCGATATTTTAAGGATATTTTATCTTCTCTAAACTCTTACTTATTATTCAGTATGAAATTTAAATCAACTATACTAAAAAGGTAAACACTCTAAAGTTTATGAAATCTGTGGTTGATTTAACAGAAGAAATTTACACGTTTATTTTAACCTTTAAAGATGATTACCACAGGCAAGTCAAATGGCTCAAAAATCTTGCCTACTCCATTTTTTGGCGGGGGGGGGGGGGGCATTACCATGCTGTTCTCATTTATATCTCATCTTCCCTACAAGCCTGAAAATAATTAGTAAAAGATTAAAATTATTTTTTTTCTTTACTGGTTGCTTTGATATCTCCTCAAACTGACAAAAGAACCATTGTTAGGTAGAATTTATTGTGCTCCCCCCCCCACACACACACGTCAAACATTCTGAGAAAAAATATTTATCTAAATTTTGTGTCACAAGAAGTGAAACAAAACATTCCTTTGGTTCATAAGTTTGATTTTTAGGACTGTATGACACCACCACCACTTCTAATACTATTCTATTTTCCTCTGTATCTTCCTTACCCTATCCATGACCACACCCTATTCATATTTAGATAACCTGGTTGTGTCATGGCTACTCACTTATTTTTATCACTTAGTATAAAATCTGTAGCTTTTTAGACTTTTCCCTGTACTGAGAAGAATCATTATGCCTACTCTTTGACAGATTATATTTATTTAATGGCTAGACTTGACTCCATTGTAACTGTGACCCATGTCACCATTAGTGACAATACCAGTTAAACCCCAATGAGAGCTATCAAGGTCAGAAAAGTGGAACAAAATTGTTATGTATGGGAATTTTATATCCATTAAAGACAACCTTGGTGGTCTCAATTGAGCACAATGGATATTTGAAATTTCATACCTAATATGCAGTTCAAATTTATACCCAGCAAGATTTAAAAAAGTAAAACACCAAGATGAGAACAGCTCGATTGAAAGATTTCAAACAAATGTGTCAGAGATTATCAAAAAAAGAATTCTTCCTCACCCCAGATTCTATCAGTCACCAAAACCAGTTCCACAAGCCTTGTTTAAAATGACATATTGTATTAAGAGAAATGCTTCTTATTTTACACCAGAGGTTATCAAACCAGGTTTTCTAAAAATGATGGAATTTGTCCTTGAACAAAAAGCACCAAAGAAAATCCAAGAGATTCCTTTCTCCATTAATGTCATTGTGAGACAAGCTGTTGAAATAAATGAGCATGTGCTCAACTTAGGTATCAAATAAAAATGAAATAATCTCAATGTCTAATCAATATTCAAATGGAAAATTTGACCAACATCTTAAACACGTGTTCATTGGTTTTATATATCCAATGCAATGAATTCAGCTGGAAGTAGAGTCTGAATTCCAATTGAATTTGTTGCATTCACTTACACGCAAATACCCTTGGGAAAGACGTTAATATGGCTCTTCTTCCTCGAGCTATGGTTTAAATAGCCTGACAGCTTGGGTTTTACAGCCTGGATTGGCAACCAGTCTATTGCAGAAAGTAATGGTAACCTACTATGGAAAAATCTTCTACCTTGTCAGTCATGTCTCTTTTGAGACATGATCACCCAAGCATGTATCCTGTATGGCACTTAACTGACTGACTGATACTCAATAGACATATATTGATGCTTCAATGGTAGTTCTTATTTTGTGAACTACTACAAAGCTGTTGATGTTTTCTTTTGACAATTTGTTTCAACAAAATGGAATATACGGACGAATGTGCATACTGATGGTGCAAGTCAGTCAGTCAGTCAAGTGCCATGCGCGATACACGCTTGGGCGATCATGTCTCGAAAGAGACATGACTGACTGGGCAGAAGATTATCCCACAGTAGGTTGCCATTGCTTTCTGCGGGATGGTGCAAGAGTCATAGTTAAACACAAAGCCAGTTTTGAAGCATCAACATAGCAATTGATATGCAGATATTACCACCTATATCTTAAGAAGTCATAGGCATTATGATTAAAATTGCAACTTTCCTTCAAAGCAAGGATCTCAGTTATAAGATTTACAAAACTTCCAGTAAGCAATTAAGTGAATATCAAGACGTGCTTGTTCCATATTATTCACAAGGACAGGTTTTGTATCAAGTTGTAATTATGGCTTCAAAAAAAAAAAAAAAAAAAAAAAAAAAAAAAAAAATATTTTTCTTCAAGAACATGAAAATAATTATGCAAAAAGCAAGCATGAATTAATTTTGTCTATTGCCTACTTGTCAGACATATTCAGCTCTTAGAATGAACCACATCTAGCAATCCAAATTGCAGTGTCTTGATAGGGCAGAGATATACAAAAAAATATTCTCACTTTGAAAGACCCAAAATGATAAAGAAAGATCTTGTATAAATGATCAGAGAATATTTGGAAATCAATCTATCATTATGAAGAAAGTGATTTTTATGAAATTGGTGGTTAACTATTTTTCATAATAATGAGTTCCATCTCACATTCTGGTTTTACAATTTCCATAAAATATTTTTGTTTTTTAAAATGTACTGAAATTCAAACGACTTTTGACAGGTTTTATATTAAAGTTATAAAGAATGAAAAGCAGCAGCTATCACAGACAGAAAACAGTATTTCATCAGAAATGGACTTCAAAACGTTGGAATAAGTTTTGAATGATTCCATCCTTTATGCTAACATCAACTCAAAACACTTTCAAAAGGAAATATTGTAGATCACCTATTGAGAAAAATTTTGAATCAAATCTTTTATTTTGAGAAGGTTACCAAGAGAAGGGTGAAAGGTTAAAAAGCCAAATCATTGTGATTAGAACAACCAAGATTAACATATTAGTCTGAATAGAAAGTAAGAGCTACAAAGAACAGGAAATTGTGAAGAGCCATAAGCAAGTACATCCCGAGGGGACACTGCACATAAAGAATATAATCCCTCATCTCAAAAATATGTACATTGATTTGATCACCAAGAAACATGACTTAGTATAGAAAATATTTTGATGTGGGTTTCCCAATAATTGATGTCAAAGTAGTTCTATTTTTAAAATGTACTGATTTTTTTTCTATAAATTTGTCCTCATATTATTTAGTAAATGTTTGTTTGAAAAATACTTTAGGTTTAATTCCTATTGCAATCGTACAGAAACTAAAAAGATAGCCAAGTGGAAATGCGAAGGAAAAATCATTTTAACAGCAAATATTAAATAACATTTTCTTTTATTTTCACTTATTTAAAAAAAAAAAAAAAAAAAAAAAAAAGTATCTTTAATTTGTGGATGCATGAAACATGTTTAAAATGTGCAATTAGGATATGAGGCTAGGTAAACAGTTTCCTTATTTAAGAATAAGGAGATTTTGTCAGAGGGTTCTATAGAATGGCTGGTGTCTACTCCCTCACTGGAAGCTCAATGAGCAATATAAATTAAGCACAATGTCAAAATGTGCATTCTGGTGCGTTGAATATCAGCTTGGAATGAGAGTCGAGTTAAAATTCCGGGTAAATTTGTTGCATTCATTTAGGTGCAAATACTTTTGAGAAAGGTATTAATTTGTCTCTTCTTCCTTGGGCTATGAGAGAAATAGCATGGCAGATTCTATAGCCTTGGTTGGCAACCAGTCTACTGCAGAAAACAATGGCAACCAACTGTAGGAAAATATTCTGCACAGTCAGTCAGGTCTCTTAAGACATGATTACCCAAATGTGTATCATGTATGGCACTTAAATGTCAAAATACTGCAGAGAATTTTACTATTGAAAATGGGGAAGGGAATCAAGAAACATTGCCAAGAACATTTACATAGAAAAATCCTCCTACCCAACAGCTGATTACATTCCCATTATGAAATGCAACAAAGATCCTTACCTATCAACAGCTGATCACCAAGATTCTCCTCTGGAGTACCTTTTTGGTAATATTTTCCAGAAAATCCTAAATTAAAACGGAAACCTTTTATCTGGCTTTGTAAACGTTTCTGTGCAGCCAATAATGCCTAGAAAAGAAAAAAGAAAAGAAAATCAGTGCATTTACAAAAAAAAAAAAAAAAAAAAATCACCAGGAATATGTTTGACAAAGTTCTATAAAAATATACACATGCCAAAACTGGCAATGTCTACTGTGTATTGCATTTGTTTTCTTTTTAAGACAAACCAGATTTGCAAGTTAAATGTGTGTGCAGATGATCAGATATTCCTAAGGGGTTTCAAATGATATGGACTTGCATATCTCTGAAATACAGGGATAGAGTTAAAGAAAAGCAAAAAGATAATTGTAATTCAAATGCTTTCTTAACATTATGAGAAAAAATAAAAGTTGAAATAGACACTTCTTTAAATGCTTTTCAACTCAAAGAATTAGTAAGAAAAATTTTCCTGTTCAATTAGCAGTTTTCTCTGATCCTATCCTCCACTATTACTTAAGTGGGGATGTTGTGCTTGAGAGAGGATCCTTTGGGATCAGGTAGTTTTATGCCATCTTGCCCAAAGACAATAATAATACAAAGCAAAAACTTTTTCAGGTATTAATGAAAGATACAAAAATAGTCTCTTTGTAAAGATATTCACAGATGTAAATTATTAAAAGGTATATTATACTTTATAATTCTTGCTATCATTTAGAGTGAATTTAAGAGTTTTAATTTCTAACTTTTTAACAAAGAAAAAAGGTGGAGGAAACATTTATATCCATTTAAATCTGCAGTTTGAAGATTTAATTATAGAAAATAAAATTTCCATTCATCTAATTAAAGATTTTGATAGAGCTCACCAAAACGTAAAACTCAGTCTTTTATAAACACACAAAAGAAAAAAAAAATAGAAAACAGTAAACAAAATAGGTAAACAAATTGAAAATATTTCCTTGTCTATAATTGAATATCCATTTTTCCATCCTCTTGGCTAATAATGTTCCAATATATGTATCCATGAAAACAAACATTATCATAAAAAAATTTTTTTTTAAGTATTTATTTAAAAGTGACATAAGGCAATGTAAAATCTTATCTGTCGATTGATATTCAAAACAATTTTTCAGTTTTAATATTTATTTTTAAAGAAATGACAAATGAAATCTTGTACATCATCTTGTGTGTTGTGTTTCTCAGATGTTCTGACCATAGTATTGTCAGTATCATTCTCTAGAACCACTCTTTTGCTACCAAGTCTTTTCACTTGTGAAGAAATTTCCCAGAATTCATTGTCATATAGAAGGATTTATATTACATAGTTCAGTACTCATTGTTTCTAACAAAATTGTCCCGTTTCTTAACATATTGTTTAGTTTTTTTGAAGGTAGATTTGGCTTTTTTGATGCATTCTTGGATTTCTATCACATTTTCTGTCATCGGCTATAAAACTTCCCAGATAGCAAATTTTATGTAATTGCTCAATTTTAACATTTAATAGCGTCAAATCAGTTTAATGAATCCCTGAACTGAACATTTTCTCCAATCTAAGTTCAATTATTTGTCACAATGTAAATTTTGATATTATCACCATTTCTTCTCAATATTTATGAATCACAAATCTGAGCCATGAGTTCTATATGCCCTCACTACACACACACACACATATATATATATATATATATATATATATTTTTTTTTTTTAATCATATCACCACAAGCAAGGCGATAACACCACTGATGCGCAGGGGGCTACGTAAGGGTAAAAAGAATGGAAAAGAGAAAGCCGGAAACCACATCCTAAACAGGGAACAAGGGATGCGCCTCTTCACCTGTTCAGTAGACATGGGTGGAGTGTGAACCGGGCGATAGTTTAGTCTATCTACTCCAATTATGCATTTAGAAGAAATTTGAGAGAATCAGTATGGTGCGATTATACAAAAACAGTGAGTAATAGACCAAAACTATAAAAGGCATGTCTCAAATTTTGCCACTGATCATTTTCCAGGAGCTGTGTTAGAGAAGTAATTGCAATTCTTATAACTAGATTTGACTAGAATAACCAAGATAATTATTTTTCAATTCTTCAAAATGCCTAAAGACAACTGTCATTTCAAATAAAATGTCTCCAGCAACCTACATTTATATATAAATGTTTTAATTTAATTCACCTGTCTATAAATAAGTGAAATGTGAAAGAGCAACTTTCTTTAGATTTGTGCTGCTGCTTGTGATTTTTTTTTTCTCTTAAAGTAAATGTACTCTATCAACTTTGTTACTCTCATGGGATTAAGGAAGCATTACCAAAGTGTACCAAGAAAATTTCAGTTGCATGGGAATGTAGGCACAGTTCCAGGGTGAGAAAAAAAAATGAGATCATCAAGTAGCAGAGAGAATTGAGGAAGACAAAATAAGAAAAAATAAAATCAGTGAAGCATGCGATGGTTGGGAGAAATAGGAAAAAAAATATGGTAGATTATAAGAGATTTTGTCACTTGAGATTAACTTTATAAGAGAAATACATGCACAAAGTCATTTACTGAGTGTGCATTTAGTAAAGTTTGGTTGTTTTGTTTCACGGCGTATCAACCCATCTTGGGTCATTTAATGCCGAATCGAATTATTAAAAAAAAAAATCAAACAAAAAGTTAATATGATTTAACAAAAATATAAATTTAACACATTTTCAATCAAAAATATTTTATAAAAATGTATATATTTAATTTGGCTGTTTAGATTTTATGGTATACCAACCACCATGGGTTATCTGAAACCAAATCTAGCCTATATATATATATATATATATATATATATATATATACACACACAAACAAATAAAGAAGGAAGCTGATGATGGTTCACCTGAAATAGGCCTATACTTCCAATTTACCATGAAATAACATGTCTGCCTTAATTTTTCTTATATATATATATATATATATATATATATATATATATATATTACATATACAAGATTTGCAAATGCACATTCAGTAGAACCAAGTTTTGGAATATATAGCAAGTTGATAGAAATACATATATCTATACGCATGTGAAATAGTATTCAACCAGTTCTGATATCAAAAGACATGACATTAATATAAAATCTCCACTAATAAACCAATGTTCGGATTCTAAATGTTTGGTTTTTGTTGTAAGAAGACAAATTTCATTTTAAGGATCTAAGTTTTATGTACAGCATTAAATAAAAAGGGGCAGATACTACAACTATGCATGTGTCCTCATAATTATGTCTGCATATATTTATAGTGGGCCAGTGCTGAAAATGTTTTCGGCTCACCCCCCACCCCCCCCCACCCCCAATCTGGCCAAACATCAGATTTATTCTAATTTGAATCTCTTCTAGGTCTGGTCGAGAACTTTACCCAACACACTTCTATTTCTTTTACAGAGTTGACAACTTGCAAGTTAATTACTTCCTTTGAAATTTTATGATACTTTTTAAATAAGAATTCACTTATTCTGCAATGTCTGCAGACTGCGCATCAACATATGAGATTTATTCTCATGTTAATTTTATGAGCCTACTCTTCCATGCTGGCTCGATGCATTTGTTTATATTTTTGAGATGAGATAGTATTTACACTATTTACATTATTAGGACTTTTATCTGCATCTTGGTTGCTATTTGTACAGCATTTTGGTTGTTGTATGCTGCGGCCTTCTTCAGATGCTCGGAATTTCGAACCAAATAATAAAAGGTTCAGTTTGAAAGAAGGCCGGAGGGTACAATAGCCAAAAAGTCATACAAATGGCAACCGAGATGAGGACAGTAGTCTGAATAATGCAAAGAGTGGTTCAATGCATTTTGGAAGAGTGCGCTCAGGCAATTTTCTTGCAGTAGGTTGCGGTTTCTTTCTGTGGTAGACTGGTTGCCAACCAAGGCTATAAAATCCAATCTGTTTTGCTATTCAACCTATAGCTAGAGGAAGAGATGAATTCATACCTTTCCTAAGGTTATATGCACATAAGTTATTACAATTAATTCAAATGGAATTCAAACTTGGCGCTCTGATTTCTCATTCCAAGGAGATATCCTTTACACCACAACGCAATATCTTTTGACTTTTCTCAAACCTTCTGTTTGACATGCAAGAATTATAAACTTAATAGAGATTATAGTAAGTTATATAAAGAAATGTACAATTGACCATGGGAGGGGGAAAAACAATGTGATTTTAACTTGAGGTATGGCACAAGAACAACGCCCTACAATCACTTAAAGAAATTCAACATTTTTTGAATGGTCAATTGTAGGTTTCCTTTTAGGTCTCATATTTGTTTAAGTTAATGTTTATTAAAATTTTTATAAGTGAAATAGAATTATTTTCAGAAACATTTTGATGTGACAGTTCAGGACTATATTGAAATCATTAGCAACTTTTTATAATAAACTTCACTGCTGATCTTGAAAAGGACCTCCAATCTGTGATGGACCAGGGTAAGAAATGGATAGTAAATTTTAATGCTTCTTAAACAAAGTTGCTATCGTTTAACCACCATAGACAACCGCTTCTACCCCGCATCAGAATGGATCAGGTTAGACTCCCTGAAAGCAAAACACTGCGCCTCCTCAGCCTAAATCTATCAGCCAACCTCAAGTGGAATGACTACATTGAATCCAACGCTAAATCTGTTGCTTGGAAGGTTGGTTTCCTTTGAAGGAACAGGAAGTTTTTCTTGTCTAAATCCATCTTGCATATATATAAATCTACCATTCGCCAATGCATTGAATACTGTTGTCACAGCTGGTCGGGTTCCCCTGCTATTCATCTCAGGGGTTTTTGACAAAATCCAAAGAATCCGTAATGTAATCTATCCCGACCTGGTAGCTCAACTCCAGTCACTTTCTCACCGACATAATGCGGCTTCCCTCTGTCTCTTCTACAAATACTTTCACGACTTCTGATCCGATAAGCTCCCTGGTCATGAATTTAGTTGAGCGACTAGACTAGTGCCTAGGTCTCACCCCTTTTACAGTAAACCCAATCAAATGAAACCGCAACTTTTACTCTAGCAGCTTCTTTGCTCGCACTTACTGCTTGTGGAATTCCCTTCCATATACTTGCATTCCTGAAAGCTACAATTTCCAAGAATTTAAATTCAAAGTCAATCGCTATCTCTTGGCTTCTTGACTCACATCCTTTCCCTGACAACCCTTGTCTCATGTTCTTCCTTTGCACTCTATTCTCATGCGGCCATCTTCATACCTGTATTCTCATCCTTTTCTTACTCATTTTCTGACTCCCCCGTAACTTGTACCTCTTTCGAATCACTCACATCTTATGTAAACCCTGTGCACCAGTGGCAGTTCTCCCTTGCTTGGGGTGAAATGATCAGGAAAAAAAAAAAAAAAAAATACAAATGAGGAAATGTGAAAATTAGATTTTTGTTTTTTCAAGCTAGCAGAACTTATACCAAAACACTACAGCTATAATATTCAATAAATTAAGTAAAGAAACTTAATTTTATAATTGAATAGTAACTGATATAAAATATAGTGAACTCATAATTGTAATTATTTTAGGTATATAACTAGAAAAGGGAAGCACAGTGGAGTAATGGATAGCAGCTCAGATTAGGGAATTGGAGAGCCGAATTCAAATTCCAGTTGGATTCATTAGATTCACTTATATGCTAATACCCTTGAGAAAAGGTGTGAATCCATCTCTTCTCTTCCCAGCTATGGGTAAATAGCAGGAACAGACTGGGTTCTATAGCCTTGGGTGACAACCGGTCTAGGAGATGGGGGGAAAAAAAAAAAGACTGAATTCAAATCCAATTCACCTGAAGGATAAAAGGTGTTTGCATAGAGTCAACACCTCTACCTGTAAAAAAAGAGAGGTTACAAAAGCATTGCCAACAAAAAAAAAAAAAAAAAAAAACAGCAGCCCAGATTAGAGTGCAATGACAAGAGGTCATCAATCGCCTATGCTCCGCTCCACTGGAAGTGAGAGGATTAAAAACAAACAAACTAGAAAAAGGCCAGGTATTGAGAGAGAGATAGAGATATAGAGAGAGAGATAGAGATATAGAGAGAGAGATAGAGATATAGAGAGAGAGAGATAGAGAGATATATATAGAGAGAGATATAGAGAGATATATATATATATATATATAGAGAGAGAGAGATATAGATATAGAGAGAGATATAGATATAGAGAGAGATATAGATATAGAGAGAGATATAGATATAGAGAGAGATATAGATATAGAGAGAGATATAGATATAGAGAGAGATATAGATATAGAGAGAGATATAGATATAGAGAGAGAGATAGATATAGAGAGAGAGATAGATATAGAGAGAGAGATAGATATAGAGAGAGAGATAGATATATAGAGAGAGATAGATATATAGAGAGAGAGATATATAGAGAGAGAGATATATAGAGAGAGAGATATATAGAGAGATAGATATATAGAGAGATAGATATATAGAGAGATAGATATATAGAGAGATAGATATATAGAGAGATAGATATATAGAGAGATAGATATATAGAGAGATAGATATATAGAGAGATAGATATATAGAGAGATAGATATATAGAGAGATAGATATATAGAGAGATAGATATATAGAGAGATAGATATATAGAGAGATAGATATATAGAGAGATAGATATATATATAGAGAGAGAGAGAGAGAGATATATAGAGAGAGAGATATATAGAGAGAGATATATATATATATATAGAGAGAGAGAGATATATATATAGAGAGAGAGAGAGATATATATATATATATAGAGAGAGATATATATATATATATATATATATATATATATATATATATATATATATATATATATATATATATATATAGAGAGAGAGATATATATATATATATAGAGAGAGAGAGATATAGAGAGAGAGATATAGAGAGAGAGAGATATATATATATATATAGAGAGAGAGAGAGAGATATAGAGAGATATATATATATATATAGAGAGAGAGAGAGAGAGATATAGAGAGAGAGATATAGTGTGTGTGTGTGTGTAGGGACACATTTACTCAAATGAAATTGTTCATATATTTTTCTGCTTAATTTCAACTCACTTGACAAGCAGTCTTATTAAACAAGTTTTGTCTTTTGCTAATATAAATTTTGGTTAGCATACATAAAATAAGATCTTTATATTTCTATTATATCCTCATAGCATTGCCAAAGAAACTAGGTATGAATTCCATAGAACAGTTTGAGGAGCCACCTAAGTAAACTAATAATTATGATTCTAATGAAGAGTTTACAGCAGAATTAAACTTGAAATAGAGCAAGAAACAATATGGCTATGTTCAAGAAATTGGAACAAAAATTATAATTTTCATGATCAGAATGCTATCAGGAGAAGCAATAAATATCTATACCTATGTCTTATGGATTATACAAAAGCATTCCATAAAGTAAAACTTAAACTGCTTCAAGTATCAGTCAGTCAGTCAAGTGCGATACATGATACAGGCTTTGGGCGATCATGTCTCAAAAGAGACATTACAGAAGATTATCTCGCAGTAGGTTGCCATTGCTTCCTGCAGTAGACTGGTTGCCAGCCAAGGCTATAGAACCCAATCTGTCCTATTATTTAACCCATAACTGTAGGGAAGAGACGAATTAATACCTTTCCCAAGGGTATTTGTGTTTAAGTGAATGCAAGGAATTCAACTGAAATTCGAACTCGGCACCCCAATTTGTCATTCCTAGTCAATATCCACAGCACCACAACGCACATTCGCTTCAAATATAAGGAAATTTGAATCTACAGATATTCAAATAATCCATAACCTATAGTGGGAACAAACAGCTTGCATACAAAGAGAAAAATTAAATGAACAACACGAAACTAAAAAGAGGAGTATGAGAAGGATGTTTTATCACCAGATTTATTTAATTTGTGAAAGATGTTTCTAAGAAAACTAGAAGGCCTAATGGGATTTATTGTCAATGCATTTTAACATCTAGATGACATGTTGATTGCAGATTTAAGAGAAACAAAAGAATTATTAAAAAAATTAAAAAAAATTTAAAAAAAACTGGACAGAATTCATGGTTGTTAGCAAAAAGGGCAACTAAAATGATACTTTGAGTGGGGGGGGGGGGATCAAGAAGATGCATAAATTTAACTATATAAGTAGTGTAGCAACAGACAATAGTAATCATTAAGCAGAAATCCAAAGGCATAGCAAAATATGCTTTGCAGAAACTAATAAAAGGCATTTTAAGAATCAGAAAATATCCTCAGAAACAAAATATAGAAATGCTAAGTTTAAGTTAAGTTTAATGGCATATCAACGTCTGAGTTATTTAACGCCAAAAGGTAAAGTTTTAAGGTATTTTTTATGTTTGGTTATAGTGAGAAGGTTGATTTAGTCAGATTTTAATAAAAAAAATTTCTATTTTAGAAAACTAAAGTCTTCTAGTTTTGTATTCAAAATTGTATTGCCGATATTTTTTTTTCCCTTCAAAAATGTATCGTGGCAATAATTTTTGCCCCTTCAAAAATGTATCGTGCCAATATTTTTTCCTTTAAAAACGTGTTATGGCAATCTTTCCTTTAAAAATGTATATTTTTCTATAAAAGTCTATTTTTATACTTTCATAGTATTTTGACCCCATTTTGGGGGTTAACTGCCCATAGCTGGAACCCTAACAAGTGCTACCACTCTGGGTCAAGGTGGACCTGGGAACAACAGCAATTAAAAGGTGGTTCCATGCTTCTCACAACCTCCCAATCAGAGGTCTTGCTGCTGGATGCAGTGGAAATGCTAAGTAATGTTTTATTGACACCAATACGGTAATAAATGCTAAACAAGTTCCATACAGATGTTCTAAATACTTCAAGTGACAGATGTGATTCTACCATGCAGAGAGTATGGGAAAAGTTTTAAGGAAAATAGAAACTAAAGAATCTACTACTAGCAATTAGAAAAAAAGTTTAAATTTTGGTGACAGATAATGAAGAAAGTCTTGGAGAATTTGATGTTTACAGGAAGAGAAAAAAAACACCAAGACAAACCTGAATAAATAGATGGCAGAACAAGTGCCAGAAAAAAAAACAAATTGTAAGAGCAAGAATTACTTAGAGAAAAAGAAGTTGTACAGAACCATTATTATTTACATCTAAAAAGACATGGCACAAAGAAAGAGATTTCCTTTTATTATATAAATTTCTGGTGTATGAAAGATAATTTCCTGTATATCATTAAATAACAAAAGTTATTAGGAAAATGAAAGACACAGTTAAAAAATCACTTAAATATTTTGGCAGTTTTTCCAATTGTAAAAGAAAATTGTCTTCAACAGTTACAGCTGCTAGAATAGGCAATAGAAAATTGTTTCTTAATGGAGAAAGTATTTCTTTACGAGTGCCAGTGATTGGCATTCAAGCCAAAGTAAAATTCAGAATTTTACATGCTGATTTTATGGAAGAACAAATTTACACATTCCAACACACACTTCTTCCATTTGGTCTTGTACCAGACAAAACTATACTTTTAGAACATCAATAATCAAAAACTTTTGATTTAATATTTTGATATAAAAAAGAAATTAACATATACAAAAAAATTTTTATTTTTTTTGTGGCCTTTACTAAATAAAATACTAAAACTAAATATGCAGTAATTTTATAAAAAAAATGTAATTTTTTAAAAGTTTTCCATTAAGTAATTTTTAAGCTTAACTGATAAATTTTCTTCAAAAAAGAGGAAAACATGATCATGTATTATAATTATAATTAATAATACAACTGAAAAATAGGTGAAGATTCCAAGAATTTTACAGCTTAAGGGTGGGGGGGTGTCTAGCTGAGCTTCTACTGAAAAGCACTTGGTGACTAGAGCAATAATATCTAATAAATTAAGAAAAGTTCAAGTTATCAGATTAACTGACTCAAGAATTTTGTATCAAAATGCTCATCAGGGCTAACCAAGTAAGTCACTTGAACTTTTAATTTATTGAATATGATCAGGTATTTAAACTTCCTGGATAATTTAAATTCTCTATATATATCATTTCACCCCAAGCAAGGTAATAAAAATGCAAGAGGTTAGTGAGAAGAAAGAAAAAAATGACAAGGAACATTAGTGCAAAGAAAAGACAATAAGAGAACAAGATTCAGAAAGGCAGAAGATGACAATTGATGTTACATTTAATTTTTGAACATTATAGTTGATAGAAAAACAAGTGAAAAGTTACAGAGAAGAAAATATTAGAACAGAACTTATGTTTAGATCTATTTCAATATTAAAATGACAAGACTTAACTGTCAATCTCGTACTATATTTAAATTCATGAGGTTGAGGCACCAAAGTTTACCCATGAACCATAATCAAGAAATTTCATAACTATTCCTTTAAGAAATTAAAAGAAAATAAGTAAGTTAGAATCAACAGAAGTCCAAACCAATAATTTGTGATTATTGTTTCTGGTTCTATTATTCAAATGTTGATGAGCAGGTGGTGTAATGGACAGCAGCTTGGAATGAGAAATCGGACAGCCGAGTTCAAATTCCAGTCAGATTCATTACATTCACTCATGTGCTAATATGATTCGGAAAAAAAGATGAAACCATTTCCTAGCTATGAGTTAAATAGAACTTACCTGGAAAAAACCTTGCAATTCAAAATATGTAGAGAACCAAATCTGTCCTGTTATTTAACCCATAACTGGAGAGAAGAGACAGATTAATACCTTTCCCAAGGGTATTTGTGCATAAGTGAATGCAAGGAACTCAATTGTAATTCAAACTCTGTTCCCCGATTTCTCATTCCAAGCCAATATCCACTGCACCACAACACACATCCACAGTTTGTTACAAAGATAAACAGAAAGAGACCTATGAATAAACTATGATAGATATGAACAGGCTGCTATATTTATATATAGAATGCTGCGATAAACTGATAGACAGAGAATCATTTAGAAACATAGATATGAATGAACAGACTTTTATATATATATATATATATATATATATATATAAGGTAGTTTAAGAGAACCATGAGCAGGTTGAAATGGAGAAGAGAGTCCACGTATGTTTCAGCTTTAAATAACTCAAAAATGTGCTGATAAGTCATAGAACAATCCAAAACTATCGTTCAAATGCGTGTGTTACTGGTATCACATTTTACCTATTTTTTTCAAAAATAATAGAAGCAAAAAGAAATTATTGGTCAATCTTCAGGACAAGTCTTAAAATGCTAAGATTTCAATATCGCATCAAATATTTAGTCATTACTTGAGCAACAATTTGAAAATTTACTTTCTGACCAAAAACTTTAGATACACAAAAACTGTTTAAAACACCTTTTAATAGCACTAAGAAAAAAATTCATTTAAATCTCTTAAGAGAATTGTCATAGACAAACTGGTACAATTTACCCAAATATATCCAAATATTTTGGGTTAAATCTCTTGAAAAGCAGACGACTTTCAATTCCTTTAACAAAATAAGGTATATCTTTCTATCACATTTAGAATCAAAATGAGAACTTCAAAAGAGTTTGAATTTTGTTTAACAGCAAATCAACCTCTGTGGGTTATTTAATGCCAAAAAAGTGGGGTTTTAAGGTATTTTTTTTAATGATCGGTTATAGCGTGAAGGTTGATTTAGTCAGATTTTGATAATATTTTAGAAAACTGAAGACGTCTTCTAGTTTTGTATTAAATTTCCTTCAAAAATGTATTATGGCAATAAATCCTTTTTTCTTTCAAAAATGGGGTAAGGTAATAATTTTTCCTTCAATAACGTATATTTTTTTATAAAAGTTTATTATCATACTTTCATAGTGCTTTGACCCCAGTTTGGGGGGTAACTATTTGCCTATAGCTGGGAGCCTAACAGGTGCTACTACTCTGGGTCAAGGTGAACCTGGGAACAACAGTAATTAAGAGGTGGTTCCATGCTCCTTGCAACTTCCCAATCAGAGGCCTTGCTGCCGGATGCACTTTACAGTCATACCCAGAACAACTTCAAAAGAGAAAAAGGAGTTATTTCACCTAATTTGTTCATAATTCTGACCTTTACAAAAAAACTAACATACTTGGCTGCGTATTATTACAACTCAAAAATAGTCTGACAGATTTGACTAGAATTTAGATTTACAGGATTAGAGATAAAAGGGGGGGTCAATTTATTTTTTTTTTTTTTTACTAGCATTTAACTGTAAAGAATTTATGTATATAATTTTTATGAAATCAATTACAAAATGGATTAACTCCAACATTTTTAATTTTATTTGTTTAAACGTTATTTTTAATAGATATCTGTATTTGAGTAGATACTCTTTTTTTATAATCAAACAGTATATTCACATCTACTGGCCTGAATAATTGAGAAATCTTGTTCGGAAAATATTCATCATCTGGTAGGATTCGAACCTGCATCCCCTAGGATAAATGGCTATTAGAGAATGCAAGATTGAATCTTGCCAGAAGACACATTTTCTTAATTTTCTTGATTATTCAGGCCAATAGATGTAAATAAATATATTTTTTAACTATAAAAAAACAGTATCTACTCAAATATACGAGTATCCATTTAGAAAAACAAAAACAAAAAAAAAATTATATATATTTTTGTTTTTGTCTATATTTGAGATGAGGTATGTAATTTTTTTCCCTATTAAGAAAAAAAAAAAAAAAAAAAAATTAGCTTCATAAATAAAAGGAGAAAAGGAAGTGGAGTCTGAGTAATTCCCCCCACGTAAACACACACGCAAAAAATGGTATAGTCTTTTTAGTATCTTATGACACTGCTCAATATCACATCTATGTTTTGTTAAATTTTGATATTTCTTTGACAATTTGATTGGTGAAAATACTGTGCAGCAAGAAAGAAATCTTTTGAAAATTTGGTTATAAAAAGAATTTCTATTTTAAACAAGGCAGAAATTAGTTTAGCCTATTTTAATGCTGTGGTCCTTAAAAATCTATTAACGAATCAATGGGAAAACAAGATTATCTAACCTGTTGTTATGGAAAAAGTGGATAAAAATTAAGAATATTAGCAAGCCATAAGCTTTTATACACCATTCTTTGAACTGTCAAGATTAAATCTATTTTTCATAAACTTTATAAATGCCAAATTAAATTGTTAATTTTATTAACTGCTTTAAAATACTATTTGAAAATAAAAACATAAATTTAATCATACCTTTAATATAAGGGGTGCTGAAAATTTTTTAACCTAATCCATTTCCCAGACTGATCAAATATCAGAATTGGTCAGGCTAAGAACTTAATGCCCTCATATACAAGTATTTCTTAATAATAATGTACATTTTTTGAGTTTAATGGTTGGCTTAACACAGAAAAGAAATAAGATCCAAACATAGCTTTAGTGTTTTTTGTTTTTATTTTTTTATTTTTTCTTATTCAAGAGAAGTTATTCTTTATTGGAGTTTTAAAGTGATAATCTTTAATCTTTTCTAATTGCAACACAATGATTCAATAGTAATTCATTATATGGATCCTTGCACAAAAATTGTGCAATGAGTTGTTTTTGATAAAGCACACTTTTTGTCAAAAAAGTAATAGAGATCTTGCTTATATTATCACTATTGCAATGTCAAACCTATATACAATTTTGAATTCAGAGTTGTCCTTCTCTTACACTGATTGCCAATCAAGGCTAGAGAGCCCAGTCTGATATTTAACCCATAGCTGGGAGAGGAGATCTGTTCATGTCTTTCCCAAGGTTATTTATGTATAAACGAATGTAAGAAACTCAACTGGAATTCAATCTTGGCTCTCTTTTTTTTCTGAGCCACTATTACACCACCTACACTCCTTTTTCTGATTAACTACTCGATTTTCATTTAAACAGTCTAATTACAAGATTCGTAATGTATTTCTCTTATTTTCTGACATAGAACAGAGTGATCTTATTTTTTTTACTGTTCATATGGCTAATGCAGTTACTAATTATCTACTTTAAAATTCTACAAGAATAGAATATAAATAATTTTTTTTTTTATTATTGGTAGTGACAACGTGCATTCTACAAAACATTAAAAACTGTGCTAATGATAGCAAAAGACCTAACAACAAACACTGTTTGATAAACAAAATACTGAAATCCCACAGTGTAAGCAACAGGAATGCCTGAATTCCTTTGAGTGAAAGAAAAGAGTAATGTTTAAGAAAGAGGGTGGAGACATAGGAAGATGTTATTATACAGGATATTGTTTTCATGAAAGAGGACACCTGAAAAAACAAGTCTTTATTTTTATTATACTATGTTTTTTTTTAGATTAAGAAATAAAAATTTCCATAAACATGCTCCAATTGCTGAATTCAAAACAGGCTTATCAGAATTTAGCAACACACAAAAGCTTTTCTGGTTACAGAGGATCAAAATTAGCAACACTAGCTTCCCAAACCAACAAACTTCCAACTGTACCATTAACACACTCCCAACTACTTATTCATACAATTTTACTTTTTAAGAGATGTCCTGCCATACATCTACAAAATTAAAAAGAATTAAACTCCATCAGATATGTTAGACCCCACGTTTCTCCAGTAATCCTAAAGGACACACTTCTCTTCTAGATCCCTTTTTACTTCAAATCTGGACTCATGTCATGCTATGCAGCTCTGACCTCTTGGCAACTCTGATCATATGGTGGTATCTGCAAACATCTCTTTCTGCCCAACCTCCATCCAAGAACCTCCTACCAACATAATATCCTTCTGTTATCAATGTATGGATTAGGACGTTCTGGGATTTCCTTCATGACATCCCTTGGAACAAAGTTTACTTGTTTAAAGGATAGTTAAATACTGTCTATATTTGCACCTGCAAGCATTTTAGTGGGGAGTGGCATTTGTTAGGTGATATTAATTACCTGTAAGGAATGTAGTTAGCATATTCTAGGCCTTGGTGAAAGAATAACTAAAAGCATGGGAGGGTTTAAGATGAAGCTATATATTTGTTACAAAAAAAAAAAAAATACATAGCATAAACCTCAAAGAATCTAAATAAAAGATTACATGAACATGAAAGGGACATTTTACAAAACAACACATCAGATGTAATTGTCTACTATAATAAGACAGACCACAATTTTGACAAAAAAATGCTACTCTGATCTTAGAAAACAATTCACTATGATGAAAATGTTTACAGAGTGCCTTGATTGGAAAATAATCCACAATAAATTTGTGCACTGGTTCTTACATTTTCACCATTCCTGGCAGAACTTCTATTATCACAGTGTGAAACATCTAACAAAAGTGATGGAAACAAAAAGAAAAAAATCTGAATTAAACTGGTTAGATTATATAAAAAAATAAAAATATTTAAATTCCAAGCATCCCTCATTCATGCACATGTGTAGTTGTGCCTACATAAATTTCATCCAATGAAATTCAAAAGGATGAAATGTATGACAAAAATATTTACATTTTGTCATGCATTTTTTCCCTAATATTGCTTTTGAGATATATATATATATATATATATATATGTGTGTGTGTGTGTGTGTGTGTGATGGATGAATTGTCAGTAAAATTAAACAAAAATGAAAATGGCATCACATTTTAACAGATATATTTACTAAAATTACACAAAAATACTAAAGAGTAAATTTATTCAAGATAATCACCATTGACTTCAACCAGAGCCTTGAGATGATTTTGAAATTTCCTACAACTCTTCTGGACAGTATTCTTGTTTAAGTTAAAGAATGCTGCCATAATCCTTGCCTTCAATTCAACTTTGGCATTACAAAGTTTTGTTGGCCTCTTGTTCAGCTGTACCCCACACATAAAAATCAAGAGGGTTGAAGTCTGGGGAGTTAGGTAGCCAGATGTAAAGAGTAATGTGGTCACAGAAATTGTCTGACTGCCATGACTAGATTCTCCTGCTAGAGTCCTGTTGCTAGACATAAGGGTCTTTGAGCAGCCACCCTCTAAACCCAGGGCAGCACAACCTCCTCAAGGCACTTGATGTAGGCCTCCATATTGAGTCTGAGGCCTTGTGGGAAGATGCATACCTAAAATTAACATGCATACCTAAAATTAACAATATAAAATGGCAACAATTTACCCATTAGCCACTTCCTTTTAGCAATATATCAATATTTCATCTAGATATACAAAATAGATACACATAGAAATTTAAAGGATTAGCTGAATTATGGGAATATCTGCACAATAAGAATGAAAATTGATTCATTTTACACAAATGTAAACAAACAGCAGATATGAGATTCTGAATTTCAAAGTTTCTATTGTCATGCTAATCTCAATGGACCAGATGGATGGAACATAACCAATGTAGGTGCTAGCAGAAATTGTTCTCACAGGTCAAGTGGTATGAGGTTTGAATTATGGATAGTAAAGTGGTCAGCCCATGGTGAAAGCCATTTAGTGTTATGATAGCTTTTTATTTTTTGAAAACACATGGGGGCCAAACTAAAAAAGAAACCAAATGCTTCAAGAAAAATATTTATGCATTAAAATGTCTTAACACATTCAGCAAAGTAAACTAATGGACATCTGAATAAAATGGATTTCAAAGAAATTTATTTGAATTTGTTCATGAAAGCTCATAGAACATTCTGAAAGTGTGTGTGTGTGTGTGTGTGTGTGTGTGTACTCTTTGGTATCTTATCTTGTATAGGTTTATAAACAGAAAACTCATGAATTATGTTTATTGAATTTATTTCTATCTTTTCACTCAAATGAGAAAATTTCTTGAAAGTGCCATATTCAGCACATTAAACATCATGAAGCAAAGTCATTACTATTTTTTGACTGATTAATCCAATTCTGACTTAGAATTGGATATCAGAATTAGGCCAACTGCTAAAAAGGAAGAGGTTTTTTATTTGGCTGAGAAACAGATTCTCTGCTGTATATGGAACTAACATATCACAATTATCAAGACACCATTTCAACTAGTGGGCCAAATCCATGAACAAGAGAATTATAAATATAGTCCCTCCTTAAAAAGTTAGTAAAGGTGACACTTGGAAGCATCCTCATTCAAGATTTTGTTATCAATCAACTGATTCAACCAGCTTATGAACTTTATAACAGCTTATGAATTCTGTTTTTCTTGCTCAAAAATCAATCACATTCAATAAACTTTGTACTCAGAGGACAGACAGTAAAACGTGTGATTCTCATTTAAAGTGCTATTTTTCACTCTTTTCATTGTGGTTAACTACATTAGCAAATGAAACATGAAAACATACCTACATAATTCTCATGAAGGTTGCCTAGTAATATCTTGGAAGTTAAATTAGATTAATTCATATAAAGTAATTAAAGCTAGACCATAGTTTAAACAAAAAAAAAAAAAAAAAAAAAGGAATTGAGAGTGAAAAAGAGTTAACATATATAACATAGGCAAAACAAGAATAATAAAAAAAAAGCTTACTATACTAGTTTGCCAAAACACAGGAAAACAGAACAATAAGGTAAAGAAAGAAGTCCAACTTGCATGACCAATAAATATACGAAACAAGTGGACCCTCAAGTGCCGTCAAAAATGACAAAATATATCAATATGCTGTCTAAAATGATGGCAACATATATTGAAGTACCTACTATTGAGTATGTTACATGAAAACATTAGGAAAAAATAAAATAATCCAAATCTCTGAGGTATGACAGGAGAGAAATTATATATAAGTAATAGTTACTAATGGAAGTATATTCCACAGTTAGATATTTACTAATGACATACTGCAAATTGATAGCTATAAAGTTTTGATGTAAAAACATCATCATTGGGTAGTAAAATGTGGTCAAAATATTTTGTAATATTACAAAATAAATTAACCACATTTTACTGCCTGATGATGGTGTTTTAACACTAAAACTTTATAGCTATCAATTCACAGTATGTCATTATTATTATAATAATTACTAATAAATACACAAATACACACTGGTCTTTATTATAATAGAGTACATATATTCTTCCTTACTGAACAACATAATTATTGTAATAAAAAAAATAAAATAAGGCACTGTTAAGGAGCAAATATGAGGCAAGACCTTTAATAACTGGTAGTAAAAAGAATAATCTTTTGCCCAAAGCATGTATCACATATGGCACTTTACTGACTGACCGATCGATACTTATAACAAAAATATCACCATAATGCTATAAGTTTATAATAAAAACAGTTTACTGCAGCACAAGAGCCACTGTGTTTCGGTACTATCTAATTAGCACCTCGTCAGGCAGTGAAATTTTTTTTTTTTTGGTTGGAAACAATATATAAAGAAGCTTAAAAACAACACAATTTTTACCATATCCAAACAATTGGGAGGGATTTTTGGAGAGTTTGTCTCCATGAACCAATAGAAAGTCAGGTCATGATGAATAGAAGAAATCTGATTGTAAGCGTAAAAGAAGGGGGTAGAGACTTGAAATGACTTAAGACCCAGACGCTTTCTATGCCAGTGATGAGAAATTGAATGATACATATGTAGCATTTAGCAAGTCTAAAAAAGTCATCATGAAAACGTTACAGGATTTTCTTTAAGTTATTTTTCACTAAAAATAGTGAACAAGAGACAAAGATGGGAAAGATTTTTTTTTTTAATTCACTTTTTTAAATGCACATTAAACATATGTAATTGTCTTAGTGGGCGAGCTATCTGTTAAGTTGAAACAATTATCAGAAGATGGGTGAATCAATCAATTTATGCTAGGGCATATATTATAGACGTCTAGTTATATTAGGAAAAATTAACTATACTTTAGGGTATACTTTAGACGATGACAAATGGATGTTATTTTGTTACATTTATTGAGCAAGTTTAGTTTTGGGAATTAGATAATTTGTAATTTTTCTTGTAAGCATAGAAAACATGGCTCGTGTAAAGATTTACAAATTCTGTTTTTTTTTTTTAATATTTTCCATTTTACAGTTTTATAGGCATCTTTTAATTGCCAATAATAATTAGAAAGTGATGTGCTATTGCGGTAAGTTTTATTATTAAAAGATAAGGTGTGAAAATAATGGCAGGTTTTAAAAGGATTCTTGGTACACCCGATATATTTTATTACTCTTTTATTATTTGGGATTTTCTATGGTGGAAATAGAGCATAGGTAGACTATAGAGTCTGTTATTTTCTAATGGACACTCAAGGTTTTTGGCAACTGAAATTATTGTTATTATTTCATTTTTTTTTAGGTTATTGTTGATTGTTTAGGTTGTTATATCTGCTTAAAATTCTATTATGTTTTTTGGTTATCTTCTCAGGGTTATCCATACAGCTATAGCTCAATTTCAGAGTATTTTTGTTAAAAATTTTGCTAAAGGGTTATTTTCAGAGAAGTGTTTTTCAACTAATTTGAGGAATTTATACCCTTATTTAGTACTTACCTGGTTAAATGGGGGTGCATACCAAATGATTTTTCTCTATTATTGTTATTATTATGCTTGTTATATTTAATATCAGGGCATTTATAGCCGTTGTTTTTAAGGGCAGTGTCATAGAATTTGTTATGTTTATCAAATATATCTTCAATAGAAGAGTTGTTACTAATTCTGTTTTTAACAGAGAAGAGTATATAATTGACGATTGATTTAGAATGGATGTATATAGGATTAGCGTTAGTTTTCAAGTCGGTAGAGTAAGCTATATTGACTAAATCAAGTAATATATCTAGGAAATCTACTTTTTTGAGATTAGTTTTGATAGTCACCTTAAGGTTAAAACTTTTCAGTTCCCTATGTATTAATTTTCTAATTTTATTGGCTTTAACAATAATGGAATTTTTTTACCATCATCCCTGGATAACCCTATATCCTCAATGTTTATATTGTTGTCATGTTGGAGAGAATAAATAGACCAACAAGATTTGAGGACTCAGCAGAGTCTTGAGATCTTATTGTGATGTCAAATAGGTCCTTACATTTTTTTTTTCCATTGTTCATTGTTGCGAATGAGTACAGATCGTTTTGCACTCATGATTATCCGTTCCTCGTAAGTTAGATCAGAAAACTCCATGATGAATTCTAATGCCAAAGTGAATAAGTCTTTGGAAATAGAAGGGTAATAATCAATGATGTCAAACTGGACAAATGAACAATTGGTCTTATTTATTCGGTTAAACCAGTAGGTAACATCTTTGGTGTTAATTCAAAGAGTTAATCCAAGGGGGTGTTTTAATTTGGAAGTTGATTCTGTCCAGGATGGTTTTGCTGATTTTATCAATTTCAGCTTATGTAGGATTGATAATCTTGGTGGGGCAGTTAATTTCGTAATCCAGTTTATGAACTTTGACGGTAACGTATGACTCCACAGTGCAGAGTTTACTAACTATTGCTCATTTTAATTTATCTGTGATGTATTTACTTGTTACATTTACGTCCTCAACTAAAGTACTAATGTTGTTAGCTACATTTTTGTAATTTTTTGTTAGTTTTTTTTTTTAAACTAATGAAATGTATTTGCTAGGTGAATTTTCATAGTAATTGGCTGTTTTGTCGGAAAATACAAAGACTTTATCAGATGAGTTAATTCCCTTCACAATAGCATCTATATTCTTCTGGAAGTGATTTTTGTGCATGTGAAACTTGATGGTATTTAGGATTTCAAATAGATCATTTTCAAAACCTATGACCTGACTTTCTATTGGTTCATTGAGACAAACCCTCTGAAACCTTCCCCTTAATTGTCTGGATATGGGAAAAATTGTGTTGTTTTTAAGCTTCTATATATAATGGTTCCTAACAGAAAAATATTTTGCTGCTTGACAAGGTATTAATAACAATGGTTCTTGTGTTGCAGTAAACTATGTTCTTATCAAACTTATAATGAAAACATTACTATATTTTTTTATATATAGATATAAGAGAGAGAGAGATTAGCAACTAGGTCCCACCCTTTTACTGTAAAACCAATAAATCGTAAATGCAAATTCTACTCCACCAGCTTCTTTTCTTGCACTTCCCGCCTGTGATATTCCATTCCGTTTACTTGCTTCCCCGACAGTTACAATCTCCAAGAATTTAAATGTAAAGTCAATAGTCATCTATCTCACTAACCTGCATCCTCTCTCTCATGCTCCTTTCTTCGTCCACCCCACTCCCATCAGTAGTCTCATCCTTCTCTTACCCACTTCCTGACACCCCCTATAACCTGTCACTATTTCTCATAACTTTCCTCCTATATAATCCCCTGCATAACAGTGGTAGTAAAATTCCTTGCTTGGGGCTATATGATTATAAAAATATATGTATGTATGTATATATATATATATATATATATATATATGCACACACACAACAGTTTTTATTATAATAGAGAGGGCTGCATTGAGTTATATATTTTAGAATGTATGGGATAGAAGTGTTTTTTTTGGTTTTTTGCAAAATTGGAGTTTTCTCCATTGTATAATTCATTAACTTTATGCTTATACTAAGATAACCTTCAAAAAGAAATTTAACGAAGAAACTGGAAAATATGTCATGTTCCACAGTGCAAATAGTTTACAAAAAGACCCAGATTTAAGACCTAATTGACTGAATAGATTGAAATCAGTAATTAGATTATTTGATTGCCAAATTTTGCAGGTGCGTTTTCTTAAGATTACAGTCAGCACTGCATCCTACCAAATACAGGATATCGTATTTGATAGGATGCTGCGGAATTTATATTCCAACAGGATTTGGCTTTTTTTTTCTTTTTTTTTTTACATAAAATTAATCATGGCTTGGTTTAGTGATCATTACTTCAACGGACTATTTTTGTTTAGTAACTCAGCGAACTTGAAACATTGAAAATTTGTTAAGGGTTCAGCAATTTTTTTATTTTTCAGAAATATATTTTTTAATTTTAACTTTTTTTAATCCACTGTCCTAGAAGCAGCTATTTTCTTTTAATCCATTCAGTAACTTCACTCAGCTTCTGAAACTGATGCCTTGTGTTATAATCACTAGACTTGAATCACACTGAAGATTTATAGAGAATAGTTAAGAGCCTGGCAATTGAGTAGTGCTCAATGCTCTTTAGTAGATGTAATACTGAAGTAATACCACAGATTGTTTTTTTTAATATCGCAATATATTCAGAGGTCATTGTTGCCGAAAAAGTGGCAAACAAGTACTAATATACAATCCAATCTCGTTTTATAACCAATGCACTTTATTGTAATGATAAACTTCGGTTGTTTCAATATCATATTTTAATATTTTCAGATGCCTGATTCTTAATAATCCTTCCACAGAAACAAATGTTTGATTACATCAACAGATTTTTTTTTAAAACCTACACATCAGAGTAAAACTACATAAATTATATATTTGTATATTTACGCAGCAAATTTTCTTTTAGACATGCAAAATTAAATAAATTGCAAACATTGTGTCTGCTTATTTTTAATAAAATCCGTTCATACAGAATTTTTCACATAATTGAAAGATGTAAGAAATGAGCTGTCACTTTGACAGATGACTATTATTATTAATTTCTCGATCTTAAGTACTTTCAATCTCTTTTCGAGATCATCTTCAGGGGTGTGAGTAGTGGTAACAAAAAATAACTGCAAAACTGTGTTGCTAAAAAATACTGTAAATTTTCTTCTTGCCTCAAATATAATGGTTGACAAATTGCTTAGCATTTATTAGAACATGAAAATTATCCAAAACGGAATTTTTTTTATATTGTAATGTCATGGTCATATATGTGTTAAAGCATGAAAAAAAAAACTGTTCTTTTATAAACATTTTAGAACATTACTACAGTATTCATAGCTGATTCTATTAATTGGTGGCTTAAGTTTTTACTGAATATTGCCTAGAGTACAGTGCGCTTTTGTTGTTTTCTTGGTGTAGGAGGTGTGTTATCAATCATTATTTTTTTATATTGTGAATTAACCTCAGATTTAACTTCCATATATACAAAAAATATAATGGACTACATAAAAAGTTGAGATTGAGACACTATACCAAAATATAATTAAACTCTAAGAACAGCAGCTAATTACTACAGAACCAGAAAGAATTACACAACCATCCAGAAATAGTAATTAAAAAAGATAATAACGCTAACATCTTTATTTTAAACAAGTCTGACTATAACTCAAGAATAGAACAGTTACTTGATGATCACACCAAATTAAAAAAAAACTTACAAATAACCCTACCAGAAAGATAAAAGCAAAAATTAATAAGTTAACCACAGCTAACACTGCTGAGCAGGACAATTTAAAACTTACCAAAATAATCGTAGGCTATAATATATATAATATATTAGTCACACTTGTAAATAGAATAATTTTTTTCCTTAAACATGAACTTCATCTCACATTTATTCAATGGTGTTCAGGTGTCAAATGTTCAAGTAAAGAAAACTTTTTTTTAATTTTTAGTATTAACTTTATTGAACAAAATATTTGTGTTTCACTGATATTTTTCAAGCAACTTTGGCAACCCATCCTTCCACAACTTATTTTTAGTAAAGAATTGCTGCATGCGCCTTTGGCAGACTTCCAAGTAACTGAAACATTTCATTAAAAGAATACTGTAAAGATCAGAACAACTAAAAACCCAAAGGTGCAATATCTGTCAAATACAGCAAATAAATCAAAACTTCTATTTCCAAGCTGTAACAATTTTTGCTTGGTTACCTTAGAAACATGCAACCTAATATTATACTAATGAGATATTAGGACCTTTCCAGTTGCATTTCATTAACTGCTACTATCAGTTAATCTTAGAACAATATTTGATAAAATTACTTTAGTTCTTGAGGAGTACATAGGAGAAAACTTACAATCTCATCACATATATACATCAACTTGTTTGGATGAAGACAAGCCTTTGTTAGAGGTGGTTTATTTTGTTTGCACCCACAATATCTTGTATTCTAGGTTATTCTGACATAAGTACTTTTCAATTTGTTAAAATAATTTTCATGCTTATTAATTAGTAAATATAAGCATCTAGTCTAGTAGTTTTTTTGTTTTTTTGGTTTTTTTTCTTAATTTTCTATCCCACACTTTGTGCTTAGACAATTGAAGTATTTCTTTTCTGAAACATTAACTCAACAAAAGTAGAGTTTGAGTTTTGTTTAACGGCATATCAATACCTCTGTGGGTTATTTAATGCCAAAAAAGTGGGGTTTTAAGGTATTTTTTAATGTTCAATTAACGTGAGACGGTTGATTTAGTCAGATTTTAGCGAAATCTTTTTTCTTTTAGAAAACTAAAAATGTTTTCTAGTTTTGTATTCAAAAATGTTTTGCCGAGAATATTTTTTCCTTCAAAAATGTATATTTTTTTTAATAAAAATCTATTTATGTCTATATATTTCTATAAAAGTCTATTTTTATGCTTTCATAGTGTTTTGACCTAGTTTGTATGGGGTAACTATTTGCCCATAGCAGGTTCTACCACTCCAGATCAGAGTGGACCTGAGAACAACAGCAATTAAGAGGTGGTTCCATGCTCCTCACAACATCCCAACCAGAGGCCTTGCTGCCGGATGCAGTTTACCGTCATGCCCAGGACCAACAAAAGTAGAGTTACATAGACACAATTTTAACAGTTGCTCACCTTTCAAAAAGTAGTTTACCAAATAGAACAGACATCTGAAGAAAGCCAGAATGGCTGAAACATTGTGAGCTTAACAACCAAGATGAGCATACTACCAGTTCAGAAAATTTACAACTAAGAAATACCATGCCACTTCCACAAAGTCAAAGCAGCCTCATTTCCTCCAGATTCAATATAAGTATAACCCACCATTCTATTAATATCACTTACCTCATTATTGTCATTTTGAGTGTAACCTCCTATCTGGAGTAGCTCTTGAACCTTGTATCAAGTTAAATTTAGTATATTAAAAAAAGAAGAAAAAAAGTCCAAATGGAAAGACAGTAATACTAGAAAATTAATTATTCGGTCTGTTGGCTTCATTGCCATATTCACAACATTTCAGCCTTTGTACACTCTGGCCTTCTTCAGGTAATAGTTATTGGAATTTTGAATCAACCCCTCTTTAATTAGTCCATGGGGGTAGATTTTTTTTTTTTAATTTAGAGCAATCTACCCTTATGGACTAAAAAGGGTTCAGTTCAGAATTACAATAAATATCACCTGAAGAAGATCAAAGTGCACAACAGCCAAAATGTTGTGAATATGGTAATAAAAATGAGGACAACAGCTTGAATAACGTAAACAGTTACAATACCTCATCTCGGAAATATACACAGATGTAGAAAATCAATTTTAAAAATGTTCCTTTAATTTAAAATGTCTTCATAAAACAGTAACTAAATTTATACTTACATGAACATCAGAGATTTTCATCCTTTTGCCAGGAGCACCAACAAAGACATCATCAATATCAATAAGAACATAACGTTCCAATGGCAAACTCAGCTTTCCATGGGAAAGATACGACAAACTGTCCAAAAAGATGAGGCAATGTAGCCAGAATTTGAGTCCATTTCCAAAAATAACTTTTTGTATTCCATCTAGCATTCCCAAATCCTGGACAGCAGGATAAACAGTGGTTCCAGAAAGTTCAGAGTATGTCTCAAAGGTTTGTAGGCTGGCAGCTTTTGCAAAGGAAAGTGGCTTGTATGTCGAATGTTCAAAATGGAAAACTGCCCAATCATCATCTCGCAATGGTCCCTTGATTATCTCCCCTGGTCGTGTCACTCTCCAAATGTTGGAGAGCGGGTTCAGTTCATAATCTTCTATGGACATGTATTGGTGGACAGTGAGTGGGAAGTCCTTCATCTGTTTCGAATATGTCACTTCATCTTTACTTGTCACAAATGAAATAATACCCACACCAAAACTGCGGCAATATTTATCAAGAAGTTCTCGATTCCATGCATCCATATTTACATAAGCATCAAAATTTTCAAATATCACAGCACTATATTTTCCCTTGTCTCCATGGGTCAGGTAAGGAAGAGTTTTGCCATTTGGCTCAATTTTGTACTTGACCCGAATAGCCTCAAGCAGATGGATAATTTCTTGTCCAAGGCGCGAGTACTGTGTTTCAACAATGACAAGCACTTTGTTATCAATACGTCTATTGCTACCCGTTGAATGATCACTTGGACTATAAAATCCACCAGTGACAGAATTGAATCTGCATTCAACTGTTGACTGAGGAATTTCATGTTGAGATTCAGATGAGCGGACAGTGATCACCCGGTACGTCAGCAGGATCAAGGTCGTCAAACAAATGATAAGTGCCATCAAGAATGTCTTTGTAAACGAGCATTTTCGAAAATGGCTCTTCCATAAGAGGCTACTCCTAAGCCAGACAAAACAACGCCTAGCATGCATTTTATATTTTTCAGGTATATATATTTTTAATTTTAACTTTTTTTTTTTTTAATCCACTGTCCTAGAAGCAGCTATTTTCTCTTAATCCAGTCAGTAACTTGACTCAGCTTCAGAAGCTGGTAAGTGTCTTTCAAGGTGGTTGCCAATGAAGCATTAAAGGCATCCTGTACCAGTCCACAGTAAAGAAGATGGATGCCTCGTGTTATACTTCATGCTTCTGATGCAATAAAAATAGAACAATCCCATAACCATCCACTCAGATCAACTAGAAACTCTAGCCAAGTGGAATATTCATAAATTTTTACAGAGCTTTTGAAGATAGATTAAATCCACATATTTCAATTCATCCATGTTTTTCTAAATTTCTTCTTACATCCAAAATGTATTTAGTAGAAATACCAAAACAGCAATCCGTGCTCTTGTAGAATCTGTGAAAGGAAAAAAGAAAAAATATTCAGTCAAGATTTTGAATAACCGATCATTTGACAATGAAAACTGATGAATTAATGATACATTTGAGATACAAAAATCTATATATTGATATGTAATAAAATACAAGGTTAGATTTCTAATAACTTAAACTTACAAACATGTGGACAATTGTCTTACAACAGAATAGACAGTCAGTTGAGTGCTATACGTGATACACACTTTGAGTGATCATGTCTTGAAAGAGTTATGATTGACTGGGCAGAAGATTATCCCGCAGTAGGTTGCCATCACTTTCTGTGGTAGACTGGTTGCCAGCCAAGGCTATAGAACCCAATCTGTCCTATTATTTAACCCATAACTGGAGTGAAGAGACAGATTAATACCTTTCCTAAAGGTATTTGTGTGTAAGTAAATACAAGGAATTCAACTGGAATTCAAACTCGGCTCCCCGATTTCTTGTTTCGAGTCGATATCCACTGCACCACAACGTACAATCTTTCTAAAAGACTTTTTGAGGAAAGGATTTATTTGACTTTTTTTGTTTTCATGCAAACTTTCTTATCCAACATCACTAAGAGTTTTTGAAATGCTGCTTCATATAATCTCCCCTTTTCCAGCAAAAGGCAATTAACTGACAGAAGATATAAATTTATAAATAATAAAGATAAAAACAATTTATCAGCAAAGAGGAAGCATCATAAAAATGTTAATTTACATCACAAGAAATGTTAATATTTCAAAACCTCTTCCTACCTTTGCCATTCTCAGAGTTGTTTTACTCTCAAACAGTTTACAGTTTCAATGGTAACAGGGCAATTAAGTAATAACCAAACTATTCAGAGAAAGCAAAACATCCCAAAGAGCTTCCTCAACCTATGAAAACATGATGAATTTGAGAAAAAAAAAAATTTATGAGAGTTTTTAGGCATCATGTCAAATTTCATTTGGCTTTTAACTGCAAACAGTCTTTATGAGAAAATGAAAACAGTGCTACAGAATCTATATCTGATTTATTTCAACACTCTTGTATTAAGACATTAAATGCTTTCAAAACAATAATTTTATAATGTAGCATCTATAAACGCCTACTTTAGAAAACCAGTCCTCTGTTTATAGAGGAAAAGCAAGCCAATTAATAACAAATTTGCAGAAGAGGAAAATTTTGTTCAATTGCACATCTGGAGTAGAGATAAACATGTAAAAGCCAACAACAGTCTGTAAATTATATCTGAATATAAAAGAAAAAGGTGTTGTATCGCCAAGGTGGATACGATACACAGAGGAAGTGTAATGCAGTACTGTTCAGCTCAATATCCGGTGATGAACAGATATAGAGAACAGTATGATAATTACATTGACAGAACATACAACACAGAGAGGAGGGGTTTAGATTGCAACAGTCACCAAAGTAATCAGTTTGAATATTACTCAAATGACTCGAATATTATGCCTCAAATGCTATTATTCTTTACTTAAATAGGCCATTCCACCATTGAGAGTGCTGCGGAGGTATCAGCCATTCTACAAAAGGCAAACAAAATATTTTAAAAACTTGACCCCAGACCATAAACTAAAGCAGTTAATTTTGGTCTGTAATTAATAGAATAGAAAAATGGTTATTTTTTTCATTACAAAAAAAAAATCTTAAATTATTTTCATTAAAACAGACTAAACAAATTGAATTTCCAGCATTGCTTGAGATACAAAAGCCTTCAGTTTGGTAAGAATTTGGTTTAGAGAAAAATAATTGAAAATTTATCTGAATTTTTTTTTAACTAAACATTTATTTTCTTTGTAAAAAGTGAGGAAAACAAAAAATCTTGAATTTATTAGTTCTGGGAAAAGAGTTTACAGAAATGTTTTCCATGCATGGAAACATTGGATGGTTGCATGGTTATATATTCTTGTTCATTAATGTACATATTTAGCAAGAATTAAATTATGTTAAAATAACAACACAACATAATTTCCTTACATCATTACAAAATTACCATTTTATTCATAAATACTTTTAGAAAGTAAACAGAATATTAACACTGAAATTCAATTTCTGAATTAAAATTTTATGATCACTACCAAGGAACTTAGCCTCTGATTTTGTATCAATAATCAAATCCAAAGCTATTTACATTGAAAATATAAAGATCAAATGACCAACATTTTTAGTTTAAATGCACTATTATTACATAAAAATAATTTTTGTAAACTTAATTCTAATTTTGATTTAATTGAAAATTTCAGACCATTACCAGGACTCACTTATCTTGCGTATATGTTATCAACTGACTGAATAATTAGATCCTTTGATCTAAATTTGTATAAATCGTAGTTGAATAACATATTTTGATCTTGTTTTCATTTAGTTAAATAGATTTACATTATTTAGGCTTAGTTGATGTCTTATCCCAGAAGAATCCAGATTTCTTAGAATTTTACCAATTTGAAAATAGATGAAGGTTACAGGTATTCTGAAAGTAGTTTAATGCAATTTATTAATTTACCTGAAGTAAGCCATATTAGAAAAAAAAATTTTTGAGTACAACGTTATTTAAAATGTTCATACTATGTCCAGGCATTTTTCCTTCATGACGCTTTATTGAATTTTGTATAATTTACCACTTAATTTTTTATTTTTTTGTTGGAGGAAGAAGCATTTAAATGTCAAAGTAGATTTATATTTGGCCTAAAATTTAACAACTGATATCTCCAACTCGCTTGAAATTGTGACTATTTTCCAATATTTGCTTGCCTGATCTCATTTCAGGACATGCTGAATTTTAATTATTAAAGAATTTCAGGAATTTACATTGAAGGTAAATAATTTACACTAGTTTGGTCTTTCATTATTTTTTTTTAATGTTCTTGATACATAAAAATTTAAATATTATTCCATGTGTGTGTGTGTATATATATATATATATATATATTACACACACACACACACCTGGTCAAAATCTTACGACCAGATACAAAAAAAAATGTTACTTTAATCAAAATACATTTATGAAACATTTACATTTAATTAGAAAATGTAGTTTATCAACATACAATTGGAAATTTTAAGCTTTTAATTGATCATTTTAAAATAACATTGAAAGCGTATTTTTGGGGTTGGTCATAAAGACCATGTTAATGAAAATAGAAAATACAGAACAAATAAATCATGATGACAATTTAATATTCAGTATATCCTCCATTTTTGTGAATTACTTTGAAAACTCACTTTGGCATACTCATTAACTTCTACATGAGGGTACTTGGGATGTTCACCCAGGACACACAAACTGCAGCATGAAGAGTATCCACAGTTCCGAGTAACAGTCTGTTTTTTGTTTTTTTTTGTAACCTCTTTGGTATCTGGTGTTAGGAATTTGATCAGGAGTATATACACCTCGAAAGAATAGCAATTTTCCAAAATGAAAGTTCTTTTATTTTAGTTTCATGCTAATAGATTAAATTTACTTTGCTGTATTTCAAACCCAATTTAAATTGGTTAGAATTTAAAAAGTGGGGGCTAAAAAGGAAGAATAATTAATTTAAAGTTTAATTAATCTGATTTGAAACATTATTTTTAGCTTAAAATATTGTAGAAAAGCATTTTTAAATACAGAGATGAGTGATTTTTATGAAGTGTTGATACTCACTACAGACTTATGTTTGGATATTTTTCTATGGGGACATAACTGCAACAATTACTTGAATATAACATGAATATCTTATATTTTAATTACCCAGTAATCTTTTTCAAAAAAATTATGTAAATATTCTAAGTAACCTAATATTTTATTGAATTTTACATACTTTGGCTTTTATAGTCTTATGACAATATTTGTTGAGGAAATCTTAGAAAATTAAATTTAAAATTTACTGTAGTTACCACTTATTTTCTGAGAATGTTATGTATGAATGTATTTACAAAATAAATTCAAAATTATTTTTTAAAATACTGGGGGTAGGGTCAGTGAATAGTAAGCTTTTCCATTTATGATTAGTAAATATAGTTTTTTTTAACTTAATATCAACTGCTACAAATTAGTACAAAACTAAGATTTAAAACTGTCATTATAAATCAAAACTTTTTTTAAAAAAATGAAAATTCTTGAAAAAAAAAAAAAAAAAAAAAAAAATCTTGTTCTTTAATATCTTTCATTTGTTAAAGAAATTAAAAACTTAAATAATACCTTAGTTTTTTGCATTTTTATCTTACAATTTAGATGAGATTACCTGTAAATAGAGGACCTGTTTTTAAAAAAATTTTTATTCAATTTTCCAAAGATTTGTGCTTATAAAGTAATATAAAAATTAAGCCATACAAAAATTAAGTTTTCAAAATTTCCTAAAATTAAATAAGTATGGGAGGGTAAAAGAAAAAATATTTACAAAAAAAATAAAATAACTGAATTCATTTGTAAATAAGTTCTGAAAGTTTCATTAAAATCTCACAATTTTCTGATTTTTACAATTGTGCCACAAAAATTTCCCATTCTAGTTTATAGTCACCAGTTGAATTCATTTCATTCACTTACACACAAATACCCTTGGAAAGGTATTCATTTGTCTCTTCCCTCCATCTATAAGTTAAATAATAGAACAGATTTGGTTCTATAGCCTTGTTAGTAACCAGTCCACCACAGAAAGTAATGGCAACCTAATGCAGGAAAATCTTCTGCCCAGTCAGTCATGTCACTTTCAAGACATGATCACCCAAGTGTGTATCACATGTGGCACTAAACTGACCGATTGTTGAAACAAAAACAAAGTTTTTAACCAAAATTTTCAAAATAAAAAGGATTAAAATGCATAATTTAATAATCAAAAAATCTTTTGGTTTTTCTTAATAATAACAGACTTTGATGATAAAACTGTTTTTAATAAGTTTGGGGCATTTCTTTTTTTATCATATCCATTTTTTAGTGTATCCTTGCAGGTACCAAATGATGTGTATGTGTTCACCTGAATGTCCAAAAAGGCTTAATATAATAGCAGTTGATTGGTAAACAAAAATCAGGATTCATGCATTTCAATAGGTTGGAGGAAAACAAGCACCATCCACACGTATACCCTACTTTTCCTTGACCTTGTAAATTCACTACATAAAGCAGATAAACAAGGAGAAAAAAAAAATCAAACATTATTAAATATTTTGAAATAAAATATCACAATTTACATCAAGTCATTTCTCCCCTTTTTTATATCAGAATGAATCAATTTGAAATCAAACAAAAGATAGTTAAATTGAGGGTGGGAAGAAACGGAGATTGCAGTGAGGGTTGAGAATAGGAAACAAACAACATAGGGGGCGATTTATAGTGAGGAGAAAGAGAAAGCTTGCTGAATACACAGGAGCATTTAAAAGATCGATAAATGACAAGATACTCGGTAAATGGTTACACTTATTTACAGTTTATTTGACTTGATTTATTAAATAGACAAAAATTGTTTCTTAAAGCTTTGAATCTCAAGGTTTTTGAGAACATCAGGCAAGTGGAGGAGACAGACTGATAACAGAATAGCAAACATGTTTACATGTGTAGAGAATTCAGGGGGTGGGGTGGGGGATTGAAAAGGGTTTTTACTATATTTTGTTTATGAGCAAAATTTCTTCATAAGCAAATATCACCTGGTTGCAATTACAACAAATTTTCACAATTACAAGTTTTTCAAGATTTTATTGATGCTCCTCAGGTTTAAACAAGGGAAGTGAACTAATAAAACATATATACAGCACCTAATGAGCCAGACAAACCTACTTGGGTTTCACCTAAACGGATCATCAGGGAAAGCCAGCTCCATTTAGGTAAATGTTTTATGGAGCAAATGTAAACAATCGGCTCCATTGGCCAAAAAGTGCAAAAGGGAAAATTGCTGAACTTAAACTCAAAAAGCATGTGTCATCCTGGCTTCCCTGTAGATATGTGTCCCTAGAAAGTTTGAATGGCGTAGCTTAAAATAATGTAGGCATGCATAGGGGACAGTCACACACAGACTCAGATTGCCTTTATATATATATATATATATATATATATATATATATATACACACACACACACAGATGCAGCAACCTTTCTTTCAAAAATCTTCCATTAAATATGCCCGACAAGGAAGATTTAACAGATTTTTTTTTTTTTAAGGAAACTTTTCCAGCATCCTAACATTTTCCTGTTTTGATGGAGACAAGGAATATAAAAATCTCCATAATTTTTATCCCAATCACTTTTGGTCACTTCTATAGCCATTTTCAAGGGTGTCTGCTGCTGTTGTAATTTTTTTTCCTCATTTTGAATGTTACGTAGTAATTTGTTTTTGAAAAAAAGGACCATTCTTCTAAGCTCTCATATACCAGGCATGACTAGAAATATATGTATGTATGTATGTATGTGACTGTTTTTGCAAAGCAACGTATTACTTGTTATCTCATTCAGTATTAACAGCACAACAGAAATCTCTTAATCAAAATACATCGACAAAAAAAAAAAAAAAATATTAAGGAGACCCAATTTCTATTGTAGACTAGAAAGCAAGACAACACTAATCGCTGTAATAGAGTAAGCATATCCTGCTTTATAGTTGCTGGCTTTCTATCACAACAGGAAACCAGGATTGAGAAACTGATTTTGGGAGGGGAAAAAAAAAAGGAGAGCCAGAAAGTGACAAAAATTAAAAATTTAAATGTGCGAGAGTGTGTGTGTGTATATATATATATATATATATATATATATATATATAATGTAAAATTTTGAATGACAGAAAGCATACTTTTAAAAAGGGACCTTCTTTATCCAACACTTGAGAGATTTAAAGTTTCTTTTCATCAAATAGTTTTGTTTGACAATTTTTTTAATAGCCTGTGTTCTATTTCTTTATGAATGTGCTTGATTATGCTTTTGCATCCCGAAAGCATAATCAAGCACGTTCACAAATAGAACACAGACTATCAAAAATTTGTCAAACAGCACAATATTTGATGAAAAGAAACTATGAAGATACACTAAGAAAATCTGGTCATAAGAACATTTTAGAATGCAATCTTCAGCCAAACAAAACAAAAAGAAGAAAACAATGATAGAAAATGAAACATAATCTGGTTCAACCCACCATTTAACTTAAAAGTAAAAACCAAAAATAGGTAAAATATTTTAAAACTGATCGATAAACACTTTCCAGAAAGCTCAGAACTAAACAAAATTTTCAATAGGAATACAATCAAAATTATAGCTTTACTAGCAATTTTGAAAATTTCATAAACAAAATGGCAGCAATGTATAAAACAAGATCATTAATAAGGAATGTAACTGCAAGGACAAAAATAGATGCCCACTTCAAGAATTTGTAATACAAAACAATTTAAATTTTTTTTTATTTGTACTAATAGTCACTTCTAAATTTAGATATTGGATTATACAAGGATGATGGCCTTATGGTAGTGAGGAATTCCACAAATTTTAAAATAGATAAAATTAGAAAGATAATATATCGAGAACTTAAAAACCTAAAAAGTGACTTAATACAAATAATAAAAAAAAGTAGATTTCCTCGATGTGACTTTAAATTTTGAAAAGTATATATATCAACCATATAAAAAAAAAAAAACAAAAAACAAATACAAATCTTTTATATATCCACCCAAAATCTACCCATCCTCCATTCATTATTAAACATGTACCCTCATCCATAGAATATAGAACTAGTAGAAATTCAGTAAATGAAAAAAAATTTTTATAAACATAGTAATTTTTATAATACTGCCTTAAAAAAACAGTGGATATAAAAGCCCCAATATTAAATATGTGAAAGAGAAGATCAACCCCTGAAGAAAAAATAGGAATAGAAATATTTGATATACATCCGCTTTCAAACAAATGATTAGCAACAAATTAAGAAACATTTTTCGAATAATAATCCATGAAATAAGATTTCCAATAAAAATACTCTTAAGTTATAGTTGTATGAATAATCTGGAAAAAAAATATTAAAAATAATATTTGAAATAAAAATTTAAACTTAACTGAAAGTAAAAATAATCCAATAACTGAGATTAACAATTTGAACAATAATAAATGTAATTGTAGAAACCCTATAGAGTGTCCTTTGGAAAACAGGTGCCTTACAAAATCCATTGTCTATCAATGTAATATTTCTTCTGTGGAAAACCCTAGTAATATAAAGATTTTAGGTGGGTAGTACTAAGAACTGCCTGAAAAAAAAAAAAAAAAACGATTTTATCAACACACATCTTCATTTAATAAGTACAGAAATATAACATCCCTATCGAAATATTATTGGTATCTAAAAGAAACAAATAAACCCACATTAAAATGGAAAATTTTTTAAAAAGCTAGAATATTTAAGTCTTTAAACAACCCATGCCCCTTGTAACTATATGAAAAACTATATTTCTTAAAAATAAAAATCTATTAAATAAACGTAATGAAATGTCATATGTAAACATTGCAAAATGTTCACCTTAGAATATGGTTAAAAAGATTCTTAAAAAAAAAATGTTTATTAACTTAGATATACCTAATAATTTGTTTTATATTATGAAAGAATAATTAAATGGATATTAAAATAATTAAATGGATATTAAAATAATTAAATTAATATTTAAATGTTTAATAATTAGATATTAAAAAATGTATTAGAATATAACAATATAATAAATTTTATAAAATAATATGAATTTTAAAATTTTTAATAGATATTTAAAAAAAAATGTTATTTAAAAATTAAGAGTTTTAGAAAAATTAGAATATAATTCATTCTGAATTGAAATAAAAAAATAGTATAATTACACACAAAGGTCCTTTTAAGTTAGATCAAAAATATAAAATGTTTTTTCTTTTAGAAAATGTTGAGATACAGAGAAAACTAAAGGAAAAAAATTTTGTAACAATTATGGATACATTGACAGAAATAGAGTCTAGACAGGGGTTTTGATCAACTGACACTTTTGCTGTTAAAATTGAACAAAGAAATTATGTATTCCTCCAAAATATAAACTTTTTCAAATTTAAAGTGAATCTCTATTCTGATTAGATAAATTGAACATCCTCAAATTTTTCTGCATTTCCACATCCATAAATAACAAATGTATTGTTTCTTATATTCAAATGAAAATCATTTTCACAACAATGAGCTAACATTGCCTGATGACAAAGCAAAAATCTCAAATCAGAAAGTTCTGTCATAATGTAAACTATATTAATTTAGAATTATAAAAAAAAAAAAAAAAAATCAATTATATTTTCTGTAAAAACTGATTAATCAATGTAAATATCAAAATAGCCTTTATATGTAATTAGAAAACAATACAATTAATCAAGATTTTTCTTTAAGATAAAACAGCAGCAGTGGAGCCTCGTAATTCATTCATAACATCTTTCTTATATTTCCCCAAATATTCAGATGTCTATTCTACAAGTTATTTAGATTTGTATTCTCATCCTTGTTTTTGTAACTAGATTTTAACATACAAGGACTCTTCATCCTTAATCAGGTGTATAATTCACTTTCCCCATCACTGAATGTGATTTTCACACAATACTCAAGTAGGTCTAGATTGCATTCATCACTGTGACAGGATTAAGATCTGTCTCTAAAGTTCTTAATAACAAAGAGAATCTAAGACTTTTTTGTTGAGTTTTATATGGAAACTTGATATAGTTTGGAGGTATTGTTTTCTTCAGTTGGACACTCATCAGTTTTAAAAATCAAATAATTCTTCCAAAATTAAAATTACTGTGAATAGGTTTTGTTATTTTTAGACACTTAATGGTGCAAAGTAAAAAAAAATAAAAAATAAAATTTTTCCAACTTTATTTTAAATATAAGCAAACTATTTTCATCCTGAAAGCTACTTTAATTCAAACAAAAGATATATAAAAAAAAAATTATATAATGTTAAATATTTGACAATTGAAAAGATGTATTTTAGCAGCAATCAGTTAATAATATCAACATTTTTTTTTTAATTTCACCTTAAGCAAGGTAATAAAGGCACTGAGACACAAGGAATTACTGAGTGTGAGAAAATACAAGAAACAAAAAAATTCAGGAGAGAGACTAATAAATAAACACGAGTTAAGACAGAAGACAACTATTGATATTGCACCTAAATTTTTGAAGATCTAAGGTAACTGATAGCAAGAAGCTGGAAGAAAGTTCCACAAACAAGAAGTGCAAGAGAAGAAACTGTTAGCATAGAACTTACAGATACATCAAGCCATTTCAACTGTAATATGAGACCACCTTGGCTAAGAAATGTGTTTTGAACAGATATGAAATGAAGAATCCATCTGAGTGGCTTTCAGTAATCACCACTTAAAAAAGATTTGGACAGCAAATTGTCTACCGAAAAAGTTAAAGCAACAGAGATTAAAAGCTGTTTTTGGGGGCCATGTACAAACAACAAAATGGTTTCAGACCACACAGACACAAACAACCCAATATCGTGATGGCTTTTCATTTGCTGCCTTCAAGAAAATTAGTGTCAAGAGATGTAAACCAAATTTATCTTCTGTCTTATAGTAACTCACGAAAGTGATATGGAATGATTAACTAAAGAGTCAACTTTTTATTGGCAGAAACATATGGTCAGTTCCTTTGCTTTGATGCAGAAGTTAGAAAGAAAATTATACAGAGTGGTCCAAAAGTAGGTGGACAGTAAATGATATTTATTTTGAGATTACATACGCAATTATTACATTGACAATTGTGTACCAAATGTTTCAACCCATTTAGTTCTAACAGTTTCAACATTTCGAAATTTCCAATACTCATTTAACACCCATTTTCTTTCATCAGTATTTAAATTGACATTATGGGTTCTCTGAATTATCTGAAAAGAAAACAGATTAAATTTAGATAAATTCTTTTATAAAATTGAAAATAATATAGCACAAATACCAGTTATAATGAACACCATTATAATAATATAACCGATACACAAACCTATTCCACTTACTTTTGAATCATCCCGTGTGTGTGTGTGTGCGCACACACACGTTTGATGAAAATCCTATAATAAAATAGGGGGAATGTAAGACAATTAGGGAAATTTTTAGATTGACATGTTTTACCTGATAAGTGTCATGAGAAGAGGATTTTATTACATAACAACAAAGATGAAATGCATGTTAAATGGCAGATGCCTTTTATTTTTAACAGAATCATCATAGAAATTACATTTTAATTAATTTCAACTTTTTTTTTATTACAGTTGAGTTTCAGTGCTAATAAAAAAAAAACTAAAAAAAAAAAAAAAAAACAGAATTTTGTTCTTGTTTTCTTTTACTGATGATGCCTAGTGAAACTCAAGGTAAAATCTTTTTGAAATTGCCTTACAAATTTTCCATCTGCTTTTATTATACAAGTCAAAATTTTCACAATAAAATTAGCATTAACCAACCAGTGTTGTTAAAATGTTCAGGAAATATTCATGACATCCATTTGAATTTCAGTTTACAATAACTTATTTGGAAGTGTGAGATTTTATTGTGCAACTTGAGAATTGTAAATAAATACAAAAACAGCTATTGGGGCATGTGTGTGTGTGTATATATATATATATGTATATATATATATATATTTTCAAACAAATCCTGTTAAACAATATCAACAAAGCCTGTTTAACTTTTTATGGATTTTTTTCAACTTCTGACAAAGTTGTATATCAGAATTAAAATTGGTAGACTATCTTGCACCACACAAATATCATTTATAGAAACATCTACAGGTAAGTTGAGTCTAGCTATGGGTTCATAACTGGGTCCCACTTTATTTAATTTCTACATTAACCATGTAGAAAACAAGGTCTTTGATATATGCTAAAAGTATTGATACTTTCATTAAAACAGAAAACAAATTCAAAACCCTTTAAAAGAAACATTTGAAAGTAATTTTGTTCTACAATTCACTTATGAGAACTCAAAATTAAAAATAGAATCCTTTTCTGAGATGTTCTAGTAGTAACTTATTTGGTAATGAAGAGGATTTTATTACTTCAATATGGAAAAAAAAAATAACAGTAATAATTTATGCTTTAATCATAAAAGTGAAATGTTCTCTCAGATATAAAATAGGTCTTCTAAAAAACAAGATTTATTGTGCAAAAATTATTTCTTCTTTGGATACATTGTTTTATAGAGAATTAAGCAGCATAAAACAAACCCTTAATCATTTCCAAAATTCTGTTGTTGAAGAAATAAGATTGGTTTTAAAGATGTTTAGAAAATAAATAACATAAGCAACCAATTTAATATAAACAAAAATAAAGACTCCATTAAATTATTTTATGGTAACCAGATGCATCCTAATTATAACCAAGACAAAAAAGGTTTTAAAATATAGTGTTTCATTATATAACAGTTACTGATCCTAACTAATACTTTAGATTTATCATTTACTAGCAGTATAGCCCAGCATTTTTTAGTGGCCATGTTGAAATAGTAAGGTCAAGTGCTTATTCAAAAAGCTCCAGCATATGGTTGCCGTGATGCATAAGTTAAAAAAGATGCAAAGTATTGGTTTTTGTTGTATTTGTAAAACGGGATTCATGCTTGGTCAATTTTGCCAATAAACAAGAATGATGTATGTACAATTGGAATGGGGGTGGACATTACAGGAGCAGGTAATGTGATGCTGTGATGCAGAAGTGAATGCAGTGTCCCTGCAACGTAGTGGGGAAGGGGCACCTTGTAGAAAATGAGAAACTGTTATGGCATATGACAAGGTAGAAGTTACAAAAATGTTGAAACATACCATTTGTTTTCATAGACAACCCTAACATACGAAACGACCAGCTTCAGCTAAAACCACATCCACCAACAATTATCGATGATGCCTAGTGAAACTCAAAGTAAAATCTTTTTGAAATTGAGCCAAAAAACCAGAAATGCTTCTACCATTGGCTCTACACATGCAACTGAAAATGATAAGTGTTCAGTTAGATGTTTACTTCTTCTTCGTCTTTGACATTTTCTTCCTTTTGGTCTTATTCGTCTTTGTCGTATTCTTTGTCTTCTTCATATTCTTTATCTTCTCATTGTCTTCAACTTTTCTACTTCTTGAAATTAACCTGCCTACCCCCAGGCACAACTTCTCTTGTGGCTGACATTAAATTAACGTTTCTGCTCAAACGACGATCATGTTTACCATCAGTCTCTGCGGCCTTTATTGCAGCAGCGTCTTTGTTCAAGTGAACATAACATTAAACGTTAGTCTCTTGAGCTCACACAGCTGCTGAAGGCGCAGCCTTTCAGCTCAGCCACCAATCACACTTACAGGATCTATAAGGGTCGGCTAATTTTAAATTTTTAGGGATCCTTTGGTAATTTTGTAGGCTTCTTTAACAGATTCTTTTGGGTTCTCGGCCCAAATTTTAATAATCTCTAGCCATTTTTTTTTTTTTAAGGGCATTTGAGTATTTTATGATACTTTTCCAATGCAAAATTATCGCAACCTTTTTAGTGCCCCCACTTTTTAATGTCATTTACCAGGTTCACTGCAGCAGCTCGTATGGCTCATCACCTATTTTCTTTGTTTTACCATGGCTTTTACCCCATCTTATGTTCTAGTTTTCTGGGGTTTTTTTTAGGGTTTTTGCTGATTTTTTTTTTTTTTAAAGATTCTAAAGGTTTATATACACTCTGGTTTATCCTCATTCTCACCGCAACTTATATTGTTACTTTTGTTCAAATACATTGATTCGAAAAATTTTTTGTACATCAAAAGCTTAGACCTTGATCTAGAAGTTGCCTGATTTGGGTTGAATTCACATAAGGCATCTCAGAAGAGAAGTGTTCATAAATTTTAAGGGTTTTGGTGATTTCTGCTGTACCCAGTAAATCGATTTGAAAAATTTTTGTGTACATCACACCAAGAGTTTTGGAAGAGTAGGGTTCATTAAAATGGAGATACACAAACATATCCATTTTTATATATATTGTTTAATTACTTAGTTTTTTGGTCATAATAAAATTAGACAAGTACATATTTGTATTAAAAATGTTCAATACAATTATATTCATATATAAAAAAAAAAAAGGTAAAATCAGTTATTGCAAATCACCTGAAGACACCACATGGTAGAAACCTAAGCCACATAATTAGTTTACAAATGAAGAATATTGCTTATATATATATATATATATATATATATATATATATAAGAGAGAGCTCTCTATATCTATAATCTATATTATCTATCTATATCCATTATCTATATCTGTCTATATATATCTCTATAGAGAGACTAGCAGTATAGCCCGGCATTGCTCGGGTATAATGAAAGCTTTAAAACTAATCCATGGTCCTGGAGCTCAGACTCTTTGGACGTTGACACAAAAGACTAAAAAACAATAGTTGTTTCCAGTTAAAGCAAAACCGTAGATTGAAAAAAGAAAAATGAATGGATATAAGTCAAATTTTGATTTCTTGGTTTCGATATCAAATAAGTTTTGTCGTAAACTGAATTTTGAAGGCTAAATAAGTCCTCTGAGTAAATGCTATCATGGCTGAGACTAAGAACTACAATTATGCCTACTTAGAGCCAAACCGGGAGGAAAAACTAAAATGAAGAAAAAAAAATACAGACATACAGACAGATAAACACACACAAACATCTTGCCTTTTATATTATCGATTTTCTGCACTATTGTAAGAACTGCAACCTTGAAACTTCTGAATATTGTTTCTTATGTCTTTGTCTATGAGTGTATCAAATTTGATTAAAATCGGACCACTCCTTCTATAACCCCTGCACATCAGTGGCATTACCGCCTTGCTCGGGGTGATACAATTAAAAAAAGAAAAAAAAAATTTTATATATATATATAAAAAAACTTTGAAAAATCAGTTGACTGTCAGTTAAATGACATCACCTTTATGGATTTAACCATAGAATGATTGTTGTGTACAACAAAAATAGAGCAGTTACCAGCTTAGTTATCTAAGCTGGTAACTAACAACTCCTGGTTTATTATTCGACAACAATAGCAAGAACATGCCATGGAATCACCTGTGGATACCCACAATTTTTAAGAGATCAATTTTCCAGGTGATTCAAAGATGTTCATTAGCAACTAACACAGAGAGTAAACAACCAACAAAAAGTGAAAAAATTCTATCAAATCATATTCCAACTCTTACCCATCAGTCCATGCATTTTATGTTTCTGTTGCTGACAGCCAACACTACAGTGTTAGTTATGCACAGGCTAGAGAACATTGCTATGAAATGATGGAAAACTGGTGTCGTGTTGCCTGCTCATAGGAGTCATTTCTTCAAGTTCATTCAAGTAGATACTGAAATTCATGTATGGAGAATGCATGAGGTGATATACCCATGATGTTAGTGGAATATTGTGCAAGATGATGACAGCTCTGTAATGGTGCATGTTCAATTGGAATTCACAAAGATGACTAGTGAAACTAGAGTTACTTTTGACAGATCTTGTTGCAAACAGTTTGTACACTTATGCTCAACATATTTTCTACTTGATAATACAAAGTAACCAAAAAAGTTCTGTCCATTTTTATAGGAAAAAAAGAAAACTCTTCACAGTATGTGTAACTTATATTTAGGCTTCAAAGTAATCGCCATCGGCATCCAGCACCTTCTGCCAACACGTCTCCAGCTGTTAAATGCCCTTGCGGTAGAATTCGGGGGGGGGGGGGGTTCTGACACAAAGAAGTCCGTGAGAGTTTTGCGCAAGTCTGCTTCATCGGTGAAAGATTTCCCCTGAAGATGATTATCCAAGGAGTGGAAGAGGTGGTAATCGGATGGCACAAGGTCAGGTGAATAAGGTGGATGGCACAAAGTCTCCCACGCAAGTTGCTATATGGTATCCCTGACCACTCGCGCAACATGCGGCCTGGCATTGTCATGGAGGAAAAGCATACCTTTGCAATTCACCAGTGCTGTCTCCTGGCGCAATGCCTGTTTCACACATTTCAATTACTGTGAGTATTGGTCTCCGGTGACCGTTTGGCTCATTGGTAGCAGTTCATAATGAACTACTTGACAACCTGTCCACCAGACACAAAGCATAATCTTGTGTGGGTGCATAAGTAGTCTTGCAGTGTGAGGGACAGCATCCTGAGGAGACAACCAATGCCTGGAACACTTGGGAGTTTTGTACAGAACCTACTTTTCATCACTGGTAAGCACTCAATTGAATAAGGATGCGACATGGTGGTGAGAAAGCAGTGACATGCAGGCTGCCACTCGTTGTCCCTTGTGGACCTCCAACAGTGTTTGTGGAACCCACTTGCTCAGTTTGTACATCTTATCTAGACGGTGCAGGTGAAGTCTAACTGTTTCATTGGAAACGTTGAACTTTCTTGCAAGTTCACCACATGTTAGACTGTCCTCTTCAATGGCTGCTTTCAGGACTTCGTCATTCAAGACCTGTGGTCATCCACTGCAAGGCTCATCATTGCCATTGCTTTCTGCGCTAGACTGGTTGCCGACCAAGGCTATAGAATCCAATCTGTCCTATTATTTAACCCATAACTGGAGGGAAGAGAGATTAATACCTTTCCCAGGGGTATTTGCACGTAAGTGAATGCAAGGAATTCAACTGGAATTTGAACTCGGCTCCCCGATTTTTCGTTCCGAGCCAACATCCACTGTGCCACAACGCACATCCGAACAGATATAATGTTAACTATTAATACATGTCATAGAAAATGACATTTCTCATACTGTGAAGCCAAAGAGATTGAAACCTGCACAATTAGACATCAAAAGAATTCAGAGAAAGCAGGATCACGACTTCAACCTTCAAAGCCAGTATTGCAAAGCACTCAACATTATGTGTAAGATAGCTGCCAAGCTAAAAGTAGACACCAAGACCATTCAAAACAGCCATGACTTTGCCATTAAATCACAGAGTTTCATGAAAGCCAAGAGGCTGGAATGGTGCAAGAAAGTTCTCAGATATCTCAATAATCATGGATCCACTGTTAAACAGTCTATTATGAAAATCTACACAGTAGATGCTATTTTGAATTGTTAAAACAAGCACTGCCTTACAAAGTTAACACTCAATATCAAGGGCACCTTCAGAAGCAAACATCCAGTCCATGACCTTGGGTATCATGGTGTTATGGAGAAACACACCTATTCCTCAGATAATGGACTCTCCCTCCTATATTAATAAGAGTTAACAGGAGAAATTCTTGGGAAGTTCTTAGAACTTCTAAAGTGTTCTTAAAGTTCTATAGAACTACTAGTTAGTTCCAGTTTGGCAGTTGTTATTAGCCGGCAGTTAGTCGAATACTAAGGAGTCAGCTTTCAGTGGAAGATTATCAACTTATCATTTTGGGTGTGTCAAGTCGATTCGCAAATAACATAGCCCAATTATAACCTTCAGTGCGAAAACTACTCCACAACACATGGCTTCAGAAAGAGCAAAATGATGCCTCTATTGTTCTCCAAGCAAAATGATGCCTCTATTGTTCTCCAAGCAAAATGATGCCTCTATTGTTCTCCAAGCTAAACGCATACAAGATCCTAAGTTATCATGTTTTGCTCTGACTGGTGTTCCAAACCATACAGCCAAGAAGGCGCAGAGCTAATTTTGCATATTTCTGGCTCGTGAATTTGTAATTTATCCAGCCTGAAACAGAAGCTGGGACATTGTAGACCACATGACCATATACACCCACCACAACCATTGAAGAGTAGGCTGAGATATCCAAGGACTGTACTTAACAGTTACACAGCTTTTTAATGTTATGCTGGGGCTGTAATTGAAAATAATAGAAACCATATTGAATAAATGATTTGTTTTGATAAGTTTCATAATATCCTTTTATACTTAATAATAGGCATATTTATGCATAATTAGTGAGTTTCAAAGGTTGAAGCTTCCTTTCATCCTATAAGCAGCTGTCTCTAATATTTAGACGCTTCAATTTTTATTCTATATTGTGTGTGTACACACACCCACCCCAATGATTAGATGAATGAAAAAAAAAAAAAAAAAAGACTATGCTTCTATATTTTCAACAAGATCAACCACAATTCTTTTTTATATATTAGTTGTGTAGATTTTTGCTAGTGAATGTTAATTACATATTTATTGTCACAAACATCTCTTGTATCTATAATTAAAAAGCTATTTATATTACAGGCTGAAAAGCAATGCATTAACTTGAAAATACACACTTATTCTAATGATATAAAAAAAAGTATTTATTTTATTTAATTGTTTCTGTCAGGGATTTTTCAAACAAAATTAAATCATAGGATTTTATTTTTAAATGTTTGAATGAAAACTGTACAGTGTTCAAAAAAGATTTTACACAGAAAAAAAAAATCCAGAAATGTAAAAATACAAATGTTTACAGACTGTTTTGATAAAGAGAAACAACTAAAAATTTTCACATGGCTCATAATGTCCAAAATGATTGAACACATTAATTTTGAGTAGTTTGGATTAAACTTATTCAAAAAAATAAATAAAATAAAAAACTTGTTTTCATTCTTCCAGGATTAAAAAAAAAAAAAAAAAAAAAAAAAGAAAAAATCTAAAGCAAAAATTATAGAGATTAATTTATCAATTTTTGTCAGTTAAGAAAATTAAAATAATTTTAGAAGATATTACCAAATGTATTTGAGAGATATATATAGATAAAAAAAAATAAATAAATTAAAAAAAAAAAAAAATCAAATCTAAATTTTTCTGGCGATACTAATACCTGCTTTCAAACCTAGAATTATTTACATTTTTATAGTTCAAAATAATGTTTTGCAATAAAGTTTTCTATATTAAAGGCAGCAAAGTCCAAGGAAGTTTAATCTACAAACTGTTACAGATAAGTATAAAATAGGTAGATAAAACAGACATTAGGTTTATAAAAAAAAATTATACACTAATGTCCTAAGGACACATGGATAAAAGCATTGGTTAAATCCAGTGACTTGACCCAAAGAGTTGCGAGTTCAATACCTGGCTACAGCAGTGATGAACAAAAACTTAGAGTTGAGTTAAAGGGAGATAACTAAGATATCAGGAAGTGGCATGACTCATGGAACGAGAATGATATACCCCAGTGATTGAAATAAATGGCTTGGAGTGTACAATGGCCAAAACATCATGAATATGAAAATACAAATGAAGACAGTCAAAACAATGTAAATAATGTAAGTAAGGTAAATAAAAGTATATACAAACAACTATTTATATATCGAAAAGTGATAAAAGTAACAACAAAAACCATTAGGAGGAATGTGTTGACTGAATTCTACATCAATTCTTTTTCAAAATTTATGTGCTTGTGCATCAGAGGTCCTGACTTGTGTGAGAGAGAGAGAGAGATTAATATCAATTAGGAGTGTTGTTATAGAAGGGGTGTGTGGATATCAAAAACACAGCTTTAGGTCATGTATTGGATGTGCGTTGTGGTGAAGTGGATATCGGCTCAGGAGAAATCGGGGAGAGAGTTCAAATTCCAGTTGAATTCATTGCATTCACTTATGTGCAAATACCCTTGGGAAAGGTCTTAATCCATCTCTTCCTTCCAGTTATGGGTTAAATAACAGGACAAATTAATTTCTAAAGCCTTGGTCAGCAACCAGTCTACTGCAGAAAGCAATGGCAACCTATTGCGGGATAATCTTCTGCCCAGTCACTCATGTCTCGAAAGAGACATGATCGCCCAAGCGTGTTTCACGTATGGCACTTAACTGACTGATTGGTCACACAGCATTAGTTCAGCATTCAGAAGTTGACAAAGAAGAGAAATGCAAATACACACAAATTTACTTCATTTTCTTGTAATCTTGCACCAGAGAAGCCACTTCTCATATTTGCCATTTCCTTCACACATTCAAGCCTAGTAGTTACTTTGAACATGAAATAACAAGAAAAGGAGAGTTCATGACTGATATTTCACCTGTTATTTTTTTAACCCCCATATGACTAATTCATGTGAAATTAATTCCCCAAAAATAAAACAGGTAAAAATGTTACTCTAATGAACCAAACTTGTAAAGCCAGGTAATGAGAAATTAAATTTTCGTCCAAAAACTTTTACTAGTTAAAAGCAGGACTCCTTAGAGAAAGTAAATCCATACTTTTTTTTTTTCAAGCTACTAAAAATCTGTTTAAAATCCTAAAATAAAAAATGCAATATAACTATGGCATTATTTAAATAGAAAAGCTTTTAGTTGCTTTTATAAATAAGGTTTATTAAAAGCACTAAAAATCTGTTTAAAATCCTAAAATAAAAAATGCAATGTTGTCTTAAGAAAAAGAAACATAGTAACACAGAACAATATTTCATAAAAATGTTGTCTACTATTTTTCCAGTCTTTCTTCACTGGAAATTTAACCAGAAATAAATGAAGTTGGTTTTGTCTGTGTTTCAATACTAATGATTTAAATGAATCTTGAGGGATATAAATCATGACAAGATAGATATTTCTTAACTATACATTGCATTTCTTTCACTCAGTTATTCAAAGTTTTATATACACACACACACACACACACACAGGGATTGGCAAGTTTTTGGCACAATCTACTTCCCAAAATCTGACAAATCATTAGAATATTTTTAAAATTCTTTTTGACCAGTACAAAGACTCAGCATGCCATCTCCCTGTATATAAAGAAAGCATCAGTTTAAACCAAGTGGACAATAAAGGTACGATTTCCTTAGCAAATAAAATTTATACCAACAAACCCAAAGTTTATGGAATATTGAGTTATTTCTATTTTACGAAGGGTATGTAAGCAATTTGAATCAACTGTTGCGGTGTAATGGATATCACTTTGAAACGAGAAATTGGAGAGCTGAGTTCGAATTCCAGCTGAATTAATTTCATTTACTTACACACAAATACCCTTGGGAAATGTATGAATTCATCTCTATTCCTTTCAGTTATGGGTTGAATAGCAGGAGAGGTTGGATTCTATAGCCTTGGTTGGCAAGCGGTTTACTGCAGAAAAATCTTCTGCCTAGCCAGTCATGACTCAAAGCGATTTGATTGCCCAAGTCTGTATCACGTATGGCAATTAACAGACTGAATTCTAATAAGTAATATTAAGAAAGCAGATGATACTGATGTAAACTTTTAACTCAAATACAATAAAGTCTAATTTATATTGACATAAAAATAACTCCCTTCTTTATGATCATTTCATCCCAAGCAAGGCAGGATTGCTACTGGTACATAGGGGATTACAGTGGAAAAAAAAAAAAAAAAAAAAAGGTACAGGGGATGTCAAAGAAAGGATAAGAGATGGATGGAATCAAGATAGAAGATGGCAATTAACGTCACATTTAAACTTTTGGAGATTGTAGCTATCAGGGAATTAAGCAAACGGAAGAGATTGCCACAGTAGATAGACTAAACTATCGCCTGGTTCACACTCCACCCATGTCTATTGAACAGGTGTAGAGGCTCATCCCTTGTTCTCTGTTTAGGATGTGGTTTTCGGCTTTCTCTTTTCCAATCGTTTCACTCTTACGTAGCCCCCTGCACATCAGTGGCGTTACCGCCTTGCTTGGGGTGACATGATTTAAAAAAAACAAAAAAAACAAAAAAAAAAAACAAAAAACAAAGTGCAATAAAAAAAACTGTTAGAATAGAAAAAGCGTTTACATTTAACTATTTTGATGGTAAAAGGGGAAGGACCTAGCTGCCACTCTAGTAGCACATATAAATACATGTGGTCAGGGAAGCAGGGAAAAAAAAAAAAAAAGCTTGTCGTCAAAGCTGTTGCTAAGAAAATACTTGCAAAAAAGATTGAGAGAAGCCACAACACATCTGTGAGAAAGTGACTGAAGTCGAGATGCCAAGTCAGGATCAATTATATTGCAGATCCTACTTTGGGTTTTGTTGAGAACCTCATGATGTATAGCAGTAGCACCCGACCAGATATGGTAATATATCTTTGGATATTAATTCTAAATTAAACTCTTATCAACCAACTTTTCAATACAGGTTCAGTGTTTCTTTGTGCCCAGATGAAAGGGCTTATTGAATGGAAAAACTAATCCTGACATGAATGAAACTGAAAAAAAATATTTTATATAAAAATAAATCAGTGAAGTAAAAATAAGAAATAAAGCAACGTGTGGAAGAGGCAACAGTTGGCCAACTCAATTCATAAAGAATAAATGAATGAGAATAATAATAAAAAAAAAAATATATATAACCAAAGCTTCATGTATCATTATTAATTAAAAAGAAAAAAGTATATTTGAGGTGTAAAGACCCAAGCAAAATTAAAAACATTCCTGATGTATCAAATTTACGTATTTATCCAATTTGTCAAATATTTACTACATTCTCTAAGTTATCATCATCCAAAATAGAACCAGCGTACCAATTTCAAGCCCTACTCATGGTCATATTCACTTTTGCATGGATTCACCACTTTTGCTGTCATATACAATATTTCAAGAAAATGTCTCATTCAAAAAAAAATTTTTTTTTTTTTTTTAATCATATCACCCTGAGCAAGGCAGTAACGCCACTGATGCGCAGGGGGCTACATAAGAGTGAAAAGATTGGAAAAGAGAAAGCCGGAAACCACATCCTAAACAGAGAACAAGGGATGAGCCTCTTCACCTGTTCAACAGATGTGGGTGGAGTGTGAACCAAGCAATAGTTTGGTCTATCTACTCCAATTGAAAAAAAAAAAAAAAAAGGTTGGTGACTTGCTAAGTCTAATCAAAGAAATTTCTGCAAAAAACAAAAAAACAAAAAAAACAAAAAAACAACAACAATCCTTCAATTAGGCATGAAAAGTTTAAAATTAAGTAAAAATTAGGCAAAAACCAAGTCATAATATATAAAAATAATAGCAAAGAACCACTCTCCCATAACTCATTTATTTACTCATACACTACAAACAAGTAACCAATCAACACAGGTCAACTCTCTATAGAAACTAATAAATGAATGTGAAATTTGAGAGTGTCTTTTACATGTTTAAGTCTAACAGTTGTTAGACAAAGGCCAATAAAAACTCTAGAAATAATAGATTCATGCCTTTTGTGAATGAAAGAAATACCTATGGTTTGCATTAGTCATTTTTACAATCAACATGGACTTTTACCAGATAAAAGCAAATGATGTAAATTTAAAAAGGAGTTTAATCCTCACAAAGTGCTCTATACCAATATTTTGAAAAATAAAGTCATAATAAAAAAAAATAAATAAATAAATAAAAAAAATAAAAAAAAGACACCATAAATTTGGGGTGGGTTACCAATTTAGGATTTTCTTGTCAGTGTTTAATCCCAGCAAGAGATTTAATTTTTGGTACATTTCTTTTTTTTGTGAGAAGGAAACATTTTGCCATCACCAGTTATGTGAATACATACTATCAATGTATCAATGATAGAAGTCACAAGTCGTTTAGAAATTTACACTTGAAGTAAGAAGTATAAAAAGGTTTTGTTTTTTGTTTTTCAGTTGAAGTTTATCTAACAAATAATATGGTCCCAAAACAGCTGTAACTAATCTTGCTCAGTTAAGAGGAAGTAAATCCAGTCTGACAGCAGAACCAAAGAAAGAATAACAGACCTGGGGAGCAACATCTTCCAGAGTGTGTTTGCTCACAATACATAGACCAAAACCCTGGTATCAGAAGTTGCAATTATCATATGCTTTTGGCATCTGTAGAGGGAATTCTGAAGGACGCCATTTAACACATCACTCAATAAGTTCCGTGCCTGACATATAGATGGCACCATATGATTTTTGGCAAGTACTAACCTTCAAATGGCATGTGACAAAATTTAGGCCTAATCAGATTGGTAATTTACAAATTACAGCTATTTAAGTGAAGCTACTGTTGCAAGGATGTGCGCTGTGGTCCAGTGGATATTGACTCTGAATGACAAATCGGGGAGCCGAGTTTGAATTCCAGTTGAAGCCATTGTATTCACTTACGCACAAATACCCTTGGGAAAGGTATTAATCCGTCTCTTCCCTCCAGTTATGGGTTAAATAACAGGACAGATTGGGTTCTATAGCCTTGGCCAGTAACCAGTCTACCACAGAAAGCAATAGTAACCTACTGCAGGATAATCTTCTGCCCAGTCAATCATGTCTCTTTCGAGACATGATCGCCCAAGCGTGTTTCACGTATGTCACTTAACTGACTGACTGTTGCAAATTTTCAAAACAATGGAAAAATCTGAATTTCGTATGTTGATAAAGCATTGCTTTCTGATGGAAAAAAATATTGTTCAAGCAAAGAAATGGCTTGATAAGTGTTATTCAGACTGCTTCAGTGGAAACAATGGTTAAGGGGTGATATGCTGACTTTAAACATGGTCACACAGACACAAATATCAGCAGTTGTCCTGGAAAACACCAAAAATCCACAAACACATTTTGGCTGATCGTAAATTGAAGTTGCATGAGATAGCAGAGGAGTTGAACATATCAGAATGCAGTGTATTCACCATTTTGCGTAAACATTTGCCAATGAGAAAGCTGTTTTCAAAGTGGGTGCCATGTTTGCTCACAGTCGATCAAAAACAAGAACATGTCAACAAGTCAAAGCATTGTTTGCAACTGTTTCAATGCAGCAAGGAGTTTTTATGCAAATATGTGACAATGGATGAAACAGGGATTCACCACTTCACTCCGGAGTCAAATCAGCAGTCAGCTGAGTGGTTTTTTCCTTCATATTTTTGGATGTGCAAGGTATTTTGTTCATCGATTACCTTGAGAAAGGAAGGACCATCAATAACGAATATTATATAGCATTATTGGTGCATTTGAAGGAAGGAAATCACCAAAAAACAGCCACAAATGGAAAAAAAAACAAAACAAAAAAAGCAATGCACTGTGTCACAAGTCGATCACAACAATGGCAAAACTACATGAATTGCACTTCAAATTGCTTCCACATCCACCCTATTCTCCAGATCTGGCCCCCCAGTGACTACGGGTTATTTGCAGACCTCAAAAGAATGCTTTAGGAAAAGAGATTTGGCTCCAATGAAGAAGTGATATCGGAAACTGAGGTATTTTGAGGCCAATGACAGACCGTTCTACAAAAAAGGCACTGAATTGTTAGAGAAGCATTGGAATTAGTGTAGAAGGAGACTATTTTAATGAATAAAGTTGAATTTTCCCTAAAAGTTGTTGTTTTATTAGTGATGCGTTATTTTTTCGTGTTCTTTAAATTCCAATTTCTACTTTTATTTATTTTTCTTTCTTTCTTATTCAGCTCTTAAAATTCTCTTTTTCTTCTATTTTCTGATTTTCATCTCTTACTTCCTGTGCATTTTTCTGTCGTTCTTTCTTCTATTTATCTTTCATCATATTTTTCTTTCTTTCTACTCCCTCTGTTCTTTCTCCTCAATTTATTCCTTTTTCTTTCTTCACTTTTCTTTGCTTTGTTCTTTCTGCAATAGACTGGTTGCCAACCAAGGCCACAGAACAATGTGTCCTGTTATTCAACCTATAGCTGGAGAGAGAAGAGATGGATTAATACCTTTCCCAAGGGTATTTGCACACAAGTGAATGCAAAAAATTCAACTGGCATTTAAACTTGGCTCTCTGATTTCAAATTCCAAGCCTATATCTATTACACCCCAATGCACATCCATTATTCATGGTACAGTGAATATATGTTCTGCTGGAAAACTGAGCTGACAAATATCAGTAGATTCAAAAACAGTGATACTCTATAAAAGCACTTTCTTCACTCTAATGGTGAAAGTATATTGAATAAAAAATAAATCTAACAGCAAAATGACACTCCACCCATTATTATGAAACAGATTAAGAGGGTCATCCCTTGTTCCCTGTTTAGGATTTGGTTTCCGGCTTTCTCTCTTCCAATCTTCTCACCTTTTTTTTTTTTTCAATTGGAATAGATAGATCTATCTATTGCCCGGTTCACACTCCACCCATGTCTATTGAACAGGTTAAGAGACTCATCCCTTGTTCCCTGTTTAAGATTTGGTTTCCGGCTTTCTCTTTTCCAATCTTTTCACTATTATGTAGCCCCCTGCACATCAGTGGCATTACTGCCTTGCTCGGGGTGATACGATAAGAAAAAAAAAAAAAAAAAAACACCACATTTCCCCATTTACTAATTACAGAGGAAAATATGAAATTTTGTATAAAAGGAAGTTGTTTTTAATATTTCAACTTTTAAAATTATCTAAAGTTCATAGTGTTTATATGAATTTGAAAGATAATTAATAAAGCTGATTTTTTTAAAGAAAAATAAATTTTATTAATAAGAATGCTCAGTATTTGAAGAGTTGAGGCAGAGAACTGAATTCAAATTCTTGTCTATGAGAATTTGTTTAACTGTGTTTTACCCATCAAAAGTGACTGTCGTATTTCACCATTACAGAATAGCAGTCAAAAAGAGAAACAGCTCGAGATCTTTTTTTAAAATAATTGGAAAAAAAAAAACAAACAATTTGAATCAAGTGCCTCTTCACAACTCTCAGCAATATTTTCTTCTTTACGTCACTGCCTTTAATACTTGTGTCAACATCCGTTTGCTCAAATTTGTTATGTACTTTTGAATTTCTGAGTCATATTGTCCATCATACAAAAGTTAAATCTATGTACTTGCTAGAGTGGATATCGACTCGGAACGAGAAATCGGAGAGCCGAGTTCAAATTCCAGTCGAATTCATTGCATTCACCTACGCGCAAATACCTTTGGGAAAGGTATTAATCCATCTCTTCCTTCCAGTTATGGGTTAAATAACAGAACAGATTGGGTTCTATAGCCTTGGCTGGCAACCAGTCTACCACAGAAGCAATGGCAACCTACTGTGGGATAATCTTCTGCCCGGTCAGTCATGTCTCTTTCGAGACCTGATCGCCCAAGCGTGTTTCATGTATGGCACTTAACTGACATCCCTAATATATAATTCATATCTTGAATGGCCCTCCCCCCCCTCACTATTTGCTTTCATGGACTATATTTACTTTTTCCTTCCATTATTTACAGTTTGGGGCACCTCAAGTTGGTTAACCTGAATGGAATATTGTATTTGATCACATAAGTTAACAAGTTTGTCTCGCTAGAAACATTACAATTGAGTAGTGAGTTCGATCCTCACTGGGTGTCCCATACTTTCGGCCTTGTGCCACATCTAAGCTATGCTTAGAAAAATCACCACTATTAGCAGTTTATCTGCATAGTGTAAATTAGTAAATCCCAGCAGATCCTGTAATTGTTCATTACAGATTATATTGATATTTACATAAAAAGGAATTAAACTTGGTGAATAGTGAAGACTATTTTAATTTTACAACATGGAATTCATTAACACTAAAATTCTTTTATTTTGTACCCAACTTGGCCAAATTGTTTATGACTGAAATAGAAGAATACAAATAAAAAACATTATCATTTTTGTTGAAATAAATGCAATTTTCCATTAAGAAAAAAAGTAGATTGTAATGAAAATGTTTAATAAATCTCCAGAATATTAATTTATTCTATATTTATTGACTAGTAACAAAATAAAAATAAAAAAAATAAATAAATAAATAAAAAATTGTACCTATAATTTTTAGTGTTACATTGTAAAATCATTAAAAGCAAGATTGATTTAGTCACTGGTTTTAACAGTTATTGAATATTTTTGCTTCCTTACTAAGACAACAAGAAATAAAAAAATAAAAAAAATAACACCAGTCAACTTTTTTTTTTAAAACCCAAATGTTGATAGGCAGTGGGTACATGTTTCTGGATTGTTATTTTTTTTTTTTTTACACTAAATCTGAAAATTAAGTCCATTTATTTTTTTTTTCATCACATTTCCTGAATACAGATAATTTCTATTTTGTTTAAAATAGGCCAAAATACCCATTTTCAGAGTGATATGCCAGAGCCAAGTAGAACCAACCTTAAACGTTTTCAGGTTATAATAACTTCTAAGACAAAAAGTACCCCAATAACTTAAAGAATGTATTTTCAGCATTTTCAATTTAGAAAAAGTTTTCGGAAAAATCTCAAAATTAAATTAAGGCAAATATGTGTTATGAATTGCTGAATTAAAAAAAAAAAAAAAAAAAAAAAAATTCATTTTTGTCCATCCAAAAGTATATAAATCTCTTCTTGAAAACTCTACCTTTCTTTTGAAAAGGTTCATCTCTTGATGCTCTAGCTGAAATCAGCCGTCATGTTAATATCCCATTTGCCTTTGTATCTTTCCTCTATTACCTTGAGATCCTGATGAAACAGCTTAGAAGTCCTTTTGAAAGTTATTTGGATTCTTTCTCTTGAATGTTAAAATAATTTAACATGAAATGTTTCAATTATGTCACTTGCATATTTAAGCCATGGCACATCTGTGAATTAGGCATTTTGGCCTATTCTAAGCGAAATAGAAATTATCAGTACATGTGCGTTTGTGGTCCAGTGGATATTGACTCTGAATGACAAATCAGGGAGTCAAGTTTGAATTCCAGTTGAATTCTTTGCATTCACTTGCGCACAAATACCCTTGGGAAAGGTATTAATCCATCTCTTCCCTCCAGTTATGGGTTAAATAACAGGACAGATTGGGTTCTATAGCCTTGGCTGGCAACCAGTCTACTGCAGAAAGCAATAGCAACCTACTGCGGGATAATCTTTTGCCCAGTCAGTCAGTCAGTCAGTCAGTCATGTCTCTTTCAAGACATGATCGCCCAAAGCGTGTATCACGTAATGCACTTAACTAACTGACTGTACTGAGAAAATGTGATGGGGCAAAATATACTTGATTCTCAGATTCAGAATGAAAAAATAGCCCAGAAACATGTCCATTGCCCAACATTTGAGTTGAAATATGTTTATCTGTGTAATTACATTTTTGTATAAAAATTAGCTCAGTTATGGGTCACTGACAATAACAAATTTGTTGTTGAATTTTATGGAAAAAAGTAAAAGTAATTTATAAAGAAAGATGCACTTAATGCAACTTTTCTACAAAATGTTTTCCTTCTAAAAAGAAAAATACATGTTAGAATATGATTAGCAAACAACCTATGTTTTTGTTTTCCATGAGAAGAGTGTAAAAGCTTAAAAACTAAAATAGGATTTTAAAATCACAAAAAGTAAATTAATATTCTTCAATATAGGCTTACATTTTTAATAATTTTGGACATTAATTTTTGTTTTTTTTTTTACCCCAAAAAAATAATGGATTTATAAAATCTGAGCAGATCATGAATTCATTTTCAGCAGAATGATTTGTTATCATGTGATCAAATACAATTTTCCATTCAGGTTCAAATAAAAATTTAAATGTTGGATATTTTGTTACTTATTCATAAAACAAATAAGTAATTTTTGTGATGTTCTGCTGTCCATGCCTCAAGATAAGAACAAGCTAACCCCCATAGATTAAATAATGAGTTCAGTTTGATATTCCCTGGATTGACAGACACCTTAAGAAGCTCAAAGGACACTAAACAAAATGTTGTTACAATAACAAAGGTGAGGCTATTAGTCCAAATGTAAAAGTAAATGATTTATAGAAGTCTTATCAAAAGATCAAACGATAAAAAAAAAAAAAAAAAAAAAATCAATGTGGAACACTTAATTGTTTCCGTGATGTGCTACCAAAAAATTATTGAAACATTTTGTGAATAATTAATGTTTTTTTTCTCTATGTGCAGGCTCAAATTTTACAAGTATAAAATTTCTACTTTGTTGATGAAAGAGAGAAAAAAAAAACTAATTTTTTTCCCCCAAAATCAAACTGAATGAGGCCCAAAAAAAAAAAAAAATCATTGAGAAAAAGTAAAAATAAGCATTAAATAAATTTTAGTTTCAAGAGAGCTTAAACTTTCAAGAATTTTAACAAACTTTGTTAGACAAAAAAAAAAAAATTGTTAAATATTTTACAAATCACTTTTTTTTCCATCATTTATTCAAGCTAAAATAAAACAAATCTATCTTTTGACTAGCTTGTACCTGTTATATTTTTAACACAATGACGTGTTGGTATTTATTCTGCATCCCCAGACATTTAATGCAAATGTGGCACAAGGTCAATTTTTACTATGAAGTTATTTTGTACAAATACCTTGATCAAGCAACTAACACTTATCATGCAATTGAGGAAGGTGTTGCCTGAGAAATAGATACCTTTTCTCTAAGATAGTTATTTATACACCACCATTTTTTTTACCCTAATGACTAGCTATATTTAATTGTAAGCAGTAGCCTCATTTTTCTGCCAGAAATTTTCCAGAAAATGACTTCTCGCTGAACTCAAATGTTTCCCTCCTCCCCCAGAAAGATAAAAAGAGAAAATAATTAATAAACATGTTAATGAACAGTTAATCAAACAAGCATAAACTTGCTTTATTTTTCCCCAGCTTCTTCAGTCACTTCATGTTGCAAACATCAGATTTGTGGACTAATGCTATTAATTTCATTGAAGTTTTCAGGCTAAACACATTTTAAATTTTAAGCATGATGAAATTCTAGTTTACTCATGTAGTAAGTATAACCTACTTTAAGCTAAAAGTACATACTTCAATCTTGTATGACAGTATTCCAGGTGCTTTAAACACCTGCAGTGGAAAAATGATTTTCAAGAAAATCAAATATTTTTTCAGTTGAAGAAAATCTTTTTCATTATTTACCCATATTTCTTTTTCCTGATTGTTTTCATATATAAGATCCAATATTTTGAGAATATAAAACAAAACTGAATTTAGTGTTAGCTTAGAGTTAAAAGGATCAAAGCTATGATTGTTTCTGGAAGTATTAATTAAATGTTTATCCTTTGTGTCAAGTGTAAGGGACTGTAAAATTCAAATACTTTATATTAAAATAGGTACCTTCAAAAATTTGGTTAAAAAAGGAAAATAAAAAATAATAAATACAGAATTTTATCAATATTTTCATATTATTATGATGAATAATCAAAGGAATTATTTTTTATGTAAAAAGGAAAAAAATAAATCCTCATGAGATCCTTCAAAATTTCACTTAAAATTGTTTTTCTGGCGTCCAATTTTTGTATGGTAAGTTTGAATGTCGTTTTCCGATGAAAGGCATTAATTTGGGGGAAAAAAAAAAAAAAAAAAAAATCATTCATTATTTTTTTTTTTAATAAGAAATTTTTATTTGGTAAATTTTTGTTTTGTTCCCTGAAGGCCTTTACCTCTTCAAATCTTTCCCAAACATTCTTATTTCTGTGCATAAGTAACTGCTGAACTCAAATCGTTAATTGACGAAACCTACCTTTTTTCAATTTTACAACCAGAAAAAGATCAAACTTCTTTTCGCTGTTTATCTCACTCCGTAACCATGGTTAAATACAAGTTATTCACTGCAGAATGACTTCATGCATAGTTTAACGACAAGTCCAAAGAGAATTTAAACCCTCAAATCTTTTGGCCCTCAGTTGCAGAAAATCTGCTCTGAATGGTAAAAGAGAAAAAATGCAATAAAACTATCATATTAATTAGATAAGTTTGTAATTGCTTTTATAAATATATTAAAGATATCATTATCTTAAGAATAAATTGTTTTTCAATGAATAATGAATTTTACATTTTTTTAAATTTATCAAGTTTTAATCATCTTTTAAAATTCGATATTAACTTGTAACAGTCAAAGTTAAATTTTTATTAAATTATAGCTGATCATAAATAGAAAAGGTCACTACAATTCAATATCGCCCCCCCCCCACCACCACAGTATTTAAAAAAGAATTCAATTTATTTTGTGCACATAAATGTGTTGATTTTTGTAAATACAGATGCCCATACACAACATTTTTTTTTTAATCATATCACCCCAAGCAAGGTGATAACGCCACTGATGTGCAGGGGGCTACGTAAGAGTAAAAAGATTGGAAAAGAGAAAGCTGAAAACCGCATCCTAAACAGGAAACAAGGGATGAGCCTCTTCACCTGTTCAATAGATGTGGGTGGAGTGTGAACCGGGCGATAATTTAGTCTATCTACTCCAATTGAAAAAAAAATAAAGAAAAGAGTGAAAAGATTGGAAAAGAGAAAACCGGAAACCGCATCAGAAAATAAGAGCACTAACTTATGAGTTTAGAATTTATTGGTAATTTTGTAACATTTCCTCAAACATCTCCATAAGTAAAGCTATGAAGCCAAAGTACCTAAATTTCAATAGAATACTTAGGGTTAGTTAGGGAAATTATATAAAAATAGTCACTCACATTATATTTATTTAATTTTAATTTTAATACTATTATGTGCCTTTATTTAAATTTCCCAAACATCAAGCTGCCAATAAATCAGTTAGCACATCAAAAACACTCCATCTTGAATAAAAAAAAGTTCTACAATATTTTAAACGTTTTATGTGCGTTGTGGTACAGTGGATATCGGCTTGGAATGAGAAACCGGGGAACCGAGTTCGAATTCCAGTTGAATCCATTGTATTCACTTACGCGCAAATACCCTTGGGAAAGGTATTAATCCGTCTATTCCTTCCAGTTATGGATTAAATAGCAGGACAGATTGGGTTCTATAGCCTTGGTCAGCAACCAGTCTACCGCAGAAAGCAATGGCAACCTACTGTGGGATAATCTTCTGCCCGGTCAGTCATGTCTCTTTCAAGACATGATCGCCCAAGTGTGTATCACGTATGGCACTTAACTGACTGAATGAAGATAAAGAATTAGGTTGTCTCAGATCTGTCAATAATATGGATGAATATATAGATTTTACTAAAAAGTATTAAAAAAAAAAATTCTATATTCTATTCACTTTATATTCAGGTTGTAAAACATCCATCAAAATATTTTAGTTATTGAGAATATTAGCTTTAAACTTGAGTATCACTTTACTTTTCGGAGGTATCATTATTAAAATGTCTAATAAATAGTTTTTTAGTATCATATTTAATGTATGGTTATGTATAAGATCCTAAAAAGAGAGAAAAAAGCTCAAATGAATGTGAAGGAAATGTCAAGTCATTCACGTGAATCACAGATTGTTTTAAAAATGGATTCCTTAATCAATAGACAAATCTTGTAAAATACAATTTGTGTAAGTACAAATCAGATTTTTAACTTTTTCAGTTTTTTGTGCGACCAACCTAGATTTTAATTCCTAGTCAAGCCCAACCCACAAGTGCTCTCTTCTTAAGGTTACTAATTCCACATCCTCAGATGCTGTTGCTGACCTCAATATTCAAAAAAAAAAAAAAAATTTTTTTTTCTTAAATAATTAACCCTAAAATCTGTTTATCTAACAACTAGCAGAGTACTCAACAAAACTGACAGGATGGATGGAGCATTTCAGTTCTGCTTCAAATCAGTGTCTTTTTACTTTTCATTTTCAGTGCCAGTGCCTCTACTAAATAACTGTTCCCCAGCAAAAGTATTAGAAACAAATACACGCTACAGTCTATATGTGAATATTTGTATAATTTATTACTTTTGACAAATACCATACAGATTTTATCTTACTACAAGAACAATATTTCATTAATTTTGCAACTTCATTATCAAATACTTTGTTGTTGCCTTGCACTTTCCTGTTTATGTTCAAAGCTCTACTTGGCCCTTAGCTGGGTGATTTCAAAAATCAACATTTCTTTAAGCTTTTATTTCAATCTATAGATTAAATGATTACAATTACGTGCCTCCACAAAAAAGTATTTGATGATGAAAAAAAAATGCCCCAATCTTGATAAAAATCTTGGTTTTATTGTCAAAATATTTGTTATTAAAAGGAAAGCCCAAAATGTTTTTTGTATTAATTTTAATCCTCTTTCCAAAATTCAAAATTTTGGTTAATCTTGCATCAGTCAATGGACTATAAAGTAGCATAGAAAATTTTAGTATTTTTTTGTTTTGCAGTGAAAGACACATTAATTATGAAATACTTGCAATAAAAAAAAATTCTGATATTAATGAATCTTTCAGGATTTATAATTTTTTTTTTTTTTTTAGCAAGTCTTACAAAATTTTTAAATATTTTTTTTTACATGTTATTCAACTTAATTTTATGGAAAAAAAAAAAAAAAAAAAAAAAAAAAAAAAATCGAAATTCAATGAGAATTTTTAGTGACTATATTAGTTAAAAGCAGATTTCCTTGGAAAATTTAAGTAGATTTTTAGGCAGTAAAAATAGTGTTAAAATTAAAAAATGCAATAAAACTAAGACATTATTTTAAAAAAAAAAAAAAAAAAAAAAAAAAAAATTAAACAAAAACTTAATTACCTTTATGAATAAGATATATATTAAGGTCAATATTATCTTAAATTTTTTTTCCAATGAATGTTTATTTTTGTTTTTACAAAATTTTTCATTTAAAAAATAAACAAAATTTATTTAGAATAGTTTATAAAGTTATTAAATCTTAAAATTCAGTTTCAGTGGTGTAAAGTTTAGGGAATACTGTTAAGAAGAACTATATTTACTAATCATAATCTAAAAAAAAGCTTTACAATCTGATATATCCCAGTATTTTTAAAAGAACTTTGAATTCCTTTTACTTGCATATGTATGAACATGCCAACTTTTGTAGATACAGTTTGAGTTATTCATCCACAACATTATCAGAAAATAAATGTTATACTAAATTTAAAGCTAAAGTATCTAAAATTCAATAAAACATGGAGAAAATACAGAGAATATTTTCTTGAATTTTTAAAATTACTGAATTATATATATTATTCTTCAATTATGTTTTTGTGGATAATGCCCCTGTCAAAACACCTCAGAACAGAATTAGATAAACAGTGTCTACAAATTAGATTAAATAAACAAATACCTACATGTTAAAAAATTGCATTTCTACAATATTTTAAACTTAATATTTATTTCAAATCAGATCAATACTAGCTGATTTAAAGCATAATTAAAAATTCAGAAAAGCATATTCTATTTTTGGAAGATTTTTTTAAAGAGAATGAGGTGGCTAAAAATGGCACAAAAAAAGTCAGCAATTTCAAAAGAAAAACTCCTTCAAATCAATTTAAACTAAATTTGAAACATAGTAATGTATTTTGCTTATTGGAAATACTAAATTTAATCTATCAGCTTGAAATTAAACTAAAAAGCTTCAAGAAAGGTTCAAAATGAATATTAATAAAAGTGAAGAACTTTAGGTATCACAAATCTGTGACAGTACCTATATTTAATATTTCCAATAAGCAAAATACTTTTCTGTATTTCAAACTGAATTTAAATTGATTGGAATTATATTTTTTTGAATTGCTAAAAAAAAATGCTAGAATTCTCCATACTGACAAATCTATCAACTCAACATAATTCTGTTTACTAAAAATATACTTTTTTGAAACTTTATGGAAAATTAACTGATTTAATGTTTAATTAATCTGAATTAAAACAAATATTGCTTACTTTTAGTTTAAAATATCACAAACAAGCATTTTTTTAACACGGAGGTGAGTTTTTGTGAGGTGTTGACAGTTATCGATAGCTTAAGGTTTAGCATTTTTAACTAAAATTACTTTAATGCAACATGAACACTTTTTTTTTATATATTACCCAGTAATCTTGAACATTTAGGAAAACATTCTATTATATTGAATTTCAGAGACTTCAGTTTATATATATATATATATATATATATAGTCTTACTTATGAAGACACTTATTGATAAAATTAATTGTAAGCATTTCTTTTCCATTCACGATTAATATAGTTTTTCGTTTTTTTTTTCTTTTTACTTAATTATAATATCACCTAACCAGAATTTTAAACAATTTGAAAATTTATAAACTATAAAAATCAAATTTTTTAAAACATGAAACCAATTCTTGTAAAAAATTTTTAGAAACTATAATTAATCTGATTTGGAACAAATAATTTATTTTCACTAGGAAATAAAAATAAAATGAATCTTTAAAACAAAGAATAGAGTGATTTATAGAACTTTCAATGCCTGTCAAGCACTGATAGGCAGGTTTCTAAGGACAGCAATAAACATAACTTGTTAAAACTATTTAAAATGAACACTTTTTATATAATTTTGAAGTAATCTTAAAAATGTTAGAAATATTCTCCATAATCTAATTTCAGGAATGTAACTTTAGATTTATTATAGTCATCATGTTATTTTCTGATAATGTCGTGTATAGTCTTACATACTTTCAAAATGAGTATGTTTTATATATATATAAATAAAATTTTTAAAATCCTAGTGCATGATGATCTTTATAACCTTTTCAATGTCCACTCAGTAAATATATTCATTTAAAAACCTAATGTGTAAAAAGTTTTAAATTTTTAAGATTTTTCAAACTTTATAAAGTATTATAATTTACAAATGAAAACAATTCTAGTAAAACAAATTCATCATCACAAATGTTTTTCTTCAGAAAATAATGTCCTTAATATATATTATTTATAAAAGCAATTAAAAGCTTATCTATTTATGTGTCAGTTTTATTGCATTTTTTTTTTAATTTATTATTCAGAGCAAATTTTTGGGAAAGTGGCAACTGTTTGAAAAAACTAAATAAATACAAGTTTGTAGACAATTTAATTTCTACAAACTGAAAAATGAGATTGGGGGTGGGGGACAAATGTAAAAAATATTTTTACCAAGATTTTACAAAAAATTTCATAAATAAATTCATTTGTGAATAAGTCCTGAAAGTTTCATTAAAATCCAACAATTATTTGATTGTTGCAAGAATTTTCAAATTAGTGTGTTTTTCACCAGAAACAAAAGCACTAAAAAGTCCCATAGTCAGCTCTGGTCCCCACCCCCTGCTGCCAAAACAAAACAAAAAAACCTTTAAAACTTTTTAACATGTTAGGATTTAATAAATAAAAAAATGTTTTGATTTTGATCTTTTCTCTTAATAAACATTTTCACAAAGCTTTTTTGTGAAGTTTGGGGCTTTTAGCAAAAAAAAAAAAAAAAAAGCGGAGTATGAGTTTTTTTGTTTAACAGCACATCAAGGTTTGTGGGTTATTTAATGCCAAAAAGGTAGGTTTTTAGGGTATTTCTTTTTTAGGGTATTTCTTTTTTTAAATGTTCAGTTATAGTAATAAGGTTGATTTCCAAATTTCTGGCAGAGTAAATTTTATCATGGTGCTCTTTTTCCACACAGATCACGCTCAACTGACCCTACTATGCAGTCGACAAAACAAACAATGCACAAAATTGAAACTGTAAAATGGTGACAATTTACCCATCACACCCAGCAGTCATTTCTAACTTTTTGATAATGTCCTGTATGGTCAACCATAAAAAAAAAAAAAAAAAAAATTTATTATCTTTAAAAGTAAAACCAAACCTCACTGCCAAGCTCAAAAAAGACCTCCAATCCATGGTGGACTGAGGTAAGAAATGGCTAGTGAATTTCAATGCTTCCAAAATGAAGCTACTATTTATTAACCACCACAGATAATCACTCCTACCCCCTATTAGCATGGATCAGTCTAGTCTCCCTGAAAGTAAAACACTGCACCTCCTCAGGTTAACTCTCACAACAGACCTCAAGTGGAATGACTATAGAGTCCATAGCTAAATCCACTGCTAAAAAGGTCGGTTCTCTGTGCAGGGCTAGGAAGTTTTTCCCCGTCCGAAACAATCCTGCACATATATAAGTCTACCATTCGCCCGTGCATTGAATACTGCTGCCATATCTGGTCGGGTGCTTCTACTATCCACCTAGGTGCCCTTGACAAAATCTAACAAAAAAATCTGTAATGTGATTGATCCCAACTTGGCAGCTCGGATACAGTCACTTTCTCATCGGCGCAATGTGGCTTCTCTGCATCTTCTACAAATACTTTCATGGCTTCTGCTCAGATAAACTTAGCTCACTGGTACCCCCCTCCATACACGAATTTGCTCGAGCCACAAGATTAGCAATTAGGTCCCACCCTTTTACTGTGAAACCAATAAATTGTAAATGCAAATTCTATTCCACCAGCTTCTTTTCTCACACTTCCCGCCTGTGGAATTCACTTCCATTTACTTGCTTTCCCGACAGCTACAATCTTCAAGAATTTAAATGTAAAATCAGTAGTCATCTCCTATCTCAATAACTTGCATCCCCTCTTTCTTTCATGCTCCCTTCTTCATCCACTCTCATAACTTACCTCCTATGTAACCCCCTGCTCAAAAGTGGCAGTAAAATGCCTTGCTTCGGAATTATAAAAAAATTGTTTCATAATTAATCTTTCTTTGCAGTTTGCATTCAGTGACGGATGTGCGTTGTGGTGCAGTGGATGTCGGCTTGGAAAGAGAAATCAACAAGCCGAGTTCGAATTCTAGTTGAGTACCCAGCATATCACTTAAGCATTGGTACCCTTGGGAAAGGTATTAATCCATCACTTCCCTCCAGTTACGGGTTAAATAACAGGATGGAGCCTGGAGGCAACCTATCTAGTGTTGGTGTCACAATAAAAACACCCTTGGTAGCCCTGGCGAAGCATCAAGTATTCAGCTATTTGACAAGATTGAATTTCGCTGCAAAACTGCGCCAGGGTTCCAAATTCACAGGGTATACTGGAGGGGTGTAAGTGAGTTCTATATCTCGGCCAATGGCCGCAAGACGACGACGTTGCAGTTTTTGGTGAGTAAAAAAAAAAAAAAAAAAAATATAGTTTTCAAAATTTTCACTTAAACAACAAACACCTGACCGGATAAAAATAACGCAGAATTTTTAAATTAGAATTAGAATTTTTTAAAAAATGAACACAATTCTTGTGAAAAATAAAATTCATTATTCATCGAATTTTTTTTTTTTTTTTTTTCTTAAAAGACAATATGTCCTTATAATAATTAAAAGCTTTTCTAATTAAATAATTTCAGGTTTTTTTTATTGCACTTTTTTTTTTTTACGATTCGGAACAGACTTTCGGGAACTTTATTAGTAGTTTTAAAAAAAAAAAAAAAAAAAAAAAAACATTCTCGCAATTTCATGAAATTAAGTGGGGAGAAAACAAAGAAAAAAAAATCATTAATTCTGAATTTTTTTTTTTAATAAGTCCTGACTCCTGAGAGTTCAATTTTTTAAAACCAACAATGACTTCGTTTTTTTTTTTTGTAAGAATTTCTAAATTAATGTGATTGTGAAACAAGTTATATAAATAAATGACGATAGAAATCGAGCGAAAAAGATTTTAACCAAAATTTCAAACGCGCAAGAAAGGATTTTAAAAAAATTAATGAAATAAAAATAAATACTTTGGTCTTTCAACTAAAACTAATAAATATTTTTAAAACTGTTTTTAAGTTTGGTTGGTGCCTTTTCTCAGCGAAAAAGTGGAAGTACCTAAAACACTCATTGTTAAATGTAGTTTAAAAAACATAAAACAAAGACCCGCCTGGAATTAAAATGTCAAGTGCTTCTTTCATTTCCTCCTAAGAAACAAATAAACATGCTTTTTTTTTAAGCCATAAAAGAAAATTTTTTAACATTATGTCAATTTATTAAAAATGAACAAGACATTGTGAAAGAAAAAAATAAATATTTTTAGTTTTCATTTTAGACAAATCAGTACAGCTGATGATAGACAGTGGACATGTTGGTGATGTGGGATGACTTCACACGAAACAACAGACAATAATAATTCTGTCCGATTATTATTATTAAGAAGCGTTGTGGTCCAGTGGATATCGGCTCGGAAGCCCAGGAGCCGAGTTCGAATTCCAGTTGAATCCATTGTATTCACTTACGCGCAAATACCCTTGGGAAAGGTATTAATCTGTCTCTTCCTTCCAGTTATGGGTTAAATAGCAGGACAGATTGGGTTCTATAGCCTTGGTCGGCAACCAGTCTACCGCAGAAAGCAATAGCAACCTACTGCGGGATAATCTTCTGCCCAGTCAGTCATGTCTCTTTCGGGACATGATCGCCCAAGCGTGTATCACGTATGGCACTTTGACTGACTGACTGATACACAAAAAAGAACTTATCGAGTTTGACACCACTAAATTTCCAATGTAAGACTAAACATTTAGTTTTAAAAATCAGTTTTAATTTACAAAATATGTTTTCCATTTCTAAAAGAAATTTGTAATGTTGATTAAATAGTTAACTTAAATGAGGAGTTTTTTTTTAAAACAAACGATGGATGAATGATAAAAAACACTTTTTCAAAACTACGTGTAAGTAATTCAGAAGTGTAATAATAAAATAAAAGCACAAAAAATTATCGAGAAATAAGACGAAAATAAGCAATATACATTTTAATAATTTGATTAGAGAGAGTGATGACATGTAAGGATTACGCGGCAAGAATTAATCAATCAGTCAGTCAGTTAAGTGCCATACGTGATACACGCTTGGGCGATCATGTCTCGAAAGAGACATGACTGACTAGGCAGAAGATTATCCCGCAGTAGGTTGCCATTGCTTTCTGCGGTAGACTGGTTGCCAGCCAAGGCTATAGAACCCAATCTGTCCTGCTATTTAACCCATAACTGGAAGGAAGAGACGGATTTAATACCTTTCCCAAAGGGTATTTGCGCGTAAGTGAATACAATGGATTCAACTGGAAATTATCCTTAAAAAAAAAATATTGCAAAGTGATGGAGTGATCATAAAAAATGATAACTAAATTTGAAAAAGAGAAATTCATTCATGTATCAATTTGGAAATCTAATAACGGCAAATTCAAAAGATCGGTTTTTAAAAAACAAATTTTTAAATCACTTGTAAAACGTAATTAAAAACTTATACACACATATACAGAGGAAAATTTAAATAAAATATCCACCGAGAAAGAAAATTATTTAAGAACAATAAACACGATTACAAAGATCGAGTTAGGCTAACAGTACGACACGTTTGAAGGGATTTTTTTTTAAAGATCGACACACATTTTTTTTAAGAAGAAAAAAAAAAATGAAGAACTGGAAAGAAAGAAAGCGTGAAATAAAAATCCTGACTAAGCAGTTTAGAATGAGAATAGGAAATGCCACCGGCAATTTTTCTTAGATCTTTTTTTTTTTTTTTTTTTGATTGAATTTACCTAATTTTTAGGACCTGTTTTTCATCATCAATCAGAAAAAGGATGTAAAATGGATTTAAATTTTATAAGGATACAACAAGTTAACAACTGTAACCGAAGATAATTTTATTTAATTTTTCTTCATTTTAAGAAAGGAAAAAAAAACTAAAAGAAAAGAGATTTTTTTTTTTTTAGTATTTTACTTTTTTCATTATTTTTTTCTAAAAATAATTCAGTTTACACCTCAGTATTTTTTTTTAAACACTAGTATTCACACTGTTCGTTCGAGCTGTTGTCTTAATCTTTATTGCGGATTGCCATATTCACCACTTTCGACCTTTGTACGCTCCGGCCTTTTTTAGGTGCTTAGAATTTCGAAAGAACCATTTTTATTTATTTCGTCTACCTGGTGATAAAACTAAGTGTACCACAGTGGATAAAGAAGTGTTGAATCCAGTGACTTGTTCAATATACTTTAGCTACAGCAGGAGTGAACAAACTTCTTGGAGAGCTGAATATATCATTGATACGGATATATTTTTGGAAGATGCATGGCACGTGGAACTAGAACAATCTACTCCGGTGCACGAAATAAAGGGTTCGGTTTGAAACTTCAAACACCTGAAGAAGGCCGGAGCATACAAAGGTCGAAAAATGTTATGAATATGGCAACAAATGTGAGGACAAAAGTCCGAACAATGTGTTAATGGTAGTATAAAAAAATAAATAATTACACTATCTCATCTCAGAAATAAACATAAAATGAAAAGGTAATTACGGAAAAGAGATTCAGAAATATTTTCATTCAGTCTTCCACTTAAAGTTTTTAAACAGAAAATATGATAGCCTTAAAAATAAAAAAAACTAAGAGGGGGGTGGATTTAAAGTTCAATGTAGGGTATTTTACAAATTTATAAAACAAATGTTTTGCTTATTTCAAATAACAGTAAATACGATCAAAATTGTAAAAAATAGAAGAAAAAAAAAGAGTTGTTTATTCAATAAGAAAATATGAGTGAGGCTTTCACTTTAGTCTCCAACATCAATCCACTATTCAGTCGTAAGTAATAATGAATGACTAGTGGACAACACTGAGACAAATAAATAAAATAAAAACCCAAAATTAAAATGTTACAAGTGCATATTCGAAAAGAAACTATATGGCAACATATATTGTTGTTATCTTAATTTTATGTCCTCATTGAAAAGAGGAAAGAAGGTGAACACCCTGCAACAACATTGTAACAAAAAAGTATAAAGCTCGATTCACAATTCTTGTTACCTTAATTTACCTTTCCTCAAAATCAAATCCATCAACACAAATATATTAAAATAGACAACAATAAAGAATTAAGTGGATATAATCTCGAACTGATGCAGACATGCAAAAATAAGTTTCAGTTATAATTTGGATTTATTTTAAATCATTTCACACATCAGCTGAAGTATCAAGAAATTTGTTCCGCACTCTTAAATCCTTTTTTAAGCTACACACAAGGAATTGACATCCAGCCGCATGGATGTAAAGCTTTTAACGCAATTTGAAATGAAACAACAGTCAGTTAGTGAATAACCAAATACCTTGTTATAAGGGGGAGATTTAGACACCATAAAAATAGCAAACACTTACCAAAATGATTTAGTAAAACCCTCTCTTATTTTCGCACTAGAAGATCGCTCGAATAAAAAGCCATTCACTATTCCGAAAACCGGAAGTGGCACACAAGAAAAAAAAAAACCTTTCACGCATGCTCATTCCTTTCCATTTGGTTGTTAATATTCATGACGACCCAGTTTTGAATTACACTTGTTTCTTTTCCTTTTTGGTGGGTGATGGAAGGGAAAGCTTTTACTTTTACACAAATAAATTGATTTTTATTTATTTTTTAACTGTTTCATTTTTATTTAGATTTATATTTTTGATATTTCTCTTATTTTACATTGTAAATGTTATAACTACTACTTTTTATAACCCTGTGTGCTTTTGTTTTCTATTTTTATTGCAATGTAAATTAACGTTTCTTTAGACATTTTTTTTTTCTTTTTTGCAATGTAACATTGTAAACGTGTTCCAATTTAAAGTCAAATCTCTATGTATGACTTTTAGTTTTGCGGGCATATTTCAGCAGTTGAGTAGGTTAAACGAGGTTTAAGGGTCCATCCCAAAAATAAATGATTCAGTTGAAAAATCACTATTATTACTAACCTTGGCAAGCGAATGTAGTGGTCAGTCGAACTACTTTTTGTGGTTTTTAAAGGAAAATAAGCAAAATTTTAAGCAATTTCTTAGAACTTCTTAAATCTAAAGAAAAAAAATATTTACCAGATATTTTAAAATTTATTAAACGGGCTGTTGCTTTCTTTACTTTTTAACTACTTTCTTTAAACAAAAAAAGAAAATGGAAGTAAAAGTTACTTGTTTTGTGACAAAAATATTTTGGTATTTTACAAGTACAAGGGTTAATTTTTTCCCCACAAGTTAAAAGAAAAACTAACTATTCAAAAAATTCGAAAATTTTCTCCATATAACGTAAACTTAAAAAATTTTCAAATAAAGTGTCAGTTCAGTTAAAGTGCCATATGCCATACACGCTTGGGCGAAAAAGACATATGACTCATGACTGACTGGGCAAAAGATTTTCCCGCAGTAAGTTGCCATTGCTTTGTTTTGCGGTAGAATGGTTGACAACCAAGACTATAGTAGTACCCCATCTGTTCTATTTAATTTAACGTATTAACCCAACGGCTTAGTAACTTTCCCATGAGTATTTGCGCGTCAGTGAATGCAACGAATAATTCAACTAGGCTGTCCAATTTCATAAAAGTAGTATACATTGCCTTATTCTGGCATTTAAAATGAATTCCTGCTTACTGAAAAAACTTCTTTTTTTTTATAATTTCCAACACTGAACAAAATATTGAAAATGATGAAATTGAAACTTGTGCACAGAAATTTTAAGTAAAAATTGCAAAATGTATTAATAATTATTAAACTTTTATTAAAGGAATAATGTTACTTTGGAGTATTTTCAATTTCTTTTATTTTAACTTTTTAACTCTCTACTCTTCCTCCTTATACACTCTTCTTATTCAACATGCTTTTCCCTATTCTGTTATGATGAAAAGAACAAATAGCCTGTTGATTTTAGATAGATCTATCGCCCGGTTCACACTCCACCCATGTCTATTGAACGGGTTAAGAGGCTCATCCCTTGTTCCCTGTTTAGGATTTGGTTTCCAGCTTTCTCTTTTCCAATCTTCTCACTTTGTTTTTTTTTTTTTTTTTCAATTGGAGTAGATAGATCTATCTATCGCCCAGTTCACACTCCACCCATGTCTATTGAACAGGTTAAAAGGCTCATCCCTTGTTCCCTGTTTAGGATTTGGCTTCCGGCTTTCTCTTTTCCAATCTTTTCACTATTATGTAGACCCCTGCACATCACTGGTGTTACCGCCTTGCTCAGGGTGATACGATTAAAAAAAAAAAATGACTATCAGATATTGTTTTGATTGTATTCAATAATTATATATATATATATATATATATTTAGTGTATCGAGGCAGCAAGTAATTTTCTAAACATATGATGTTAAATATAAGAGACAATGAATGTCTATTATGTTTAATCATGAGCCATTCTAAACATCTTATTTTTGCTTTAATTTCAGTTGAAAATAAAGACAAAAATTCTCCAACATTTGGATAATTATTTATTGATTTTCTTCTAAGCTTTCGGCTCACATGAGCCATCTTAGAGAGGTTGTTTAAACTGAAATATTATAACATCCACCATCACCGACGATTTTATTTTGTGTTGACAACATTAAGCAAACACTAGTCAATAATGGATTTCCTAACTCCGTCATTGATCAACAAATTAACATGTATCTCAACAAAATTAACAATAGTTCTAACAATAATGATGATAATAATAATAATGGTTTACATCCAAATAAACATAACACTATTAACTTATACTATTGCAACCAAATACATAATAATTATAAACAAGATGAAAAAACTCTCAAAAACATAATACGTAAAAATGTTAAACCAGTCGAAAGTAATAATCAAATTAAAGTCATTATATATTATAAAAAGTTTAAAACAATTGACCTCATAGTCTATAATAACCCAACAAGCACTAAACTAAATTCTCTACAAAAAACCAATGTAGTGTACCAATTTACATGCCCATTCAGAGATTGCATCTCTGATACTAATCAAAAACCTAGTACATATATTGGTTTTACTACAACCACGCTCTCCCGTAGACTTACATGTCATCTTTCTGATCAGAGTACTATTAAACAACATTTCTCTGAAAAACATAAACATGTAGGTAATATCAGACAGATTTTGGTCAACAATACGGTGATCCTTACTCGTACACACAGTAAGAGGAACCTGCAGATATTGGAGGCCATGTACATCAAATCTAAACAACCAACACTCAAAAAAATCAACTTTAAAACCGGAAATAACATATTACATTGCATTTGACTACATGGTTTTGTTGTCATTTCACGCTATCACGCGGTGTGACGTCATAAAACCGCATTGCAAATTTAAGAACTGCGTTTATTATTTTTGATAACTATTGCCATTGCCAAGCAGAGTTTTATGTCAACACAAAATAAAATCGTTGGTGATGGTGGATGTTATAATATTTCAGTTTAAACAACCTCTCTGAAGATGGCTCATGTGAGCCGAAAGCCTAGAAGAAAATCAATAAATAATTATCCAAATGTTGGAGAATTTTTGTCTTTATTTTCAATTGAAATTAAAGCAAAAATAAGACGTTTTGAACGGCTCATGATTAAACATAATAGACATTCATTGTCTCTTATATTTAACAGCATATGTTTATAAAATATATATATATATATATATATATATATATATATATATATATATATATGTTGTGTACTTGGGCAACAATCTCTCTTTTATACAGGTTTCATTAAAAATGACAGACAAGATATTATCATGAAATTTTTTATATAATTTTTCATGTATTCGTATAATTATTTTCTTTTTAAAACTCAAATTGAGAATTGTTCAAAGGTTTTGTATTTTCGAGCATAAAAGTATAGCCAAAAGCACTCAAAAGTATGAAACCTTTGGACAATTCTTATATAATTTGAGTTCGGAAAAGAAAATAATTATACGAACACATGAAAAATTATATAAAAAACTTCATGATAATACCTTGTCTGTCATTTTTAATGAAACATATATAGATATATGTGCGTGTGTGTGTTTCATTAAATAAATTGCAAACATTGTGTCTGCTTATTTTTAATAAAACCCATTCATACTCACAGATAATCTTTTGCATATTATAATTGAAAGATGTAAGAAATGTGCTGTAACTTTTACAGTTGATTTTATTATTCATTTCTCGATGTTCCCATATACTTTCAATCTCCTTCCAAGATCATCTTCAGGGGTGTGAGTTGCAGTAACAAAAAAATAGCCGCAAAACTGCGTTGGTAAAAATTACTGTAAATTTTCTTCTTGCTTCAAATATAACGGTTGACAAATTGCTTAGCGTTCATTAGAACATGAAAATGACACTTAACAATTATTTTCTATTATTAGCTTCTTAAAGAATGCAAAGTACATAATCTTTTGGTGACTATTATATATATATATATATATATATATATACACACACAGTGGGGTGAAACAAATATTCGTACACATGAAAAATTGTATTTTAATGATTGTAAAACCCTTAACTGAAACAAAATTCGATATATTTTATGTATAAAGATACATACTACTAAAAAATAATAATAATCTCAAATAATTCTTATTCTAACAGAAATTAATGCATTATTTTCATTTGTTTCACCCCACTATATATATATATATATATATATATGAGAGTTTTGTAATTTGCTTGAAGCATTGTGTATATAAGGTGTATGGGTAGGTATTTGAAGACTATTACAATGCGTTTAGTATAATAAAGGAAGGTAAGCTCTCCTGTCATTCTGAAGATGAGATCTGATCTTGAAATATTATTGAATAATGAATAGGTAATACCCAACACCTTCTTTACCTTCCTAAACACATTGTGATAGCCTTCAAATACCTACCCATACACAATATATATATATATATATATATATATATATATATATACTAGCAGTATAGCCTGGCGTTGCTTGGGTGTAATGAAAGCTTTAAAACTAATGCATGGTCCTGAAGCTCAGACTCTTTGGACATTGGCACGAAAGACTAAAAAGCAATAGTTGTTTACAGTTAAAGCAAAACCATAGACTGAATGAAAAATGAATGGATGTAAGTCAAATTTTGATTTTCTGGTATCGATATCAATTAAGTATTTTTCGTCGTAAACTGAATTTTGAAGGCTAAATAAGTCCTCTGAGTAAATGGTATCATGGCTGAGACTAAGAACTGCAATTATACCTACTTAGAGCCAAACCTGAAGCAAAAACTAAAATAAAAGGGCTGAAAAACTGATTTTGATCAGACCCGGTATCTTGCCTTTTATATATATATATATTATCGATTTTCTGCACTATTGTAAGAACTGCAACCTTGAAACTTCTGAATACCGTTTCTTATGTCTTTGTCTATGAGTGTATCAAATTTGATTAAAATCGGACCACTCCTTGTATAACCCAATTTTTTTGATTATCGATATTTATCGTGGGTACCTCGACACAAAACCTAGTAAAGACTACTTGCAGACACTTATAGTACAACTGTGTAAATTTTCAAGAAAATCGGTTCAGCCATTTTGGAGTCTATAGGTAACGGACACACACACACACACACACAGACACATACACATACACACAGACAAAGTTCCATTTATAAATAAGTTTTTATATATATATATATATATATATTGATTTTATAACTCATTACAATTATTCTCCTTGTTTAGCTTGGAATATATATCATCTCATAGTGACTGTTATATATATTTGATTTGACTGTTTATAATTATTTTCTATGCCAAGCAAATTAATGTATATAATGTACATCTCATGATGATCTTACTACTGTCTGGGTGACTAGCCACCCTCCTCACCAGAACCCCAGGGGTCTGGTGGGGGTGCCAGTTTAGTCAAGGAAGACCCTGACACAAGTGGTACTGGGCTACAGGTTAACCAGTAGCAGATCCCTATGAACCTGACCTGACCAATGATGATTATTGGACATATCTTGATTCTATGACACTTCCCAATTTTGTTTCATGCTTAGCTTCTTAAAGGATCTTGTCTCGATCTCAACATGGTGAAAATTATATATACCTTGATTTCATAACACTTTCCAAGTATTTTGTATCTCTAGCATTTTAAACGATCCAAAAACTTATCCAAAAACTCATGCTTAGCTTCTTAAAGGACCTTGTCTCGATCTCAACATGGTGAAAATTATATATACCTTGATTTCATAACACTTTCCAAGTATTTTGTATCTCTAGCATTTTAAACGATCCAAAAACTTATCCAAAAACTCATGCTTAGCTTCTTAAAGGACCTTGTCTCGATCTCAACATGGTGAAAATTATATATACCTTGATTTCATAACACTTTCCAAGTGTTTTGTGTCTCTAGCATTTTAAACGATCCAATCTAGATGATCACATGAAGACTATTACACATGTCTTGATTTTATGACCCTTTTACAACTATTCTACTTTCTTAGCTTTTTAAAGGATACAATATCTATTCTTAAATCTTCAAATGTATATCATCATCTTTATGATATTATGTATAGCTTGATATTATGACACTTTATGATTTAAAGGGGTCAATACAAATCATCACACATTGACCATTATACATATCTTATATTTATGACTCTTTAAGAATAATCTCCATGCTAAGCTTCTTGAAGGATACAATGTACATCATCTCATGATGAACATTATACAGTGCCATGCTTAGCAACATCACCCTACCCTCACAGAATGCAACTTGCACCCCGCTCACCCCGAACATACTTAACCCACAAATGGTACTTTAAACAAAATAACATACTCTCAGAAACTTGCAGACATTTAATCACTAGATTTTCTTAAACATTTTATGAGATCCTGAAAGTTTGAATATACATGTTATGTTCTTGTATGTATGCTGCAACAGATATCTATAATCTATTCCTTTCTCAGGTTCCTTTTTTTTTTAATTAGAAATGATTTGCAGCCTCTTAAGGCTTCTATCAAAGATTATATATATATATATATATATATATAATAAGAGAGAGAGAGAGCCAGATAGTTGATAGATGTCTATTTCAACATACAAGTATGATGATAATTTTCCAGTTAATCCTAACAATTATTTTGTCAATTTTTTTTCGTGTCCCACATCCTGCAATTGCTGGAGCCGGGGGGGGGGGGGGGTCAAGCATGGCCCTGATTATATATATCTTGATTTCATGACACTTTCCAAATATTCTCCATATTTAGTTTCTTAAAGGATCCAAAATATATCAACTCATGGCAACCATTACAGAGTGTCTCAAAACAATTGACTCAAACTTTAACTTTTTTTTAATGAAACTGTCACTGAGAAAAGTTACCTCAACTTGCTTCAAGAGTTTGTTGGTCCACAATTTTCAGATATTTGGTGATGACGGCGAGATTTACTTTTTCAGACACATGGATTGGATGAAGGGGTACCATTGAATACCCTGCACGTTCCCCAGACCTCATGCCCATGGACTTCTTTTTGTGGGAATATCTCAAAGACAATGTTTATCACACCAAACCAAGAACAATTGGTGCATTGAAATTGAAAATTGAAAGACAATGTTGCAATATTCCTAATGACCTGTTTTGTGTCGTTTGCGAATCCCTTGGTGCACATTATGAACATTGTCTGGACAATAATGGTCATCAATTTGAACATTTCTAACATGATTCTTTAATTACATCTTTCTTCTGTATTCGAAGCTATTCCACTTCACACTATGTTCATAAATAAAGGTTTTCTTGTCATTCAAAGTGGGAGTACATTTTTTGAGACACCCTGTATATCTAAACTGATTTATAAATGGAACTTTGTCTGTGTGTGTCCGTTACCTATAGACTCCAAAACAGCTGAACCGATTTTCTTGAAAATTTACACAGTTGTACTATAAGCGTCTGCGAGTGTTCTTAGCTAGGTTTTGTGTCGAGGTACCCCTAATAAATATCGAAAATTGATAATCAAAAAAATTGGGTTATACAAGGAGTGGTCTGATTTTAATCAAATTTGATACACTCATAGACAAAGACATAAGAAACGATATTCAGAAGTTTCAAGGTTGCAGTTCTTATAATAGTGTAGAAAATCGATAATATATATATATAAAAGGCAAGATGTTTGTGTGTGTGTGTGTCTGTTTATCTGCCTGTATGTCTGTATTTTTTTCAGCCCTTTTATTTTAGTTTTTGCTTCAGGTTTGGCTCTAAATAGGTATAATTGTAGTTCTTAGTCTCAGCCATGATACCATTTACTCAGAGGACTTATTTAACCTTCAAAATTCAGTTTACAACGAAAAAAATTTATTTGATATCGATACCAGGAAATCAAAATTTGACTTACATCCATTCATTTTTCTTTCAGTCTACGGTTTCGCTTTAACTGGAAACAACTATTACTTTTTAGTCTTTCATGCCAACGTCCAAAGAGTCTGAGCTCTAGGACCATGGGTTAGTTTTAAAGCTTTCATTATACCCGAGCAATGCCAGGCTATACTGCTAGTTGATTATATGACCGTTTCCATGTATTCTCTAGTCTATACATAGATTCTTAAATGATGCAATGCACATCATTGTGACCAATATACATATCTTGTTTTTTTTACCCTTTACAATTATTCTTCTTGCTTCACTTCTTGAAGGATCCGTTCTAAATCATTGCATGGTGACCATTATACAAATCTTCGTTTTCTGACTTTTCCAATAATCCTCTGTACCTGCCTTCTTATATGATGCAATGTACATCTCATGAAGATCATTACACATATCTTAAATTTATGACTCATTTCAATTATTCTCTTTTTTTTAGGTTTTTAAAAAATGTGATATGCATCATCTCGTTGTGGCCACTATACATATCTTGATATTATGACTCATTCCAAATATTCTACCTTCTTAGCTACTTAAAGGTTCCAATATACATCATTTCATGGTGACCATTTTAAGTATTTTGTTTTTTGACCACTTCCAATTGTTCTCTATACTTAGCCTTTTAAATGATCAAATGTACATCATTTCAGGGTGAATATTATATACATATTGATTTTATGACACTTTCCAATTATTCTGTTAGATTAAATTCGGAATTGTTCCAGTGTACATAATCCCATTGTAACAATCATACAAATTTAATTTTATGATCATTTCCAATTATTCTGTTTGAGTAACTTCTTAATGGATTTGATGTACACAATTTGATAGTGATCATTATACACATTTCATTTTATAACCCTATCCAATTGTTCTGTTTGAATAGCTTTTTAAAGGATTCAATGTATAACATCTACTGATGACCATTGTACATATATTAATTTAAATGACAGTTTACAATCATTGATTTCAATTAGCTTCCTAATGGGTCCAATGTACATCATCTCATGGTGTCCATTATACAAACCTTGATTTTATGACCCTTTCCAATTATACTCTTTCATCATCTGCTTAATGGGTCCAATGTACATCATCTCATGGTGTCCATTATACAAACCTTGATTTTATGACCCTTTCCAATTATACTCTTTCATCAGCTTTTTAATGGGTCCAATGCACATCATCTCATGGTGTCCATTATACAAACCTTGATTTTATGACTCTTTCCAATTACACTCTTTCATCATCTTCTTAATGGGTCCAATGCACATCATCTCAAGATGTCCATTATACAAACCTTGATTTTATGACCTTTTCCAATTATACTCTTTCATCAGTTTCTTAATGGGTCCAATATACATCATCTCATGGTGTCCATTATACAAACCTTGATTTTATAACCCTTTCCAATTATACTCTTTCATCGTCGTCTTAATGGGTCCAATGTGCATCATCTCAAGATGTCCATTATACAAACCTTGATTTTATGACCCTTTCCAATTATACTCTTTCATCATCTTCATAATAGGTCCACTGTGCATCATCTGATGGTGTCCATTATACAAACCTTGATTTTATAACCCTTTCCAATTATACTCTTTCATCAGCTTCTTAATGGGTCCAATGCACATAATCTCATGGTGTCCATTATACAAACCTTGATTTTATAACCCTTTCCAATTATACTCTTTCATCGTCGTCTTAATGGGTCCAATGTGCATCATCTCAAGATGTCCATTATACAAACCTTGATTTTATAACCCTTTCCAATTATACTCTTTCATCAGTTTCTTAATGGGTCCAATATACATCATCTCATGGTGTCCATTATACAAACCTTGATTTTATGACCCTTTCCAATTATACTCTTTCATCATTTTCTTAATGGGTCAAATGTGCATCATCTCAAGATGTCCATTATACAAACCTTGATTTTATGACACTTTCCAATTATACTCTTTCATCATCTTCTTAATGGGTCCAATGTGCATCATCTGATGGTGTCCATTATACAAACCTTGATTTTATAACCCTTTCCAATTATACACTTTCATCAGCTTCTTAATGGGTCCAATGCACATCATCTCATGGTGTCCATTATACAAACCTTGATTTTATGATCCTTTCCAATTATACTCTTTCATCATCTTCTTAATGGGTCCAATGCACATCATCTCATGGTGTCCATTATACAAACCTTGATTTTATAACCCTTTCCAATTATACTCTTTCATCATCTTCTTAATGGGTCCAATGCACATCATCTCATGGTGTCCATTATACAAACCTTGATTTTATAACCCTTTCCAATTATACTCTTTCATCATCTTCTTAATGGGTCTAATGTGCATCATCTCATGGTGTCCATTATACAAACCTTGATTTTATGACCCTTTCCAATCATACTCTTTCATCATCTTTTAATGGGTCCAATATACATCATCTCATGGTGTCCATTATACAAACCTTGATTTTATGACACTTTCCAATTATACTCTTTCATCATCTTCTTAATGGGTCCAATGTGCATCATCTCAAGATGTCCATTATACAAACCTTGATTTTATGACCCTTTCCAATTATACTCATTCATCATCTTCTTAATGGGTCCAATGTGCATCTTCTCATGGTGTCCATTATACAAACATTGATTTTATAACCCTTTCCAATTATACTCTTTCATCATCTTCTTAATGGGTCCAATGCACATCATCTCATGGTGTCCATTATACAAACCTTGATTTTATAACCCTTTCCAATTATACTCTTTCATCATCTTCTTAATGGGTCCAATGCACATCATCTCATGGTGTCCATTATACAAACCTTGATTTTATGACCCTTTCCAATTATACTCTTTCATCAGCTTCTTAATGGGTCCAATGCACATCATCTCATGGTGTCCATTATACAAACCTTGATTTTATGACCCTTTCCAATTATACTCTTTCATCAGTTTCTTGATGGGTCCAATATACATCATCTCATGGTGTCCATTATACAAACCTTGATTTTATGACCCTTTCCAATTATACTCTTTCATCATCTTCTTAATGGGTCCAATGTGCATCATCTCAAGATGTCCATTATACAAAACTTGATTTTATGACCCTTTCCAATTATACTCTTTCATCATCTTCTTAATGGGTCCAATGTGCATCATCTCATGGTGTCCATTATACAAACCTTGATTTTATAACCCTTTCCAATTATACTCTTTCATCATCTTCTTAATGGGTCCAATGCACATCATCTCATGGTGTCCATTATACAAACCTTGATTTTATGACCCTTTCCAATTATACTCTTACATCATCTTCTTAATGGGTCCAATGCACATCATCTCATGGTGTCCATTATACAAACCTTGATTTTATGACCCTTTCCAATTATACTCTTCATCATCTTCTGAATGGGTCCAATGTGCATCATCTCAAGATGTCCATTATACAAACCTTGATTTTATGACCCTTTCCAATTATACTCTTTCATCATCTTCTTAATGGGTCCAATATACATCATCTCATGGTGTCCATTATACAAACCTTGATTTTATGACCCTTTCCAATTATACTCTTTCATCATCTTCTGAATGGGTCCAATGTGCATCATCTCAAGATGTCCATTATAAAAACCTTGATTTTATGACCCTTTCCAATTATACTCTTTCATCATCTTCTTAATGGGTCCAATGTGCATCATCTCATGGTGTCCATTATACAAACCTTGATTTTATAACCCTTTCCAATTATACTCTTTCATCATCTCCTTAATGGGTCCAATGTGCATCATCTCATGGTGTCCATTATACAAACCTTGATTTTATAACACTTTCCAATTATACTCTTTCATCATCTCATGGTGTCCATTATACAAACCTTGATTTTATAACCCTTTCCAATTACATACTTTCATCAACTTCTTAATGGGTCCAATGCACATCATCTCATGGTGTCCATTATACAAACCTTGATTTTATGACACTTTCCAATTACACTCTTTCATCATCTTCTTAATGGGTCCAATGTGCATCATCTCATGGTGTCCATTATATAAACCTTGATTTTATGACACTTTCCAATTATACTCTTTCATCATCTTTTTAATGGGTCCAATGCACATCATCTCATGGTGTGCATTATACAAACCTTGATTTTATGACCCTTTCCAATTATACTCTTTCATCATCTTCTTGATGGGTCCAATATACATCATCTCATGGTGTCCATTATACAAACCTTGATTTTATGACCCTTTCCAATTATACTCTTTCATCATCTTCTTAATGGGTCCAATGTGCATCATCTCAAGATGTCCATTATACAAAACTTGATTTTATGACCCTTTCCAATTATACTCTTTCATCATCTTCTTAATGGGTCCAATGTGCATCATCTCATGGTGTCCATTATACAAACCTTGATTTTATAACCCTTTCCAATTATACTCTTTCATCATCTTCTTAATGGGTCCAATGCACATCATCTCATGGTGTCCATTATACAAACCTTGATTTTATGACCCTTTCCAATTATACTCTTACATCATCTTCTTAATGGGTCCAATGCACATCATCTCATGGTGTCCATTATACAAACCTTGATTTTATGACCCTTTCCAATTATACTCTTCATCATCTTCTGAATGGGTCCAATGTGCATCATCTCAAGATGTCCATTATACAAACCTTGATTTTATGACCCTTTCCAATTATACTCTTTCATCATCTTCTTAATGGGTCCAATATACATCATCTCATGGTGTCCATTATACAAACCTTGATTTTATGACCCTTTCCAATTATACTCTTTCATCATCTTCTGAATGGGTCCAATGTGCATCATCTCAAGATGTCCATTATAAAAACCTTGATTTTATGACCCTTTCCAATTATACTCTTTCATCATCTTCTTAATGGGTCCAATGTGCATCATCTCATGGTGTCCATTATACAAACCTTGATTTTATAACCCTTTCCAATTATACTCTTTCATCATCTCCTTAATGGGTCCAATGTGCATCATCTCATGGTGTCCATTATACAAACCTTGATTTTATAACACTTTCCAATTATACTCTTTCATCATCTCATGGTGTCCATTATACAAACCTTGATTTTATAACCCTTTCCAATTACATACTTTCATCAACTTCTTAATGGGTCCAATGCACATCATCTCATGGTGTCCATTATACAAACCTTGATTTTATGACACTTTCCAATTACACTCTTTCATCATCTTCTTAATGGGTCCAATGTGCATCATCTCATGGTGTCCATTATATAAACCTTGATTTTATGACACTTTCCAATTATACTCTTTCATCATCTTTTTAATGGGTCCAATGCACATCATCTCATGGTGTGCATTATACAAACCTTGATTTTATGACCCTTTCCAATTATACTCTTTCATCATCTTCTTAATGGGTCCAATGTGCATCATCTCATGCTGTCCATTATACAAACCTTGATTTTATAACCCTTTCCAATTATACTATTTCATCATCTTCTTAATGGGTCCAATGTGCATCATCTCATGGTGTCCATTATACAAACCTTGATTTTATAACCCTTTCCAATTATACTCTTTCATCATCTTCTTAATGGGTCCAATGTGCATCATCTCATGGTGTCCATTATACAAACCTTGATTTTATAACCCTTTCCAATTATACTCTTTCATCATCTTCTTAATGGGTCCAATGCACCTCATCTCATGGTGTCCATTATACAAACCTTGATTTTATGACCCTTTCCAATTACACTCTTTCGTCATCTTCTTAATGGGTCCAATATACATCATCTCATGGTGTCCATTATACAAACGTTGATTTTATGACCCTTTCCAATTACACACTTTCATCATCTTCTTAATGGGTCCAATGTGCATCATCTCATGGTGTCCATTATACAAGCCTTGATTTTATGACCCTTTCCATTTATACTGTTTCATCATCTTCTTAATGGGTCCAATGCACATCATTTCATGGTGTCCAGTATACAAACCTTGATTTTATGACCCTTTCCAATTATACTCTTTCATCATCTTCTTAATGGGTCCAATATTCATCATCTCATGGTGTCCATTATACAAACCTAGATTTCATGACCCTTTCCAATTACACTGTTTCATCATATTCTTAATGGGTCCAATGTGCATGATCTCATGGTGTCCATTGTACAAAACTTGATTTTATAACCCTTTCCAATTATACTCTTTCATCATCTTCTTAATGGGTCCAATATACATCATCTCATGGTGTCCATTATACAAACCTTGATTTTATGACCCTTTCCAATTATACTCTTTCATCATCTTCTTAATGGGTCCAATGTGCATCATCTCATGGTGTCCATTATACAAACTTTGATTTTATAACCCTTTCCAATCATACTCTTTCATCATCTTCTTAATAGGTCCAATGTGCATCATCTCATGGTGTCCATTATACAAACTTTGATTTTATAACCCTTTCCAATCATACTCTTTCATCATCTTCTTAATGGGTCCAATGTGCATCATCTCACGGTGTCCATTATACAAACCTTGATTTTATGACCCTTTCCATTTATACTCTTTCATCATCTTCTTAATGGGTCCAATGTGCATCATCTCATGGTATCCATTATACAAACATTGATTTTATGACCCTTTCCAATTATACTCTTTCATCATCTTCTTAATGGGTCCAATATACATCATCTCATGGTGTCCATTATACAAACCTTGATTTTATGACCCTTTCCAATTATATTCTTTCATCATCTTCTTAATGGGTCCAATATGCATCATCTCATGGTCTCCATTATACAAACATTGATTTTATGACCCTTTCCAATTATACTCTTTCATCATCTTCTTAATGGGTCCAATGTGCATCATCTCATGGTGTCCATTATACAAACCTTGATTTTATGACCCTTTCCAATTATACTCTTTCATCAACTTCTTAAAGTTTCCAATGTGCATCATCTCAAGATGTCCATTATACAAACCTTGATTTTATGACCCTTTCCAATTATACTCATTCATCATCTTCTTAATGGGTCCAATATGCATCATCTCATGGTGTCCATTATACAAACCTTGATTTTATAACCCTTTCCAATTATACTCTTTCATCAGCTTCTTAATGGGTCCAATGCACGTCATCTAATGGTGTCCATTATACAAACCTTTATTTTATAACCCTTTCCAATTACACTCTATCATAATCTTCTTAATGGGTCCAATGTGCATCATCTAATGGTGTCCTTTATACAAACCTTCATTTTATGACCCTTTCCAATTATACTCTTTCATCATCTTCTTAATGGGTCCAATGCACATCATATCATGGTGTCCATTATAAAACCTTGATTTTATGACGCTTTCCAATTATACTCTTTCATCATCTTCTTAATGGGTCCAATACACATCTCATGGTGTCCATAATACAAACCTTGATTTTATGACCCTTCCCAATTATACTCTTTCATCATCTTCTTAATGGGTCCAATGTGCATCATCTCAAGATGTCCATTATACAAACCTTGATTTTATGACCCTTTCCAATTATACTCTTTCATCATCTTCTTAATGGGTCCAATGTGCATCATCTCATGGTGTCCATTATACAAACCTTGATTTTATGACCCTTTCCAATTATACTCTTTCAACATCTTCTTAATGGGTCCAATGTGCATCATCTCATGGTGTCCATTATACAAACCTTGATTTTATAACCCTTTCCAATTATACACTTTCATCAACTTCTTAATGGGTCCAATGCACATCATCTCATGGTGTCCATTATACAAACCTTGATTTTATGACCTTTTCCAATTACACTCTTTCATCATCTTCTTAATGGGTCCAATCTGCATCATCTGATGGTGTCCATTATACAAACCTTGATTTTATGACCTTTTCCAATTACACTCTTTCATCATCTTCTTAATGGGTCCAATGCACGTCATCTCATGGTGTCCATTATACAAACGTTGATTTTATGACCTTTTCCAATTATACTCTTTCATCAGTTTCTTAATGGGTCCAATATACATCATCTCATTGTGTCCATTATACAAACCTTGATTTTATGACCCTTTCCAATTATACTCTTTCATCATCTTCTTAATGGGTCAAATGTGCATCATCTCATGGTGTCCATTATACAAAACTTGATTTTATAACACTTTCCAATTATACTCTTTCATCATCTTCTTAATGGGTCCAATATACATCATCTCATGGTGTCCATTATACAAACCTTGATTTTATGACCCTTTCCAATTATACTCTTTCATCATCTTCTTAATGGGTCCAATGTGCATGATCTCATGGTGTCCATTATACAAAACTTGATTTTATAACACTTTCCAATTATACACTTTCATCATCTTCTTAATGGGTCCAATATACGTCATATCATGGTGTCCATTATACAAACCTTGATTTTATGACCCTTTCCAATTATACTCTTTCATCATATTCTTAATGGGTCCAATGTGCATCATCTCATGGTGTCCATTATACAAACTTTGATTTTATAACCCTTTCCAATCATACTCTTTCATCTTCTTCTTAATGGGTCCAATGTGCATCATCTCATGGTGTCCATTATACAAACCTTGATTTTATGACCCTTTCCATTTATACTCTTTCATCATCTTCTTAATGGGTCCAATGTGCATCATCTCATGGTATCCATTATACAAACCTTGATTTTATGACCCTTTCCAATTATACTCTTTCATCATCTTCTTAATGGGTCCAATATGCATCATCTCATGGTGTCCATTATACAAACATTGATCTTATGACCCTTTCCAATTATACTCTTTCATCATCTTCTTAATGGGTCCAATGTGCATCATCTCATGGTGTCCATTATACAAACCTTGATTTTATGACTTTTTCCAATTATACTCTTTCATCAACTTCTTAAAGTTTCCAATGTGCATCATCTCAAGATGTCCATTATACAAACCTTGATTTTATGACCCTTTCCAATTATACTCATTCATCATCTTCTTAATGGGTCCAATATGCATCATCTCATGGTGTCCATTATACAAACCTTTATTTTATAACCCTTTCCAATTACACTCTATCATCATCTTCTTAATGGGTCCAATCTGCATCATCTCATGGTGTCCTTTATACAAACCTTGATTTTATGACCCTTTCCAATTATACTCTTTCATCATCTTCTTAATGGGTCCAATGCACATCATATCATGGTGTCCATTATACAAACCTTGATTTTATGACCCTTTCCAATTATACTCTTTCATCATCTTCTTAATGGGTCCAATACACATCTCATGGTGTCCATTATACAAACCTTGATGTTATGACCCTTTCCAATTATACTCTTTCATCATCTTCTTAATGGGTCCAATGTGCATCATCTCAAGATGTCCATTATACAAACCTTGATTTTATGACCCTTTCCAATTATACACTTTCATCATCTTCTTAATGGGTCCAATGTGCATCATCTCATGCTGTCCATTATACAAACCTTGATTTTATAACCCTTTCCAATTATACTCTTTCATCATCTTCTTAATGGGTCCAATGTGCGTCATCTCATGGTGTCCATTATACAAACCTTGATTTTATAACCCTTTCCAATTATACACTTTCATCAACTTCTTAATGGGGCCAATGCACATCATCTCATGGTGTCCATTATACAAACCTTGATTTTATGACACTTTCCAATTACACTCTTTCATCATCTTCTTAATGGGTCCAATCTGCATCATCTCATGGTGTCCGTTATACAAACATTGATTTTATGACCCTTTCCAATTATACTCTTTCATCATCTTTTTAATGTGTCCAATGCACATCATCTCATGATGTGCATTATACAAACCTTGATTTTATGACCCTTTCCAATTATACTCTTTCATCATCTTCTTAATGGGTCCAAAGTGCATCATCTCATCGTGTCCATTATAGAAACCTTGATTTTATAACCCTTTCCAATTATACACTTTCATCATCATCTTACTGGTCCAATGCACATCATCTCATGGTGTCCATTATACAAACCTTGATTTTATGACCCTTTCAAATTACACTCTTTCATCATCTTCTTAATGGGACCAATGTGCATCATCTCATAGTGTCCATTATACAAACCTTGATTTTATAACCCTTTCCAATTATACTCTTTCATCAGCTTCTTAATGGGTCCAATGCACATCTTCTCATGGTGTCCATTATACAAACCTTGATTTTATGACCCTTTCCAATTACACTCTTTCATCATCTTCTTAATGGGTCCAATATACATCATCTCATGGTGTCCATTATACAAACGTTGATTTTATGACCCTTTCCAATTACACACTTTCATCATCTTCTTAATGGGTCCAATGTGCATCATCTCATGGTGTCCATTATACAAGCCTTGATTTTATGACCCCTTCCATTTATACTCTTTCATCATCTTCTTAATGGGTCCAATGCACATCATCTCATGGTGTCCATTATACAAACTTTGATTTTATAACCCTTTCCAATCATACTCTTTCATCATCTTCTTAATGGGTCCAATATACATCATCTCATGGTGTCCATTATACAAACCTTGATTTTATGACCCTTTCCAATTATACTCTTTCATCATCTTCTTAATGGGTCCAATGCACATCATCTCATGGTGTCCATTATACAAACCTTGATTTTATGACCCTTTCCAATTACACTGTTTCATCATATTCTTAATGGGTCCAATGTACATCATCTCATGGTGTCCATTATACAAACCTTAATTTTATAACCCTTTCCAATTATACACTTTCATCATCTTCTTAATGGGTCCAATATACATCATCTCATGGTGTCCATTATACAAACCTTGATTTTATGACCCTTTCCAATTATACTCTTTCATCATCTTCTTAATGGGTCCAATGTGCATCATCTCAAGATGTCCATTATACAAACCTTGATTTTATGACCCTTTCCAATTATACTCTTTCATCATCTTCTTAATGGGTCCAACGTGCATCATCTCATGGTGTCCATTATACAAACCTTGATTTTATAACCCTTTCCAATTATACTCTTTCATCATCTTCTTAATGGGTCCAATGTGCATCATCTCAAGATGTCCATTATACAAACCTTGATTTTATGACCCTTTCCAATTATACTCTTTCATCATCTTCTTAATGGGTCCAATGTGCATCATCTCATGGTGTCCATTATACAAACCTTGATTTCATAACCCTTTCCAATTATACTCTTTCATCATCTTCTTAATGGGTCCAATGTGCATCATCTCATGGTGTCCATTATACAAACCTTGATTTTATAATCCTTTCCAATTATACTCTTTCATCAGCTTCTTAATTGGTCCAATGTGCCTCATCTCACGGTGTCCATTATACAAACTTTAATTTTATAACCCTTTCCAATTATACTCTTTCATCATCTTCTTAATGGGTCCAATGCGCATCATCTCATGGTGTCCATTATACAAACCTTGATTTTATGACCTTTTCCAATTACACTCTTTCATCAGTTTCTTAATGGGTCCAATATACATCATCTCATGGTGTCCATTATACAAACATTGATTTTATGACCCTTTCCAATTATACTCTTTCATCATCTTCTTAATGGGTCCAATGTGCATCATCTCATGGTGTCCATTATACAAACCTTGATTTTATAACCCTTTCCAATTATACTCTTTCATCATCTTCCTAATGGGTCCAATGTGCATCCTCTCATGGTGTCCATTATACAAACCTTGATTTTATAATCCTTTCCAATTATACTCTTTCATCAGATTCTTAATTGGTCCAATGTGCATCATCTCACGGTGTCCATTCTACAAACTTTGATTTTATAACCCTTTCCAATTATACTCTTTCATCATCTTCTTAATGGGTCCAATGTGCATCATCTCATGGTGTCCATTATACAAACCTTGATTTTATGACCCTTTCCAATTATACTCTTTCATCAACTTCTTACTTTTTCCAATGTGCATCATCTCAAGATGTCCATTATACAAACCTTGATTTTATGACCCTTTCCAATTATACTCTTTCATCATCTTCTTAATGGGTCCAATGCACGTCATCTCATGGTGTCCATTATACAAACCTTGATTTTATGACCCTTTCCAATTATACTCTTTCATCATCTTCTTAATGGGTCCAATGTGCATCATCTCATGGTGTCCATTATACAAACCTTGATTTTATAACCCTTTCCAATTATACTCTTTCATCAGCTTCTTAATGGGTCCAATGCACATCATCTCATGGTGTCCATTACACAAACCTTGATTTTATGACCCTTTCCAATTATACTCTTTCATCATCTTCTTAATGGGTCCAATGTGCATCATCTCATGGTGTCCATTATACAAACCTTGATTTTATGACCTTTTCCAATTATACTCTTTCATCATCTTCTTAATGGGCCCAATGTGCATCATCTCAAGATGTCCATTATACAAACCTTGATTTTATAACCCTTTCCAATTATACTCTTTCATCAGCTTCTTAATGGGTCCAATGCACATCTTCTCATGGTGTCCATTATACAAACCTTGATTTTATGACCCTTTCCAATTACACTCTTTCATCATCTTCTTAATGGGTCCAATATGCATCATCTCTTGGTGTCCATTATACAAACCTTGATTTTATGACCCTTTCCAATTACACACTTTCAGCATCTTCTTAATGGGTCCAATATGCATCATCTCATGGTGTCTATTATACAAGCCTTGATTTTATGAGCCTTTCCATTTATACTCTTTCATCATCTTCTTAATGGGTCCAATGCACATCATCTCATGGTGTCCATTATACAAACTTTGATTTTATAACCCTTTCCAATCATACTCTTTCATCATCTTCTTAATGGGTCCAATATACATCATCTCATGGTGTCCATTATACAAACCTTGATTTTATGACCCTTTCAAATTATAATCTTTCATCATCTTCTTAATGGGTCCAATGCACATCATCTCATGGTGTCCATTATACAAACCTTGATTTTATGACCCTTTCCAATTACACTGTTTCATCATATTCTTAATGGTTCCAATGTACAAACCTTGATTTTATAACCATTTCCATTTATACTCTTTCATCATATTCTTAATGGGTCCAATATACATCATCTCATGGTGTCCATTATACAAACCTTGATTTTATGACCCTTTCCAATTATACTCTTTCATCATCTTCTTAATGGGTCCAATGTGCATCATCTCAAGTTGTCCATTATACAAACCTTGATTTTATGACCCTTTCCAATTATACTCTTTCATCATCTTCTTAATGGGTCCAATGTGCATCATCTCATGGTGTCCATTATACAAACCTTGATTTTATAACCCTTTCCAATTATACTCTTTCATCATCTTCTTAATGGGTCCAATGTGCATCATCTCAAGATGTCCATTATACAAACCTTGATTTTATGACCCTTTCCAATTATACTCTTTCATCATCTTCTTAATGGGTCCAATGTGCATCATCTCATGGTGTCCATTATACAAACCTTGATTTTATAACCCTTTCCAATTATACTCTTTCATCATCTTCTGAATGGGTCCAATGTGCATCATCTCATGGTGTCCATTATACAAACCTTGATTTTATAATCCTTTCCAATTATACTCTTTCATCAGCTTCTTAATTGGTCCAATGTGCATCATCTCACGGTGTCCATTATACAAACTTTAATTTTATAACCCTTTCCAATTATACTCTTTCATCATCTTCTTAATGGGTCCAATGCACATCATCTCATGGTGTCCATTATACAAACCTTGATTTTATGACCTTTTCCAATTACACTCTTTCATCAGTTTCTTAATGGGTCCAATATACATCATCTCATGGTGTCCATTATACAAACATTGATTTTATGACCCTTTCCAATTATACTCTTTCATCATCTTCTTAATGGGTCCAATGTACATCATCTCAAGATATCCATTATACAAACCTTGATTTTATGACCCTTTCCAATTATACTCTTTCATCATCTTCTTAATGGGTCCAATGTGCATCATCTCATGGTGTCCATTATACAAACCTTGATTTTATAACCCTTTCCAATTATACTCTTTCATCATCTTCTTAATGGGTCCAATGTGCATCATCTCATGTTGTCCATTATACAAACCTTGATTTTATAATCCTTTCCAATTATACTCTTTCATCAGCTTCTTAATTGGTCCAATGTGCATCATCTCACGGTGTCCATTATACAAACTTTGATTTTATAACCCTTTCCAATTATACTCTTTCATCATCTTCTTAATGGGTCCAATGTGCATCATCTCATGGTGTCCATTATACAAACCTTGATTTTATGACCCTTTCCAATTATACTCTTTCATCATCTTCTTAATGGGTCCAATGTGCATCATCTCATGTTGTCCATTATACAAACCTTGATTTTATAATCCTTTCCAATTATACTCTTTCATCAGCTTCTTAATTGGTCCAATGTGCATCATCTCACGGTGTCCATTATACAAACTTTGATTTTATAACCCTTTCCAATTATACTCTTTCATCATCTTCTTAATGGGTCCAATGTGCATCATCTCACGGTGTCCATTATACAAACCTTGATTTTATGACCCTTTCCAATTATACTCTTTCATCATCTTCTTAATGGGTCCAATGTGCATCATCTCATGGTGTCCATTATACAAACCTTGATTTTATAACCCTTTCCAATTATACTTTTTCATCAGCTTCTTAATGGGTCCAATGTGCATCATCTCATGGTGTCGATCATACAAACCTTGATTCAATGTACATCATCGTACAGCGATCAGTTGTTTTTATAATTTTTTTCTGTTTCCTTTATCTTAATTTGTTGTTTCAGATTTTTCTTTTGATGTAGATAATGAATTAGCTTTCAAGAATCATCTACTTTTATTTTAAAATATTTCTTTATCTATTTTCAGGGAATTGTATATTTAAAATTTTGATATTTTCTTCATTTTCATTGTATTTTTTCCTTCTTTAGAAAAAATAAACCTTCTATCTCACTTTCTGTTCTTCCCTTTAAACACAAGCACTTGTCATTCAGTTATCAAAAACTAACCGACTCAACAATATGACATAATATCCAAGAGATGGATTACTTTTTATACAAACCCATATATTTTTGACCGTGAAGCTTGACTGTTTTTGCAAATAGGTCATATTTGCAACCTGCAACAACAGAACATCCAAAGTTCAAAAGACTTTGTGACACTTGAAGGATCATGAGGACCTGATAGGACATAATGTGCTACATGGTGGAGTTCTTAGAAATGTACTATACAGTGAGTTCTTTCTCACCAGAAACATAGTCTGGATAACTACTATTATTTTCAGGAATGAGGTCATCAGGTATAGTCATTCTGATAAAGTGATGAAAAGCCCAAATTGAAAATGTTTATGGTTCTTCTTGGATCTAACTTAAGGGTTGAGTGAACTTTTGTAGAATTATCAAGTCATACATTAACAAAGGATTCAATAATCCAACTACCAATATACACAAAAAATTAGAGGAACACTTTTTAATCAGAGAAAAGCAACCTATCAGTCAAACTTTTGGGATATTGATCTGGTCAGTTAAGTAGCAGAGGGGGTTATTAATCAGTTTCAGCTGCTTTGTTGTTAATGAAATCAACAACAGGTGCTTCAGAGGGGCAATAATGAGACACCCACCAAAACAGGACTGATTGAGGCCACTGATACTTATCCCTTCTCATCTCTTTTGGTTGATTTTTTACTGACTGACTTTCTACTGCCGTAGTTTTTCATTTGTCTTGGATCAACATCTCTGTTGATATCATGGTGCGGTACGTGGATGCTACAGAGGTTGCATATGTAGTGCAACTCCTCTAGGATGACACATCAATACGTGTCGTTGCAAGAAGTTTTGCTGTTTCTCCCAGCACAGTCTGAAGAGTGTGGAGGAGATTCCAGGAGACAGTTATCCCAAGAGAACTGGACAGATCCGTAGAAGATCCTTTAACTCGCAGCAGGATTGGTATTTGCGCCTTTGTGCAAGGAGGAACAGGATGAGCACTGCCAGAGCCCTACAAAAAAATGAACTCCAGCAGGCCACTGGTGTTAATGTTTTTGACCAAACAATCAGAAACAGGCTCCATGAGGGTGGCCCAATGTCCTGTAGGGGGCCCTGTGCTCACTGCCCAGCACTGTAGAGCTCAATTGGCGTTTGCCATAGATCACCAAAATTGGCAACTATGCCACTGGTGCCCTGTGCTCTTCACCAATGAGAGCAGGTTCAATCTGAGCATATACAACAGACATGAAAGGGTCTGAAGCTGCCATGGAGAACATTATGCTGCCTGCAACATCATTCAGCATGATTGGTTTGGTGGTGGGTCAGTGATGTTCTGTGGAGGCATATACCTGGATGGATGCACAGAACTCTACAAGTTAGATAATGGTACACTGACTGCTATTAGGTATCAAGATGAAATCCTTGGACCAGTTGTCAGAAACTACGCTGGTGCAGTGGGACCTGGTTCACATGACCTAAACCCAATAGAGCATATCTGGGACATTATGTTTAGGTCCATCTGGTACCACCAGGTTGCTCCTCAGACTGTCCAGGAGCTCAGTGATGCCCTGATTTCCAATCTGGGAGGAGATCCCCCAGGTCATCATCCACCGTTTCATTAGGAGCATACATGTTGGGGCTACACAAACTACTGAGAATCATTTTGAGTTTCTAAATGACATTTTGGCATAATGGACCAGTCTGCTACATCATTTTTTCACTTTTATTTTTGGAGTGTCTTTGATTTCCCAATGCTATAGGGTGATCATTTTCATTTCTATCAAATTATGTGGCATCATTTTGTTACTAATACATCACCTACTTATTATCAGGAAAGATATTCAAGATCATTGTTCCCCTGTTTAGATTTGATGTGTTTTCAAAGTATTCCTCTAATTTTTTTGAGGAGTGTATATTTTAATGTGATAGATACTGACTTGGCAGACCGCCTGCAGTCTTTCTCCCACCGGCGCGACGTGGCTTCCCTGTGTCTCTTCTATAAATACTTCCACGGCTTCTGCTCCAATGAACTTAGATCACTAGTGCCCCCTAAATACGTATTTGAACGAGATACTAGATTAGCAACTAGATCCTACCCTTTTACAGTGAAACCGATAAAATGCAGCCGTAACTTCTACTCCAACAGTTTCTTTCCTCGCACTTCCCGACTGTGGAATTCTCTTCCAAACGATTGCTTCCCCGACGGCTACAATCTCCAGGAGTTTAAATGTAAGGTCAATAGACACCTCCTAACACACTAACCTGCTCCCATTCTATCAAACACTCTTCCCATCTGCCCATCCTTCATCCTCGGTATCCTTACTCATCTGTCACCTTCCTCCTGACATTCCCTATATCTAACCACTCCTTCTCTTTACCTTCCCCTATGTAGCCCCATGCGCAATAGTGGCAGTGGAATGCCTTGCTTGGGGTGAGATGATTAAAAAAAAAACACTCTTCCCATCAACCCAACCCTCATCCTCGGTATCCTTACTCATCTGTCACCTTTCTCCTGACATTCCCTATGTCTAACCACTCCTTCTCTTTACCTTCCCCTATGTAGCCCCATGCGCAATAGTGGCAGTGGAATGCCTTGCTTGGGGTGAGATGATTAAAAAAAAAAATATACTGTAAACAGATACTTATCAAACCCATACAGCTGCATGTTCAGGGACTTCAAGGCTCCAATAAGATTTTGAAATTTAAACAATTATAAGGAAATTTTCAGACCATATGAAATGAGTAATATAGTTTGCTTTGTTTTGTTTTACACCATATCAACCTCAATGGGTTATTTAATGCCAACAAAAGTTTTACAATAGATTCGTATTAATAGAGTATGTATTCTTTGTAAGAAATCAGTTTGTAGATCAGGTTTCATTGATGTAGTTTTGTAAAAAGAGAGTAAAATGTAATGCTGGTATATACATTATTTTTTTTATTTAAAAATGTATTGATGCTAAGATTTTTTTCTTTCAAAAATATATTGTTGGTAATATTTTTCCTTTAAAAACATATTGCTAATAATATCTTCTCCTTCAAAAATGTATTTCTGGTAATATTTTCTTCTCCAAAGAAGTATTGCTGGAATTTTTACTATAAAAGTCTATTTCCATACTTTATAGTGTTTTGACTTCAGTTTGGGGGTGAACTATTTACCCATAGCTGGGACCCTAATGGGTACTACCATCCCAGGTCAGGCTGGACCTGGGAACAACAACAATTAAGAGATGGTTCCACACTCCTCACACCCTCCCAATCAGGGGCCTTGATGCCAGATGCACAGGTAATATAGTATATTCTAGTCAATATTAAATACTTCAATGTATTGGTTTATTGAGTCTCTCACTAAAGTAGACTTATTTAAATATAAAACACTTAAAAAATTCCATTGATTTTGTTGAAAAATATATTCATGAAAAATAAAGTTGCTTCCGTACCTCTCTTCTATTAGGGGTCTTGATTTAGCCCTTCTGTGCGTTGTGGTGCATTGGATATTGGCTCAGAACGAGAAATCGGGGAGCCGAGTTCGAATTCCAGCTGAATTCATTGCATTCACTTACGCGCAAATACCCTTGGGAAAGGTATTAATCCATCTCTTCCTTCCAGTTATGGGTTAAATAACAGGACAGATTGGGTTCTATAGCCTTGGTCGGCAACCAGTCTACCGCAGAAAGCAATGGCAACCTACTGCGTGATAATCTTCTGCCCAGTCAGTTATGTCTCTTTCGAGACATGATCGCCCAAGCGTGTATCACGTATGGCACTTAACTGACTGACTGAATATAACAGAAACATGATTAAGGCTTCTACTGAGCATAAAGTGGGTGATCGGTTTTCTATTGTCATGAAGTAATAAAATGATCCCCCACTAATTATTACTTATTAATAGAATAATATAATTCACCAGTCTACCACAGAAAGCAATGGCAACCTACTGCGGGATAATCTTCTACCCAGTCAGTCATGTCTCTTTCGAGACATGATCGCCCAAACGTGTATCACGTATGGCACTTAACTGACTGACATGCTGTCCACAACCAATGGTGAAACCAAGTAGTTCAGCTACTGACTCTGAGGACAACATGTTAACCATAGGGCCAACCCTGCATAGGTCAATACTGATGCTGATCTAAGCTGGCTGTTGGTTGCTAACCACTTCAATTCACACCCACTCTGCCTCAGAGTAGTTGAAAATCAAATGTTGCAGTAATTGAAGTGCTGGGATTAACTGTGTCGGAAATTACATTAAGGAAAAAAATATCTTCACAAACATTAAAATATAAACCAAGGAATTCTTGGGTTAATCTTCAATTAGTTTATGTAATTCTTGGTAGAACAAAAATTTACCCTTCCTGCATCAATCTCTTTAGTGACACTGGACTTTGTCAAAAATTCTGGAGCTAGGTTCAAAGTTCTTCAGAGTCAGGAGATCCAGTGGCAGCTGACATGGAGACCAGAGGCACTGATGTGGAAATTTGCTGTGCAAGTCCTTGAGCTTTCAAAGCTGTCTGCTTATATGCACTTTGGCTCAAAACCCAGCATGGGGACAACAGGTTTGGGAGATTTGGTGATCCCCAAATTTTTCACATTAATCCCATCAAAGGTTCTTTGTTTATTAATTCCATACTCTAGACTGGTTGCCAACCAAAGCTATAGAACCTAATCTGTCTTGTTATTTGGCCCCATAGCTGAAGAGAAGAGACAGATTAATACCTTTCCCAAGGGTATTTGCGTGTATGTGAATGCAACGAATTCAACTGGAATTTGAACTCGGCTTTCCAATTTCTTACTCTGAACCGATATCCACTGCATCACAGCAGTATTAGTATATTTGCCCATAAAAATAATCAAAATCATTTTAAAATATTTGGATAATTTAACTCATTAATGTTTGCTGTCCTATTTTTGGGATGGGAGGCTTTAACAATTAAAAACCTATAATAAATACTGATTTTTTTTAAATATCTCAAATTATTATGTTTATTTTAATTTTTATAATTAATACTGGATTTTGCATTGGGTATAAATATGTTAAGTATATTTGCTAAAAAGAAAACAAAAATTAAGATTTTATGAGTTTTTTTACTGATATACCAATAACCATACACTCTCTCATATAATATACTCCAGAAAGAAATAGCAACCTACTGCAGAAAATCTTCTGCCTAGTCAGTCATGTCTCTTTCCAGACATGATCACCCAAGCTTGTATCACTTATGGCACTTAACTGACTGACTAGATTGGCATCTAAGTCTAATCAGGTTTTTCTTTGTGTTGTTGTTCTTTGTATAATTCCCTTCCCGCGACTTGAAATCTCAATGTTGCAAGTATTTTTTATTTAAATTACTATTTTAACAATTTCCATGTTTGTTGGTAAAGGGAAAATGGCTGAAATGTCTTAGTTAGCATTAATTAAAAAAATAAAATACAAAAATGAATAAAAATCTCTTTTCCCATCATACAAAACATCCCCCACCCTGCCATAAGGCTTTTATTCAGTTGTCCCCTAATTCCACAAATTCCAGAAAAGTGGTTAGCTTGTCCTCTTCACCACTAACTCTACCTGGGGTATATAACCTTTGGTACTTCCACCAAGCAGGACAATCAGTAATTAGTAGCAGACATTTTCAATATCACCTTTGTAACTCAGTCATAAGCTGACTTGGACTAAGTTTTTATTCCTTCAGAATGAATTCAAATACAAATAACAGAACAAAATAGCTTTAGAACATTTCTTCTCTAAATCTCTAAAAAATAAAACAAGTATGCAATTGAGAACATCTTCACACGATTTACTTTGTTTGGACTATTGTCCTTTATTGCCATTATTACAAGGTTTCGGCTGTTGTACACCCCGGCCTTTTTCAGGAGCTAGAAATTTCAGACTGAACCCTTTATTACTATCACTGAAATATATCATTCTCATTCCATGAGGCAAAGCCACTTCTGGTAGCCATGTAGTTATCTCCCTTTAACTTAACTCTCTAAGTTATTTGTTCACTACTGCTGTAGCCTGGTGTTGAACCCACAACTCTTTGGTCAAGTCACTGGAATTAACTATCTTTCATTCTGTTCTTTTACATTATCTGTGCCTGAGCTTCATGTAGTATACAAAAAAAGATTCCTTCTCTATTTACGCTACTATTTTCAGTAAAAATTATTAATAAATAATTTTTATTACACAAAAATTATTTATACTGGACAAAGTTTAAGTCATGCAATGCGTATGTTGAAAAAATGACCCCCTTGTTGTAATTCATCTACCTAGATTTTTGTTGCTATTTGAGTGTCGAAATTTCAAACATTTGACAACAACATATCTTTTAAATGAAACATAAAAAGGTTCCCTGAAGGAAAAGTAGAAGCAGAACATCAGTTGAAATAACATTTATATACAGTACTGTGCAAAAGTATTAGGACAAGAATTATTTTATCTTTTATGAGGCATCAAAATAAAGTTTAAAATCACCCCTGTCCTAACACTTTTGCAATCTACCGGTAGTGTGCAAAAGTATTAGGACAGGAGTGATTTTCCTAAAAACTTCACGGAAATTCAAATACAGGGTGAAAAGCCAAACTAATAAATATTGATTATTTAAAACTAGGTGTAAAAGAAATGTCATTAAAAAGAAGTTATATTTAATTTTTCCTTTTTTCTATTAAACAAGTTATTTTGAAACTACACATTATTCTATTATCCTTAGATATGACTGACATTTTTTCTTATTTCCCCCTCTTGAATTGATAAATCTAATGTTACTTCAAAAGACACATTATGGGAACAAATACAAGCTGCTTGGCAGGAGATACCATTAGATACATTGAAGAAGCTTGTGATGTCAATACCTGACAGAATGAAGGCTGTGATCAAAGCAAAAGGCTATTATACTAAATATTAAATTTATTTTGTAACAAGTATTTTTTTTCTTGTTAAAGCATTTGTTGAGTAAATCAAATAAAATTACTTTAATTAAATTTTTTAATTTCTGTCAATATGCCTCATAAAAGATAAAATAGTTCTTGTCCTAATACTTTTGCACAGTACTGTATCTATATATATATATATATATATATATATATAGTAAGAGCCTTCTTACCCTGATGAGCCGAAGGGTGAAACCTAGGTAGGTTTGTTGGCTCTCACTTAGATTTTTCTGTCTTTGTTGCTCTACTTTCGTATTGAGCGCTTTAGTGTTAGGGTTTTCGTCTTGGGGTTTTTTCTTTCCTACGAGTATTTGACTTTTGTTCATGTATTTCATTTGTTTCTTTTTTTACTTCCCCTCCAAAGTTCGTTCTCGATGGGTTTTTCAAGACGAACTTAAATATAGTATAACAATTACTAGTATTAGCATTATCATTTTTGTTACTATTAATATTGTTATTATATATATATATATATATATATATATATATATATATATTTATTAGGTGCGATTGGTAAATTGTCGCAATTATTTTATTATTTCAAAGCAAAAGGCTATTATACTAAATATTAAATTTATTTTGTAACAAGTATTTTTTTCTTGTTAAAGCATTTGTTGAGTAAATCAAATAAAATTACTTTAATTAAATTGTTTAATTTCTGTCAATATGCCTCATAAAAGATAAAATAGTTCTTGTCCTAATACTTTTGCACAGTACTGTATATTCTTTTCAGAAGGGGACACGGTGGAGTAATCAATAGTAGCTCGGATGTAGAAATCAGAGAACCAAATTTGAATCACTTACGTGCTAATACCCTTGAGAAAGATATGAATTAATCTCTTCCTCCCCCCCAACTATAGGAAAATAAGACAGACCAGGTTCTGTAGCCTTGGTTGGCAACTGGTTTAGGAGAAGAAAACTTTGAATTCAAAACCAGCATGAAGAGGGTTAATAGCAAGACAGACTAGATTCTATAGCTTTGGTTGGCAGTTAGTCTATCGCTGAAAAAACTGGTAATCTATTGTGGGAAAATCTCCAAGTGCTCTCTTTCATTATGACTTAAGCCAGTATGGAAGAGCAGGCTCATCAAATTGACATGAGAATAATAGCTTATATCGATGTGCAGTCTGCAACAATGAGGAGTCAGCGAGTGATGATGATTCTTTTCAGAAATATACAATAACAATAAAATGTTCAATTAAGTTTGTTTTATAAAGTAATTAAGTATTCTTAGTTTGGTGTGAAATTGTTTTGAGCCCCAAGAACCAGTATGCTTCTATTTTTATATCTATAAGGAGAAATTTGAAATATAATTTGAAATATAATATAATATAAATATATATAAATATATATATTTATATATATGAATATATTTATATAAATATATATAAATATTATATAAATATTATATAAATATAATTTGAAATATATGAACAGGCTTACCTTATGTATAGTCAACCATTATGTTAGTCAGCAGCTGCTGAATGATATCTCTTCCATTGTGGGCATGTGTGTGGGTTCATGTAGGTGTATACACATGTAAATTAAACTGGCCTCCAAAATTGTTTTGAGCCCCAAGAACCAGTATGCTTCTATTTTTATATCTATAAGGAGAAATTTGAAATATAATTTCACATAAAGGTGTGAACTTTTTAAATACAAAGTTTTCATGAGTTAGAAAATAATTTCACACTGACTTACAAAAAGCCATTTTCCTCAATTTTGTGGGAGCAATCAAAGGAGTTATTATTGTGATTCTCTAAATGGTCCAATAATAATACATGGTAGGTCAACAACTATATTCACCAAGTATTTTGGCAGTATTTGCCCTGGTAATGATTGATGATGAAACAAACTCTCTGATTGGATCTTATTGGTTAAAAAATATATATAGGATTTAATTCCTATACCTTCATCAACAATAGCTATACCTTCATCAACAATATATTTCACAAGTGTTGTTAGCAGCTGATGTTTAAAGCTGGGTGAAATGTCAGAATTTTGAATACTGGTTTTCAAGAAAAACAAACCCTCCATTACTGATGCAACATAGTCAACCTACCTCAATTTTCACATTTTTATGGGTCTAAAGTAAAATTAGTAAGTATCTGTTAAATTTGATTGTGGAAGCCAGTCAGTGAAAGGTGATTTTCTAAGTGTGGTGCAAGGCCAAAAGTATAAAGCACTCAATGAGAATTGAACTCACTACTCAGTCATAATTGTGCTAATTAAGACAAGCTTGCTAACCAGCCAGCCAGTAAAAGGCAGCTTTTGAAGAAAGTCAGTCAGTTAAGTGCCATACGTGAAACACGCTTGGGCGATCATGTCTCGAAAGAGACATGACTGACTGGGCAAAAGATTATCCCGCAGTAGGTTGCCATTGCTTTCTGCGGTAAACTGGTTGCCGACCAAGGCTATAGAACCCAATCTGTTCTGTTATTTAACCCATAACTGGAAGGAATAGACGGATTAATACCTTTCCCAAGGGTATTTGCGCATAAGTGAATACAATGAATTCAGCTGGAATTCGAACTCAGCTCCTCAAGTTCTCGTTCCAAGCTGATATCCAATGCACCACAACTACATTTGCAATATTATCATTGTATGTGGATTGTTGTGATAATAAATATTTTACAGAACCTGATTTTGAGATGTTCAGAAGCAGAATTAATTTTGTTAGTTCAACTTGTTATTATCAGTTGACAGACTAATGCTTCACATTTGTTTTTTTTTTAAGTTTACACTTCAACTATTTTCAACAATATTCAGAAGTGTTTTTTTTTTTCACTTGGCTGTTATACCAGAAATAATAAACAAAGTCAGAATAAAAACTGCTGTTTATCTATCATGAATTTGAGAAATAAAATGGGTAAATTCCTACGATTAATATGGCCATTATTCCTTAGCAGACATCTCTTTGAGATGTAAAATTAGAGAAACAAATTTGAAATATAAAACTGTAGCAGGTGCATTATAGCTACTAATCTTTATATTACACTAATTCTTACATTATAGCTACTTATACTTACATTATACTAATCCTTATATTATACTAATCATGGCTTCTGCTCTGTTCTACTCTGACGAACTTAAATCACTGGTGCCCCCTAGATGTGAATTTGCACGAGATACTAGATTGGCAACGAGGTCCCACCCTTTTACAGTGAAACCGATGAAATGTAACCACAATTTCTACTCCAACAGCTTCTTTCCTCGCACTTCCCGCCTGTGGAATTCCCTACCGCATACTTGCTTCCCCAACGGCTACAACCTCCAGGAGTTTAAATGTAGGGTCAATAGACACCTCCTAACACACTAACTCACGCCCACTCTCTCCAACTCTCTCCCTATGTACATCCTAAGTCGTCTACCACCCTCCTTCTGACATTTCCCGTACCTAATCGCTCTATGTAACTCCCTGCGCTATAGTGGCAGTGGAATGCCTTGCTTGGGGTGACACGATTAAAAAAAAAAAAAAAAAAAAAAAAAAAAAAAAATTCCTTTTACTAATCTTTATATTATATTAATTCTAACATTATAGCTACTAATCTTTATATTATACTAACCCTTACATTATAGCTACTAATCCCTTAGATACTGAAAATAGAAAAAAAGGTTTTCATTGATCAGAAACAGACGTTCTTTTATCAGTCTTTAGTATAAAAGAATATTTGTTGACCTAAACTAACTTTGATACAAAGCCACATATTTGGAGTACTGACTTCTGCAACAACATTTTGTAAAACTAAATTACTGCAAAGTGAAGTACAAGACTTACAAGTTTTTACTACTTATATCTTCATAAGAGAGAGCGAAAGAGAGAGAGAAAGAGAGAGAAAGTAAAAAATCATTAAGGAGTGAAAAGTGAAAGGACAAATAACTATGGACAGATAGATGCACACATGTACAGATGGATGAACATATACACTATGAAAAAAAACTTGCACCAATGAAAAATGCATACAAGAACGAAGAATTAAGAAGTATAAACAATCAATTGTTGATACCTCCTGACGAGTGGACGGAGTGATTACCAGAGTGTTCATTTATAAAACTCTGGAGTCAGGATGCTAAAGATAACATCAATCAGCTAAGTGACAAACCTTTTACTTGTATTAATTCTATCTACATATATCCAGATTAATGGATAGTTATAAATACACATTTACTAAGTTTAGCTTGTCTGGTACAAATCCTTTTTGATCCCATGATTTACAAAATTATTTAGGTATCATGCAGATATATGTAGTTAGAGGAGCATGTCGGCCTATCTAACCGATCACATTTGTAAATCTGACCTGAAGTAGAACGCTCGCTTTCTCTGAAATCTGCTATCACATAAAAGTACACTTGTATATTAGCCCTTGTGTGTGTCATTTTTTCGTGCACAAAGCAACTGAATAGAGTTCAAAGAAGTGTTTTTCACATGAATGTGTTATATTAGCAGAATTTTTTTTATTTGGAAATTTTCATTTTCTCCTATTTTTCTATAACATTATTTTATTATTTTCAGTTGTTCTTCTGGCACTGCAGAGAATTTTCTCCGGGAAAAGAACCAAAAAGGCTTGTTCTTCTTTTGCCAAACCAGGATTAGAAACTATAAAACATTTAAATATTTGAATTGAATCTGATAGAAGGTCACTAATTTTGAGCACTTTGGGAGGATCAAATTTCCCTTCAGCTATGGGCTAAATAGTAGGACAGATCGGGTTCTAGAGCCTTGGTTGGCAACCAGTCTACCACAGAAAGAAGTGGCAACCAACTGCAGGGAAATCTTCTGCCTAGTCAGTCATGTCTCTTTCGAGACATGATCACCCAACGGTGTATCAGGTATGTCACTTAACTGAGTAATTATCTATAAGACTATTTGTTGATCATTGCTTCAAATAAAGATTATCTTCAAATGTTAAATTATTAAAGGTTTTACTAAGCTAAATTGAATCTGGTACAAGGTCACAAATGTTGAGCATTTGTAAGGCTCAAATTAACTCCTTAATAGTGAGATGCAAGATTAACTTATCATTACATTATGGCAAGATACATAATTAGACATATTAAAAGTGTTAAACATTTTTTTCCATATTTCTCTTTAAATTTTTCAGTACAATTTTTTCATTTGTTATTTCTAAACCAATGATTATGTCATTAAAAAGTTTAAACCAGTTTTAATAGCTTTATGGAACAGTGGGATAAATACATAGCCTAGTGGTTATCAGCCTGGCAAGTTCAAATTTCTGTCAATGCTATTGCATTTACTTTCACATAAATATACTTAAAAAGGTATGAAGCAGGGCAGGCTCGGCTCTCTAGCCTTGGTTAGCAACCAGTCTAGGTGAAGAACAGTTCTGAATTCAAAATTGGTTGGGTGGGAAACCTCACTCTGTCAAAACTGGCTTGTTACTGAAACCACAGTAATAATAGCTAGTGTGTTTTGTAAATTCACATGTTTGTTGCCTTGGAAGACATTGGAGAACAGATACTACAGTTCGATCCTATCCTCTGGGCCAATTTTTTTTTTGGTGAAAGTGACACTGATAAAGGTTCAGTTGTCAGCAACATCTGGCTGTTGATTTTTGTGTGCGAGGTCAAGGTCACCCCTTTTGTTAAAAATCATGACAAGTGAGAGCAGTAAGCTGTGACAGCAGAATCTTCAGTGAGAATTACAAAAATGAAGAGCAGGCACCTTACGACCCTTTGCATCACACTCAGTGAAAATAGTTTATAAGTTGATTAACATCTGTGGTGATACTGACCGAGCAAAAAAAATGTTTGCTCTATAACAACCAGAAAGCAATTGAACAAAAACCATCTCTGCGCAGGTGTATTTGTGCAGATGTTCCAGTTGAAAAATAAAAATTAATCAAATATCAAATTTCCATTTCGCGAGCCTACGCGAATTTTATTTACCAGCCAATGGGAAGCCCAGAATCAAATACAAGTATGAAATCTCAAACAAGCTGCTTTTGATCCAAAAAGCAGATATAAAAAGCGGAGACACAAAGCATCAGTCAAACAGACTGATGGTGACAGGCGAGAGTAATCGATATCCCCTTGACTTAAGTCAAGCCGCCACTATGTCCGCCTCCCTTCACTTCTCATCACTCCTTCCCTGTCTCAAAAGTACTTACTAACTTAAGGAGCGACTACTTCAAAGACAATCCTCACATACCTCCGCTCCCCACATTCCTAAGCCTTAAATCTCTTTCAGCTCATTATTTTCCATGAACATTTAACTTCCATTGGGCTTTTATTTCAAGCATTACTTTAATTGTAAAACATTAATTGATATGTATATATATATATATATATAAATGTTATTTTCAACTCAATTTGCTTTTCTTGATTTTATAATCATTTTATGACTTATAGTGGGCTATCTACCACAAGGCCAAATTCCGTTAACCTGCAATGGTATACAACTACTCTTCACTAGAACGGACTCCTGCTACTAACAGAAAAAGAATAGATAAGTAACCCACTATACACCAACACATTATCAAACTTCATTTTCAACAAACGAATCTTGCAAATAGTTATTATCAAACTCATTCTTGCTGAACGAATCTAACAAATAATACACAGCAAAGACCTGTATCCAAAGAATCTTCACTATAAAAAACAAGAAACAAGAAACTTTTGATGAACACAAAAATACAATCCAAGGTAAATAACTGTACACAGAATCAAAAATAGAGAAAAAAAGTCTAAGAAAAAGCAAAAAGTATGGTGAACATATTTCAAAAATTATTTTCTTTCGAAAACCTTGTTTGTATATTTTGTACAATAAAATGCGTTATTGTTTAAAAGAGTTGTTGAATTTATTCTTTTCACCCGTTATAGTGTGAGTCCGTTCTAGTGAAGGGTAATTGTATACCGTAGCAGGTTAACAGAATTTGGCCTTGTGGTAGATAGCCCACTATAATTCATAAAATGATTATAAAATCAAGGCAATTTGAGTAGAAAATAACATTTATATATACACATATTAATTAATGGTTTACAATTTTTTTTTTAATCATATCACCCCGAGCAAGGCGGTAACACTACTGATGTGCTGGGGGCTACATAGGAGTGAAAAGATTGGAAAAGAGAAAACTGGAAACTGCATCCTAAACAGGAAACAAGGGATGAGCCTCTTCACCTGTTCAATAGACATGGGTGGAGTGTGAACCGGGCGATAGTTTAGTCTATCTACTCCAATTGAAAAAAAAATAAAATAAAAAAAAAAGAGTGAAAAGATTGGAAAAGAGAAAAACCGGAAACCACATCCTAAACAGGAAACAAGGGATGAGCCTCTTCACCTGTTCAATAGACGTGGGCAGAGTGTGAACCGGGCTCAATACTTGAAATAAAGGTCCAACGGAGGTTAGAATGTTCATGGAAAATATAATGCTGAAAAAGATAAAAAAGCTTAGGAGTGTGGTTAATGTTCATTTTGAAGTTGCCACTTCTGAGGTCAGTAAGTTGGTTTGTGAGGAAGCAGTCTTTGAAAAGGTCACTCCTGAGGTCAATAAGTGCTTTTGAGGAATGTCTTTGAAGAGGTCAGTAGGTACTTATGAGACAGTGGAGAAAGAAAGAGGTCAGCATAGTAGCTGCTGGACTTAAGTCAAGGGAGAAACTAATCAGCTCGTCCGTCTCCGCCGGTCTCTCTGTCTATGCTTTGCCTCTGCTTTTTATATCTGCCTTTTGGATCAAACAGCTTGTTTTGGAATTTCATACTTGAATTTGATTCTGGGCTTCCCATTGGCTGGTAAATAAAATTCGCGTAGGCTTGTGAAATGGAAATTTGATATTTGATTAATTTTTATTTTTCAACCGGAACATCTGCGCAAACTCGGATGCACCCAATGAGTTTTATTCATTTGCCTTTTTGTTGTGAGAGAGCCAACATCCGGTTTCTCGCTTTTGTTCGGACGGTATCACCACAACCTCGACTTTGCAACAATAGTTTTGAGCACTCTTCATCTACTAGTACTTGTAGGTAAGTGTATGACCGATCCAATTAAGAAGAAAATTACCACCATTTAATTTTGTAAAAATTTCTTCTAGTCTTGGTAATGGGTAGTTGTATTGTTTCAAACTTTCATTTAGCCTCATTGAAAAATCATCGCATACATGTATTTTATTATTTCTTTTTTTTAACGTAAACTGTCGGTAATGCCCATTCAGAATAGTCTAATTTTAAGATCATACTTAATTTTTTTAGACACTGTAATTTCTTATTGTGTTATAAAACTGAATGTCATATCTCCTCTGATTTACGCTATATAAATCGCCAAGAAAGTTGAATTCATCAAAAGGGCTTAGAGGCTGCTATGTGGTTGGGCGATCAGCAACACCCCTGCCTTACCTTCTCACCCACCATCACATCAAGTCCTTACCCCTCTTTCTCACACATTGTCAGCAAGTAAGAAAGAAGGAACAACACATCAATGTCACGATTACTATTACAGACGGAAAGAGAGAACATTACAAAGCTATTTACTACCCAACTCACTCTCTGAGCAACATATATTCATTCCCTTTCCTCTTCTCTCAACCTTCCATCCCTTCTCTCTAAGGACAACTGCTTTGGGAAACCATATATATCTTCATGAACATTACATACAATTACAAATGGCCAGCCTAAAACAAATTTATACTGATGCCAACTGGCTAAGAATTAAGGACAACCAAATTCGTAAACTATTTGTCTATATTTATCCAATAAACAGATAAATTTACAACTGTATTTGTCATAATTCTTCTTGCAACCATACGCTTATTTACAACAACTGGTTCTAAAGCTGCAAAAGGTACACTCCTTTTCGAATTAAATGTTGGTGTTAAATTCTCTTTTACTTCAAATTTAGCTTTAGTTTTTGTGCATGTCCCTAGACCTTCTGAGAAAACTTCTGGAAAATTCTTTTTCAATTCATTCTTTAATTGCCATATTAGCACCGAAGGTAACAAGATTTATTTTGTTGCAAAAAGAGTTAATTGTAAGGTTTCAAAGATCAAATAATGCAATCCAATCTGTTCCAAATAAATTAGCAATATTCTTTAATACAAACACCATCATCATCTTGGTATTTCCAACAAAAGAAATGCTACAGATGAATTCATCCAAAAAGTTCAATCTCTTTCTTGAAAGTCCAGGCACAACTTTATTAAAAGGCAATAAACTAGGCTTATCTATTTTTATCTGTCTGTTTATTGATGACAGTGATATCAGATCCTGTATCGAGTTGTAATTTTATTTTTATATTATTAACTAGCAATATAGCCTGGCGTTGCTCGGGTGTAATGAAATCTTTAAAACTAATCCATGGTTCTGGAGCTCACACTCAGCCTAAAGAATATTTGTGTGAAGTTTGGTGAGAATCGGATAAAAATTGTGGATTTGTATAAAGGACATACAGACAGATAAACAGACACACATGCAAACATTTTGACTTTTATATATATATATTATCGATTTTCTGCACTATTGTAAGAACTGCAACCTTGAAACTTCTGAATATCGTTTCTTATGTCTTTGTCTATGAGTGGATCAAATTTGATTAAAATCGGACCACTCCTTCTATAACCCAATTTTTTCAATTATCAATTTTTGATATTTATCGGGGGTACCTCAACACAAAACTTAGCTAAGAACACTTGCAGACGCTTATAGTACAACTGTGTAAATTTTCAAGAAAATCGGTTCAGCTGTTTTGGAGTCTATAGGTAATGGACACACACACACACACACAGACACACACACACACACACACAAAGACACACACACACAGACACACACAGACACACACACACACACAGACAGACACACAGACAAAGTTCCATTTATAAATAAGTTTAGATTTAGATTTAGATTAAAAAAAAAATAAATTTCCTCTTTTGCGATATTTCTAACTCAGTTAAAACACGTTCAAAGTCTTGCTAATTTTTCTATTATGCTTTTTTGTTTTTACTCCATGTTTTTATCATGTTCGCATACTTTTTATTTTTCCTCCATTTTTTGTATCTGCAACAAGTACTTTTGTGTCCTACCCTCCCACATTCGTAACATTTTTTATTCTTGAAAAACATTTACTTTTGAAATGCTTACCTCTACAACCGTGGCAAGTTTTAGGCATTAAGAGAGGTTTATTGTCTTATTTTTGCTGTTCTGTTAAATGAAAACATCTATAGTCTTTTTTTCTTAGATGGTCAGATGTTATGTACTTGTGAAATGAGCTTGCGTAAATTGTTGGCAGAACAGGGGTTAGAAGCTATGGCAAAAAAAGACAAATATTGCTAAAAGCTACAAAGGGCAGGACATTGCCCATGTCCTGTAGGGACGCAACGCATAGAAGAACTTTAAACTTTTATTTTTTTCACTTGTTTTTTATGAGCTGTTCACAATAGACAAGACTGTAACATGTAATTTTTGTTTGCTTTTCAGAAAAAAGAGACAGTTCATTGATCCAGCAGTACTTTCTAAATGGAAGATAATCACTTTCTATGATGTTATGATGCAGTCTGTAAGGCAAAAACATCTGTCTTTCAGAAAAAAAAAAATAGAGAGAGAAAAAAAACTCTTAAAATAAGAAAAGAAAGAGGAAATGGAAATTAATTAGAAAAAAGAAGAAACAAAGAAACATATAAATAATATGAATCAAAGAAAGAAATTAAAAATTAAAAGGAATGATTAATTATCAATTATTTGAATTGCATCCAAATTTTCTTAAATGATGAAATAATTCAACTGAATATTATCCTTAATTAAATATCAACAATTTGTACTGGACTCAATTTCCTTTAAATAATTAATAGAGCTAAAAAATATAATTAATCAAAAATTAAATATCTGATTCAGTCCTATTTATCCCAAATGATCAATAAGATAGATAGATAGATAGATAGATAGATAGATAGATAGATAGATAATGAAGCCAAGTCTGTAAACAGAGAGGATAATCCAAAAAGATATATTCAAGAAATATTAAGCCATAAATGAGTATAGAGAGCTCAATAGATATTATCCAGAGCAATATGACATACATAAAAGAAAGCTCAACACATCATTTAAAGTGGTTAAAAGATAAAGACTACATTAGATGTGTTGAGCTTTCCTTTATATATATATATATATCTTTTACATGAACTTATCTAAAAAAATCAGTTATTCTCTCTATCGAACACTTTCTTCTTTCCAATACTTTCAAGTAAAAAAAACACTCAATTTCCTGTACCAAAAAAAGCTGACACAGTGTATATTTTTGAAAAACCAAAAACTCAATAAACTAATTGCTGAGGACCCCATTTTACAACACATACCTCACCTGAATAACTACTTAATAGAACACATTCCATGAAGACATTCCATGTACGCTACACCCATAACACCTCTGCTAATAATCACATCGCAAACGTATCTAAATATACTCTCACCGAAGGAGAAACCTCTTTATTAAATAAAGGATTATCATTCTGCCCCTCACAACCACTAAACCCTCTAAACCTTTTCTACGATATGGAAAAATACTTTCGTAGACTGAAACTAAAAGAATATTTCTCAGACAACAAATTCACTTCTACTGACAACAGCACTAACCAATCATACTCCAAACTTCCTCTTATGAAGAATAATACCCTATGGACTCCACCAAGCAGACGTAACCAACACTTGGATCAATATGCCAACAAAGCCAGACAACACATGGATAACTTCTTAAAAAACAAAGGACACCAAACAAAAAAACACAACTTATCCCAAATAGAACACCAAGCTATCTATACACTTAAAAACAACTGAGACATAATTATCGTACCAGCCGATAAGGGTGGAGCTATAACCATCTTAGACACTAACAACTATATTAAAGAAGCAGAATCACAACTTCAAAATAAAAGGTTCTATGTACCCTTACCTCTAGATCCGACTAGCACTTACAAAACAGAATTATCACTTCTCATTCAGAACCTGAACCACAACATAAAAAATGAAATAAAATCTCTTATTCCTGAGAACCCCAAAACAGCAACATTCTACACTATCCCAAAACTACATAAACTCCCCAAAATAATTTCAGAAAAACACCCTAACACCTCTTCATCCAACCCACATCATACAAAACAATCAAATAATGAAGAGATCTATAAAATTTAAGAATCTCTTAATATCACACCACCTGGCAGACCCATAATATCAGGCATTGGTACCCTCACAGAACTTATACCTGGGTACATAGACAATATCCTAAAACCTTTATTGCCTGACATACCTAGTTTTATTAGAGACACTACTGACTTTCTCAACAAATTACAAAACATTAACTTAGTCCACGATGATAATATCCTAGTAACGATGGATGTTACGTCTCTGTACACGAACATTCCACATGTTGAAGGAGTATCAGCTTGCCATGAGTTCCTTAGTAAAAGCAAATTACCTAACAACCAAATTACAGATATATGCCAATTAATAAATTTCATTTTAACACATAATAATTTTAAATTCAACAACAAACACTATTTACAGATTAGTGGCACAGCAATGGGCACGAAAATGGCACCTAGTTATGCCAATATCTTTATGCACATTCTAGAAAGAAAGATACTAGACAATTCACAATATAAACCATCACATTATTTTAGATACATTGATGACATTTTCTTATTATAGACTCATGGATTAGAAAAATTAAAAAACTTTTTTACTTTCTGCAACAACTTCCACAATACAATTAAATTTACCATGGAGTACTCATATACATCCGTCCCTTTCTTAGACGTCATGATAAAATTAAACAAATATACACTTTCTACCAGTCTATACAACAAACCTACAAACCAACATAAATTCTTACACTTTAACAGTTGTCATCCTCTTAAATTAAAAAAATCTATTGTATACAGCTAATTTCTAAGAATCAAACGCATATGCTCAGACCATCCAGATTTTCTATACAACATTAACAACCTAACAAAGCCATTTCTAAAATGTAAATACCCAATAAAAATAATAAAAGAAGCACTAAATAAAACCATCCACATAAATCGTAACACACTTCTCACATACAAGAAAAGAAAAAACAACAACCGAATTCCCATGGTTTTTAACCACAATCAACATTCACACACAATTATCAAAAATTTAAAAAATGATTACAAGAACCTCCAATCAAACAAAAAAATCAAAGACATTTTCGATAAACTACCCATAAATGCAATGAAACAAACACCCAACCTATCAGCTATCCTCACTTCTACCAAATATCTAAAAAATACAAACCTATCAGGGAATTTCAAATGTCAGAAATCCCGTTGTTTAATTTGCAAACATTTAGTAAACGACGCAGTATTTTCTCTACCCAACATCAACATCAAATTACACCCACCACATCGCACCTGTGACAGCCAAAACATTATATATTTTCTCTTCTGTTCAATATGTCCAAATAGTGGATATATTTGTGAATCTGGAAATAGCTTTAGATTCCATTTCAATAATCATAAACTTAGCATACGCCAGAACAACCAATATTCCCCCATAGCCCAACACTTCAATCAACCAGGACACACATTAGAAAACTGCAAATGTTTACTAATAGACTCCGATTTTAGTTCTACACACTCATGCAGAAAGAAAGAAAAATACTGGATTTTAAAATTAAATACACACAGGCTAGGGTTAAATAGGGACTTAAGTGTTTTGGATCTTTATAAATATTTCAATAGTTAAACATTTTTTAGATACAATTAAAAAATTTTCTCTAAAACAAAATTTATAAGTATTATTAAAGATAGGCTTGCATTTACAAATATTTAAAAAAATCTGTTGCTTTCTGCGTCACGTGATGTAAACAATCTGTCGGACAAACACTCTCGTGAAAACGTTTCTAATTTAAATTTTAAAATCATTTGTTTCTGATGAAAGGCCGAGGATGGTCTGAAATATCAAATATAATAATAGAAATAAATAAATACTGTCAAAAAATACATTTTTAAACTTACAACTTTTTAGTAGTTTTTCCTATATATATATATATATATATATATATATTAGGGGGTAGTGACTCCAACTGACACCAACTCAGTCGAGTTTTGATCTTGGCCAGAATCAAGTGGATGTGTCTAGCCACACTGATGAGCTGTGATGCAGTGAAACAGGCTTGTATGTGGATGACTAATGTATATATATATATATATATATATATATATATATATATACTTCTATGTCTATACCACGACTCAAAATTTCATGCACTACACAATCATCAGATCCTTATTATGAACTGATTTTTTTCTAGATTTGAATTTTTATTTTTAGTACTTTTTAAAGGTTATTATAAATTTGGGGTGCCTATTTTTTCATTTATTCAGTTTATAATTTAATTTGGATTTTACCAAAACTTGAAAATGAAATTGGAAAGTAAAATTGTATTGTATAAAATTGTATAAAATTATAAGGGAGGTCACTTTTGTTTGTGAACAAAGGCATTAAAAAAACTAAAAAGAATAATATATTCACACACACACTTAGAGTGAAGAAATAAAAGATAATGAATAAAAGATAAGAAATTAATAGATAAATAAGTAAATAAAAAGAAAGAAGTGAGAAGGTGAGTATAAGTTAGTCTAAGTATTTATCAGATATTTATTTCTATGTATGCATGTGGTCATTAATTTACTTCTTTTGTTTAATAAATTATGGTTATTTAGGTCTTTTAAGAAGTGTTTCTAAAAGGCACAAGTTACATCTATTTCCTATTCCTTTATAAAACTTGGTTTTCACAATAATATTCCAGGCAATAATTGTTTTTTTTTTGTTGTTTTTTAATTGCCAAAAATATTTGGAGAGGGTAGTGCTATTTTTTTATTTGTTATTATTTAAAGTCAGTTTATGGCGGTATTTCCATTGATTTTTGGTTGAACTAAAATAATATTTAACAACATCATTAGAACTGATGTTAGCTTTGCAAATTATACATTTGGTCGTGCATCGACAGTTAAGTAAGCAGACCCTATTTTTTTCGGCAGTTACAATTATGTTTAGTAGGGTTACTGTTTTTAATAGAAGAGTTACAATTATTTTGCAGGTTGGATACATTTTTATTTAATATCTTATTGTTATGTAGTAAGATACATTTAGTAAAATTCTTGACACAATTATAACTAACCTTAACATTTAATCTTTTAAAGCCATGGTCTAACAGCAGATGTGAAATCAAGCTCTTCTATCATTCTGACGATGAGATTCTGATCTCGAAATATTGATGAATAATAAATAGGTAATACCCAACACCTTCTTTAACTTTCTTTATCATACTAAATGCATTCAAATACCTACCCATAACCTTAACATTGTTTTTTTTTTAAAATCTTTTTTTGTGTAAGTGAATGGTTAAAATGTTAGTGAATTAAATTTAAGAACATTTTTTCAATGTTTGTTTTGACGTTATGACTAAAAAGTGGGTTAAACCAAATTATGTCATGTATGATTTCGTTATATGTTTGTCTTCTTTGCTTTTATAAGAGTATTCTAAACTTTCATTGTTTGCTTTTGGCTAAGGTCTTAATATATTTAATTTTACTGTTATCAAAAACTACCTTATTACTAGAGTTAGAAGATAATCTAAATTGGATAGATTTATGAATATTGTTTAGCATTGTGTTCTATGGTGGTGATTAGTATCTTTGATAGATGTATTATCCTATATCTATAGCACAACTCTGAGTTTCATGTACTATGCTATCTTCAGGTGCATAGTATAAACTGACCATTCTGGAATTTGAATTTCTGGTTCTTGAAAAGTTTAGGGTAATTATATATTATAATACTGGGATCATATTTATATATATATATATATATATATATATATATATATATATATATATATAATGTTATTTACAATAAGATCATTAACTAAACATCAAATATTTAAATCCTGTTCAATATCACAATGATATTTTTATTCTATAATTTCAAAAGAATATTGAGCTAAATAATTATATATATTATTTATAGTATATAATTCTTATAGTGCTAGACAATTTTTCTCACCAGAATCTACCTATCTTAAATATCTAAAAGTCTACCATTCATTTTGGCTTTGACTATTGCTGTCATATCTGGTATGGTGCTCCTGCTATATATTTAGTCTTATGGCATATCACGTTCGATCACCAAAGTTAAGCAACATGAGCCTGGTCAGTACTTAGATGGGTGACCGCTTGGGAATACCAGGCGCTGTAAGCATTCAGTGACGGATGTGCGTTGTGGTGCAGTGGATGTCAGCTTGGAAAGAGAAATGGGTGAGCCAAATTCGAATTCTAGTTGAGTATCCTGCATTCACTTAAGCACTGGTACCCTTGGGAAAGGTATTAATCCATTACTTCCCTCTAGTTATGGGTTAAATAACAGGATGGGGCCTGGAGGCAACCCTAGTGTTGGTGTCACAATAAAAAAACACCCTTAGTAGCCCTGGTTAACCATCAAGTATTCAGCTATTTGACAAGATTGAATTTCGCTATAAACTGCGCTAGGGTTCCAAAAGCACAGGGAATACTGGAGGGGTGTAGTGAGTTCTATCTTGGCCGAGGTCGCAAGACAACAATGATATATTTAGAGATTCTTGATAAAATCCAAAGAATCTGCAACATTATTGCTCTTGACCTGACATCTTGGCTTCAGTCACATTCCTACTGCTGTAACATAGCTTCGCAGTACCTTTTCTATAAATACTTTTATGGTAATTGTTCTGATAAACTTTCCTCTATGGTGCCTAGACTTTATGAGGTTAAATATAGTATTAGATTGACAACGTGGTCTCATCATTTTATAGTTGAAATGGCTAGATGTAACCATAAAACCTATGCTAACAGTTTCTTCTCTCTCTTGTGGAATACTCTTTCAGCTCTTTGCTTCCCACTCAACTTTAATCATCAAATATTCAAATGCAATGTGTTCTGTCTTCTTAATTCCTGTTCTTTGATTGTTCTCTCACCTTATTAGTTTTTTTCTCATATTCTCACACACTCAATAACCCATTGTGTCTTAGTGGCTTTATAGCCATGCTTGGGTAAACTCAGAAAAAGATATTGTGGGAAGTATGACATCATGAATTATTTTCTCTTTTGCTAGTTGTTTCTTTGGACATCACCTGCGAATGTTTGTTTTTAAAACCCTAGAAAGAAATGGCACACTACTGTGAAAAAATCTTCTGCCTAGTCAGTCATGGATCGAAAGAGACATGATCGCCCAAGTGCGTATTGCATATGGCATTTAACAGATTGGTCAAGATAAAAGGATTGAATACCAGGACTGATTGGTTTCTATAGCCTTTGTTGGCAACCAATCTGTCGCAGAAAGAAATGGCAACCTACTGTGGGGAAATCTTCTGCCTAGTCAGTCATGACTCAAAAGAGACATGATCGCCCAAGTGCGTATCACATATGGCATTTAACAGATTGGTCAAGATAAAAGGATTGAATACCAGGACTGATTGGTTTCTATAGCCTTTGTTGGCAACCAGTCTGTTGCAGAAAGAAATGGCAACCTACTGTGCGAAAATCTTTTACCTAGTTAGTCATGGATTGAAAGAGACATGATCGCCCAAGTGCGTATCACATATGGCATTTAAGAGATTGGTCAAAATAAAAGGACTGAATACCAGGACAGATTGGTTTCTATAGCCTTTGTTGGCAAATAGTCTGTCGCATAAAGAAATGGCAACCTACTGCAGGATAATCTTCTGCCCAGTCAGTCATGTCTCTTTCGAGACATGATCACCCAAAGCGTGTATCATGTCTGGCACTTAACTGACTGAGTGATACATGGAGTGGATTATGGTGGGTTGAACATTGAGAGCCAATATTTACAAGATTGGTTTGGATGGGGTGAATGATGATGATGATGATGATTGTCCCTTGCAAGTGAAGATGACCATTTTTCTTCCCACATTACTTATAGGAATCTTATGGGTGCAAAGATGGCTAATCAGGACAATGTTAACTCTGAGTTTTCTGCTGCAAGATGGTGCGAGAGGGGTGAAGTAATGATTTGTGCGTTAATTCTTTTTTTTAAGTGAGGAAGAGCTGTGCATGGTCGTCAGACTCACTCTCTCGTACCTGCCCATCTAGACCCAGTGGCAAGACAAAATCAGGACCGTCAGAGATGGACCAGGATGCAGTGGATGGCCAACAGTGTTTCACTGATGGCACTGTGCCCTAGTCGCACTCCACAGTGCTTTGTTGGGACTACCTTCATTCTAATTGAACCTGTCAAGAGATTTTGTCTGCGCAATTTGCCAGAACCAGATTTTGTTTTGTTGTCAAAGTGGTCTTCTCTTAGAAGACTTGCTTGCTAGAGCTAATAAGCATCTTCTGCCCATGTAGAGTGTGGTAATATTCACTCAGAAATGTTTTTAACAAGCCGTTATTATTATTGTAAAGATGGCTGTGACTTCCAGCTTGAAGGATGAAAGTTTTTCATTAAAAGTTAAACCATTTTTAACAAGCTGTTATAATTATTGTAAAGATGGCTGTGTCTTCCAGCCTGCAGCATACAAGATGATTGACTATGGTGTAAAATAAACCGTTGAAGATTATTGATTTGAATAAATTTACATCTGTCAGGATTGACTTTCCTGTATTTTGGTTCCATGCTTTAACAGGCTCTTTAGAAAACTACTTTCATGGGTGTGTCTTATTTTGTCATATTGATTAACTTACAGTTAGCTTTGGATAAGAAGCCAAGTCATTTCATGGATTGTTTTGTTCCTTAAACTTCAATACTTTAATATCTGAACTGACATGTTGAACCTGTTCTGTATGTATGTGAAAAACCTGTTGCATACACCCTTGTGCAAATTAACTGAAACAACTGCTTTAGTCTCCTTTCTTTCAGCAAACAGTCAGTTTTAGACCCACTGGAGTGGCAGGGTGTAATTGATTTCTATTTTTTTCTCAGATTAGGTCATTTGCATTGGAGTGCAGCAATATGAATCTCTATACAGCCCTGTGCAAAGTAATTGAATCAATTGCTTTGGTTTCCTTTCTTTCATCATATGATCAGTTTTAGACCCAATGAAGTGGCAGGGTGTAATGGATTTCTATTTTTTTCTCAGATTAGGTCATTTGCATTGGTGTGCAGCAATATGAATCTCTATACAGCCCTGTGCAAATTAATTGAATCAATTGCTTTAGTTTCCTTTCTTTCGCCATATGATCAGTTTTAGAGCCACTGGAGTGGTAGGGTGTAATTGATTTCTATTTTTTTTCTCAGATTAGGTCATTTGCATTGGTGTGCAGCAATATGAATCTCTATACACCCTTGTGCAAATTAATTGAATCAAGTGCTTTAGTTTCCTTTCTTTCAACATATGATCAGTTTTAGACCCACTGGAGTGGCAGGGTGTAATTGATTTCTATGTTTTTTCTCAGATTAGGTCATTTGCATTGGAGTGCAGCAATATGAATCTCTATACAGCCCTGTGCAAATTAATTAAATCAATTGCTTTCATTTCCATTCTTTCACTATACGATCAGTTTTAAAACCACTGCAGTGGCAGGGTATAAGAGTTTTCTAGAAATAATCTAATCAATAAAGAAGACATTCAAAGAATTCTAATAAATAATAGAGAAAAAAGATGTCAATAATGAATCAAATAAATAATCTAAGGAAGAAAAAAGACATTAATAAAAATTCTAATATTTTTTTTTTTTTAATCGTATCACCCCGAGCTAGGCGGTAACGCCACTGATGTGCAGGGGGCTACGTAATAATGAAAAGATCGGAAAAGAGAAAGCCGGAAACCATATCCTAAACAGGGAACAAGGGATGAGCCTCTACACCTGTTCAATAGACGTGAGTGGAGTGTGAACCGGGTGATAGTTCAGTCTATCCAATTAAAAAAATAAACAAAAAAGAAAGTGAAAAGATTGGAAAAGAGAAAGCCGGAAACCACATCCTAAACAGGGAACAAGGGATGAGTCTCTACACCTGTTCAATAGACATGGGTGGAGTGTGAATAAAATAGAGAAAAAAGATCTCAATAAAGAATAAAATAATCTAAGGAAGAAAAAGAATGAAAAAAGGAGTATGCTTAAAACTGGACAAATCAATGAAGAAATGCATTTTGGGATACTGCCAGTTCTCTGAAGGAGTTCTCCTTGTCAAACTGAAAGGGAGATTGTTCAACATAGCAATTGTAGTCATATATGCACCAGCAACACAAAGCACCGAGGAAGAAATAGAATATTTTTACTCCACTCTAGAGAAGGCCAAGGCTCAGTGTAAAAGCCAAGAAATCAGGATCATCATGGGAGATTTGAATGCCAAATAGGCCAGGAGAGAGAAGTTATGGCAACTGGAAACTTTGGTTTAGTAATCCACAACAAACGGGGAGAAAAATGGGTGCAATGGTGCATAGCAAATGACCAGGTAATAACTAACACCTGGTTTCACAAACACCCACAACGTCTATGGACATGGAGAAGCCCAGGAGGTGACACAAAAAACCAGATAGACTACATAACCATTAACAGCAGATTCAGAAATGCAGTGGTTCAAAGCAAAGCCTATCCAGGTGCTGACTGTGGAAGCGACCACGTCCCAGTCATCTGCAAATTAAAAGTGAAAGACTGAAGAAGCCTAATGCAGCACCAAAACTGATATACAACGCACCCGTGAATGACCTCAAACTACACAAAGAATACACTAATACACTAACAGCGTGAAAACCAAATACGAAGAACAAACTAGGAAAGGACACTCAAAATGAGACTCACTAAAGGAAGCAATACTGACATCAGCAAACAACATTGCCCCAAAGGAAAATAGGTGCAGAAAGAAAAACGAGTGAATGGCGGAAGAGATTCTGGACATGATGCAAAGGAGACAGAAAATTATATCAAAACATGGAACGGAGTACAGGGAACTACACAAGGAAATAAGAAGAAAATGCAGACAAGCTAAAGAGAAATGGCTCAATGACAAATGTGCAGAAGTAGAGAGATTGAGCAGGAATAATAAAGCAGACATGCATAAGGAAATAAAAGAACTGACAGGACAAAAAACCTGTTCTTCAACAGAATGTCTAAAATCTAAGGATGGAACAATAATTTTGGAGAAAGAGGAAATACTCCCATGATAGGAAGAATAAATAAAAGATCTTTTCCATGACAAAAGAAAGCAACCAATAATACGCAAAGATGAGGACGGACCGAAAATATTAAAATCTGAGGTGGAATCTGCAGTAGCCAAATTGAATATAAACAAAGCTGCTGGACCAGACAGCATAGTCATAGAGCTGCTGATAGCAGTGGAAGAATTTGGTATAGAGAAAATTACTGAAATAATAAATGAAATTTATAATAGTAGGGTTATACCAGATGACCTCAGCAAGTCTATCTTCATAACACTACCTAAGAAGCCAGGAGCAAATGAATGTGAACTCCACAGAACCATTAGTTTAATGAGCCATATAACAAAACTGATCGTCCGAATCCTGATGAATAGAGCGAGAAGCAGTATCAGGCCAGAGATAGGACAAGAACAGTGTGGTTTCGTTAAAGATACCCGAACAAGGAAGGCCATATTTATGATTAGGATGCTCTCTGAAAGGGCAATACAAATGAAGAAGGACTTTTACCTGTGCTTTACTGATTATGCAAAGGCACTTGACAAAATACGCCACAAAGAACTGATGGAGATGCTTGGCAGCTTAGACATATTTGGGAAAGACTTGAGAGTAATAAAGAATCTTTACTGGCAGCAAACTGCTTGCACACGGACAGGTAATGAATTGAGTAGATATACAAAGACAGAAAGGGGCGTAAGACAGGGATGTGTCTTTTCACCGGATCTGTTTAACTTGTACAGCGAGAATATTTTGAGGACCCTAGAAGTTATGCCTGAATTCATAATCAGAGGCCAAAATTTAAACAACCTAAGGTACGCAGATGATACAGTGCTGATAGCAGACACAGAAAGGAAACTACAAGACCTTCTACATAAGATAGCTGAAAAAAGTAACAAGAAAGGACTAAAAATAAACTGCACAAAAACCGAATGCATGGTCATCAGTAAAAAGAGCAGCCCAATATGCCAAACACAGGTCGAGGATACCAGAATCAAGCAGGTACAAAAATTTAAATACCTGGGAAGCGTTATAACAGAAGACGGAAAGTACAACACAGAGATCCGAAGGCGAATTGGCATGGCGAAGGAAGCATTCCAGAAGTTGAGTAAGGTATTAAGAAACAGGAAAATTTTGCTAGAAACTAGGAAGAGAGTACTGGATTGCTACGTGATGTCCGTCCTTCAATATGGCAGTGAATACTTGACTATACCATCAAAGATGAAGGAAAAACTTGAAGCAACTGAAATGTAGTTCTACAGAAGGATGCTGCGAATATCATAGATCGAGCATTTCCAAGACCTCATCATTGCTCACATGCTCGATCCATGATATTTGCAATGATGAGGTCTTGGAAATGATGGAAACAAAAAGGAAATTAATACTGAGCATCAGGAAGAGACAGCTGAAGTTCCTGGGACATGCAATGAGGAAGGAGGGCTTGGAGAATCTGATACTAACAGGCCAGATAGAGGGGAAAAAGAGACAGGGGAAAGCAATGGATAACATATTTGAAGGACCTAATCAGGTGGATCATAGAATGAGGATTGCATGGTGTAACAGGAGAAGGCATGCTTAGAGATAGGGAAACATGGAAGCCCATGATCGATACGTCCTGAAGAGACAGGGCACATAGAAGAAGAAAAAAGAAAAAAGGAGTCAATAAAGAATCAAATAAATAGTGAAAGAAAAGAAGATATCAAAAAAGAATCATATAAAGAAAGAAGACACCAATAATAAAATCAAATTAAGAGGAAGAAATCAATAAAGAATAAAATAAATAATCAATTAAAGAAAGAAGACACGAATGATGAATGAAAAACATATGAAATAAATAATTAAAGAAAAGAAAGTAGACATCAATAAAGAATAAACTAAAGAATCAAAGAAAGAATTCATTAAAGAAAGACATCATTAATGAATCAAATACAGAATCAAATATTGAAGGCATGTAAATGAAGCCGATGCATACACACAAATTTAGATATAATTTCTTTTTTTTTTTAATCATATCACCCCGAGAAAGGCAGTAACGCCACTGATGTGCAGGGGGCTACGTAAGAGTGAAAAGATTGGAAAAGAGAAAGCCGGAAACCACATCCTAAACAGGGAACAAGGGATAAGCCTCTACACCTGTTCAATAGACATGGGTGGAGTGTGAACCGGGCAATAGTTTAGTTTATCTACTCCAATCGGAAAAAACAAAAAAAGAATAGTGAAAAGATTGGAAAAGAGAAAGCCGGAAACCACATCCTAAACAGGGAACAAGGGATGAGCCTCTACACCTGTTCAATAGACATGGGTGGAGTGTGAACCGGGCAATAGTTTAGTTTATCTACTCCAATCGGAAAAAACAAAAAAAGCAAAGTGAAAAGATTGGAAAAGAGAAAGCCGGAAACCACATCCTAAACAGGGAACATAGGATGAGCCTCTACACCTGTTCAATAGACATGGGTGGAGTGTGAACCGGGCAATAGTTTAGTTTATCCACTCCAATCGGAAAAAACAAAAAAAGCAAAGTGAAAAGATTGGAAAAGAGAAAGCCGGAAACCACATCCTAAACAGGGAACAAGGGATGAGCCTCTACACCTGTTCAATAGACATGGGTGGAGTGTGAACCGGGCAATAGTTTAGTTTATCTACTCCAATCGGAAAAAACAAAAAAAGAATAGTGAAAAGATTGGAAAAGAGAAAGCCGGAAACCACATCCTAAACAAGGAACAAGGGATGAGCCTCTACACCTGTTCAATAGACATGGGTGGAGTGTGAACCGGGCAATTGTTTAGTTTATCTACTCCAATCGGAAAAAACAAAAAAAGAAAAGTGAAAAGATTGGAAAAGAGAAAGCCGGAAACCACATCCTAAACAGGGAACAAGGGATGAGCCTCTACACCTGTTCAATAGACATGGGTGGAGTGTGAACCGGGCAATAGTTTAGTTTATCTACTCCAATCGGAAAAAACAAAAAAAGAATAGTGAAAAGATTGGAAAAGAGAAAGCCGGAAACCACATCCTAAACAGGGAACAAGGGATGAGCCTCTACACCTGTTCAATAGACATGGGTGGAGTGTGAACCGGGCAATTGTTTAGTTTATCTACTCCAATCGGAAAAAACAAAAAAAGAAAAGTGAAAAGATTGGAAAAGAGAAAGCCGGAAACCACATCCTAAACAGGGAACAAGGGATGAGCCTCTACACCTGTTCAATAGACATGGGTGGAGTGTGAACCGGGCAATTGTTTAGTTTATCTACTCCAATCGGAAAAAACAAAAAAAGAATAGTGAAAAGATTGGAAAAGAGAAAGCCGGAAACCACATCCTAAACAGGGAACAAGGGATGAGCCTCTACACCTGTTCAATAGACATGGGTGGAGTGTGAACCGGGCAATAGTTTAGTTTATCTACTCCAATCGGAAAAAACAAAAAAAGAAAAGTGAAAAGATTGGAAAAGAGAAAGCCGGAAACCACATCCTAAACAGGGAACAAGGGATGAGCCTCTACACCTGTTCAATAGACATGGGTGGAGTGTGAACCGGGCAATAGTTTAGTTTATCTACTCCAATCGGAAAAAAACAAAAAAAGAAAAGTGAAAAGATTGGAAAAGAGAAAGCCGGAAACCACATCCTAAACAGGGAACAAGGGATGAGCCTCTACACCTGTTCAATAGACATGGGTGGAGTGTGAACCGGGCAATAGTTTAGTTTATCTACTCCAATCGGAAAAAACAAAAAAAGAAAAGTGAAAAGATTGGAAAAGAGAAAGCCGGAAACCACATCCTAAACAGGGAACAAGGGATGAGCCTCTACACCTGTTCAATAGACATGGGTGGAGTGTGAACCGGGCAATAGTTTAGTTTATCTACTCCAATCGGAAAAAACAAAAAAAGAAAAGTGAAAAGATTGGAAAAGAGAAAGCCGGAAACCACATCCTAAACAGGGAACAAGGGATGAGCCTCTACACCTGTTCAATAGACATGGGTGGAGTGTGAACCGGGCGATAGTTTAGTCTATCTACTCCAATTGAAAATATCATCATCTTCCATTGTAAAAGTAGCAATCATATATTTTATCATATCATCTGTAGGGATTGAATAAAAATACAAAACAAAATAAAAACTACAAAATAAAATAAAAATACGAAATAAAATAAACATAAAAATCTCCCAGGAGTCCTCTGACAGGAAAGACAATTTATGCATGTGCAAAAAAAGAGATGCTTCCTGGTGCAAAAAATAAACTATCTCTTTTTTGCTGTTGGACTTTGTCTGGTAAAGACATGCCGACTGTTCGACTGTTCGGGAAGGAATTTCCCCATCAAGAAGTCGTTGGAATCAAAAAAATAAAATCAGTGTCCAAACTGTCCCTCTAGTGTCTCTGTATCTTTCCTTTTCTCTTTGCCTATTTATTTCAGCAGCGAAAGCTATTTAACAAGTCTTGGATGTTTAGGTGAAAGAACCAACCCAGCAGTAATAGCCATAATATCCATACATGGTTTCTTTGTTATTTTTGAAAAAATTATTTTTATCAGTTTACTCCAGGCAAGGAAATAATACCATTAAGACACAAAAGGCTTCTGAAGGTGAAAGAGATGAGAAAGACTTTAGAACAAACTGAAAACCCAATAATAGCATAAATGAAGTCCTTTTGTTGTAATCTAGGTTTTTCACACTTACACGCAAAATCCTTTTTGTTCATCAAAAATCATTTTAACAACTACTTGGGAAATCTGGTTTAGACTTTTTCTTTAAGCAGATGTTCAATCCTTTTTCTGTTTGGGGAAACCAGAATTTGTGAGTTTTTATAAAAGTAAAGAAGAATGTTGATTTTAATTAATTTCTTGATACAAGACATTAGAATTATAGAATTATAGAATTGAAAAAGAATTTATTAGGTAGCAAAAACACAATTCTAAACAGCAAACAAGGAATAAGCTTCTATTTTTGATAAGAAAAGGGCAAGTAACTCTGATATAATAATTTATTGATAATGTATCCTGTGAATAAATGGTTATTTTTTATTTTTATTCAGTAACAGCTGATCAGAATCACGCACTTGAGCCAAAAAAATGTGTGGTAAATTTCTACTCAATTCATTCAGTAGTTTGGATACTCATCTACCTACAGTTTTCTTTATGTGAGAGTTGAAAACATGACTGGATCAGTGAAAAAAAAAAAACTGTTTTCAAAATATCTATTGATTATTATATATTATTGCATAGTTATGCAAATTTTGGTTTGTTCAGCCAAATTCAAAATCATGAACAAAATTTTTTTTAGAATAAAATTCATTTTGTACAAAAATTAATAGAATTAATAGTAAAAAAAGAACTTTTGACCATTCCTTTCAATTTCTTTTCCAATCATTAAAGCAAACATGCAAAAAGCTGAAGAAATCTCTTTACCAAATACCAAATTATTATAGCACAATGCAGAATACAGACACAAATTTGGTTAATAGCAATTAGCGAGTACACTGTTACAACAACAACAAAGAGATTAAATAAAGAATTTTAGCTTGCATACAAATATTCAAAAAATTATCATCTGTATATTTAGGAAGGTTAATACCCTTGGGAAAGGTATTAATCCGTCTCTTCCTTCCAGTTATGGATTAAATAGCAGGACAGATTGGGTTCTATAGCCTTGGTCGGCAACCAGTCTACCGCAGAAAGCAATGGCAACCTACTGCGGGATAATCTTCTGCCCAGTCAGTCGTGTCTCTTTCGAGACATGATCACCCAAGCGTGTATCACGTATGGCACTTTAACTGACTGACTCCTATTAAATTAATCTAATTATTTAAAAACATGAGAAGCTTCCTTTCAACCAGATATTTTATCTCAGGATCTTTTTAATTTTCATTTATTAATATATTTACTATATTATATTTTAAATATATTTTCTAATATAAATATGTCTACATATGAAACTACTTGGAATTAATACCCCTTAAATGTCATATTGTTCGTGACTTTTCATTGTCTCATGAAGTCCTAAATTTTAATTAAACAGAAATTCAGAGTAAAAACTTACTGCAAGGGAGATAACTTTTTCTTCTTAATAATACAATAAAATAGAAAATTTGATTTTTACATCAGTAATTGAAATATTGTGATCTTTAAAGTTAAAATAAAGGAATATAGAAAAGAGAAAATTATTTAATTTTGAAAACACACAAAACTGCTATATTAAAAAAATGATACATATTTAAAAACCTCAGTGATATTAGCATACAAATGACTTTATAAACAATACATCAGGATATCTATCCTAGTCATTCTCATAATAATCTCACTTCTCCCTTATACCTCTACATTAATCTCACTAAGTAACATCTCTACATTGAATGATCCTTGGGCTTTATATTAAGCAAGCTATCAGCAAAAAAAATCAGGAAATATCAAACAACTATATTGATATTTTTGTTGTTAGGTTGGTTTGTTGTGGACTGGACAACGTGGTAGTAATTTGAAAGCAGAGTCAACATTATAAAGTAGATTGGTTGTCCAATCCACCACATTAATAATAAAATAACTCGGATAACAATGTAACAAGAATAATAACAATGTATTAAACATAGTTACAAGATTGATTATTTTGTGCATGCAAGATTTAGTGGAGAAAGTTCTCTCTTGGATGTTGAAGAAAATGTATCAATGTTCATACTGGAAGAGTTCCTGAAAAAAAGAAATATGATGTTTGTACTAATCAGTAGTTGAATATAATTATATATGTAGTGAAGTATGCTTGTAAGAGAGAGAAATATTTTTTGTGTAACTAATTGCTAAACACAATTAGCACAGTATGTGAGTTAGAAAGGAACTAATGGCATTTGGACTGTTAGCTCCGAAAAGTAGTTTCCAACGGGTCTAAACATGAGTGAACATCAGCTTATATATTTCTGAATGAAGCGCAGGAAAAAGGGGTTTCAAGTGCGGTACTAATGTATAAGAATGTGCGTATATGTGTGTATACATGTGTACATGGCGATATGTATATAAGTATGTACATGCATGTAGAAGTGATTCTACAGGTTCATAAGATAATAATGGCCAATATTTACTTAAGTAAAATGTAAAAAAAAATATTTTTCCAATGTCATTTTTTAGGGTAAGTGAATGAATTGGCTCTAAATTGAGAGAGTGATTTAAAATATGTGAAGTTATCAGATAATTATGTTGTTAAACTGAACACTGGATATGCTGCAAAGACCTACACAAAATAAGAGTACAGTTTTTAGATTATGGGTACATTGAAATCTTTCAGATAAGCTAACAATCGCATGTACCGGTATTCTCAAGTGATTACCCATCTAGGTACTGACCAGAATCGTGGTCAAATCTGTTTGCCTGAAACTGAAAACCAGCACACAAAATGTATAAGCACTGTATGGACCAAGTAAACAGTAAAAATAATTAATTCACAATTAGTGAAAACAGAAAATTTATGAGTAAATTCAAGTCAGGTAACAATGATATTAGAGTGGACCCATCTTGATAAAATGAAACAATTGATACATCAAATTTAAAGTTAACCACCATAGAGAAACTTTCCTACAGCATGGCAGATGCAAATCTCTTTGAGAGCAACACACTGCGAACTCCTTGGCCTTGCTTTTCCAACTGACCTGAAGTGAAATGAATATATCACATCTGCAGTTACATTATAGTGGGTTGCTTATCTATTCTTTTTCCGTTTGTAGGGGGTGTCCGTTCTAGTGAAGGGTAGTTGTATACTGTTGCAGGTTAACGGAATTTGGACTTGTGGTAGACAACCCACTATAAGTCAGAAAATGATTACAAATAAAGAAAGGCAATTTGAGTAGAAAATATCATTTTATATATACACATATCAATTAATGTTTTTACAATTAAAGTAATAACTTGAAGTATAGGTCTAACAGAGGTTAAAATGTTCATGGCAAATAAAATGCTGAAAAAGATTTAAGGCTTAGGAATGTGAGGAGCGGAGGTAAGTGAGGAATGTCTTTGAAGTAGTCGCTCCTTAGGTCAGTAAGTAGTTTTGAGACAGGGGAGAAGGAAAGAGGCAAGCGTAGTAGCCACTTGACTTAAGTCAAGGGGATATTGATTACACTCTTCTCCTCAGGTTCTACCTGCTGGGGTCTGTCTGTGTCCGCTTTTTATATCTTCTTTTTAGATCACAGCAGCTCGTTTGGAATTTTACACTTGTATTTGATTCTGGGCTTCCCATTGGCTGATAATTAAAATTTGCGTAGGCTTGCGAAATGGAAATTTAATATTTGATTAACTTTTATTTTTCAACCGGAACATCTATGCAAACCCAGATGTGCACGGACGACTTTTGGTCATTTGCTTTCTGGTCGTTATAGAGCAAACATCCAGTCCATCGCTTTTGCTCAGTATCACCACAACATCAACTGCTAGGAAGTTTTTCTCGCCAGAATCCACCTTGCACATTTATAAATCTACCATTCATCTGTGTGTTGAATACTGTTGCCATATCTGGTCAAGTAATCCTGCTATTCATCTCAAGGTTCTTGATAAAATCCAAAGAAGGATCTTCAATGTAATCAGTCCTGACTTGGCATCTCAACTTCAGTCCCTTTCTCACTGATGTGATGTGGCTTCCTTCTGTCTTTTCTATAAATATTTTCATGGAAACAGTTCTGATGAGCTTTTTTTTTCTAGTGCCCTGATCATATGAATTTAAGCGTGCTACTTGATTGGCATCTAGGTCCCACCCTTTTATCATTGAAATAGTTAAATATAACAGTCACTTCTACTCAAACAGTTTCTTTTCTCGCCCTTCCTGCCTGTGGAACGTTCTTTCATTTACTTGCTTCCCTAATAGCTACAATCTCTAAACATTTAAATGCAACCTCAATTGCTGTCTTCTATTTTTTTGAATCATGTTTATCTTTTATTTTTCTTCAAAACGTCCTGGACTCAGTCTTTTCTTTCACTGTAACATCTGGTGCACTAGTGGCGGACACGTTTTTTTTTAATCATATCATCCCAAGCAAGGCGATAACGCCACTGATGCGCAGGGGGCTATGTAAGAGTGAAAAGATTGGAAAAGAGAAAGCCGGAAATCCTAACCAGGAAACAAGGGATGAGCCTCTTCACCTGTTCAATAGACGTGGGTGGAGTGTGAACCAGGTGATAGTTTAGTCTATCTACTCCAATTGAAAAAAATAAAAATGAAAAGAGTGAAAAGATTGGAAAAGAGAAAGCCGGAAACCGCATCCTAAACAGGAAACAAGGGATGAGCCTCTTCACCTGTTCAATAGACGTGGGTGGAGTGTGAACCAGGCAATAGTTTAGTCTATCTACTCCAATTGAAAAAAATAAAAAAACGAAAAGAGTGAAAAGATTGGAAAAGAGAAAGCCGGAAACCGCATCCTAACCAGGAAACAAGGAATGAGCCTCTGCACCTGTTCAATAGACATGGGTGGAGTGTGAACCGGGCGATAGTTTAGTCTATCTACTCCAATTGAAAAAAAAAAACCGAAAAGAGTGAAAAGTTTGGAAAAGAGAAAGCCGGAAACCACATCCTAAACAGGAAACAAGGGATGAGCCTCTTCACCTGTTCAATAGATGTGGGTGGAGTGTGAACCGGGCAATAGTTTAGTCTATCTACTCCAATTGAAAAAAAATAAAAAACGAAAAGAGTGAAAAGATTGCTGTTGTTCCCAGGTCCACTTTGACCCAGAGTGGTAGCACCTGTTAGGATCCCAGCTATGGGTAAATAATTGACCCCCCCCCCCCCCAAACTGGTGTCAAAATGCTATAAAAGTATTCAACAAAACTTTTTTGAATGAAAAATGTGACCAACAAAACTTTTTTGAATAAAAAAACGTGACCAACAAAACTTTTTTGAATAAAAAATTGTTACCAACAAAACTTTTTTGAAGAAAAAAACGTTACGAACAAAACTTTTTTAATATAAAACAAATAAACTAAATAAAACAAATCAAAATGATTTTCAGCATTAAATGATGTAATGAAGGTTGATATGCTGGTTAAATGAACCAACCAACCAACCAACCATATGACAACCAGACTGTGTCACAGTCTGTTTTAGCACATCCTACACTGCATGACATGAAAAAATTATTATCCACATCAAGTGATGTAGCATTCCAAAGAACCAGATGAAATCTGTCTAAGGAGAGTTGATCTACATTTTTAACACACAGTAAATTACTTGGGATGTTTTTTGAAGATCTTGAAGGATCCTCCATAAGGTGATAACAGGATGTATCACTTAGCAAAGTCACATACAAAAAAAATATTTACAAGTGTTAAAAGTTTCCCTATATAGATTGATTCTGTATTCTTCATGCTAATTTTGCCATCCAGGCTGTCAAATGATTGACAGAGAGCGTAAGATCAATTACTTTTTGTGGAGTCTGATAGAAAAACAGTGAAAGAAATCTAAGAATAATGTCATATACCATCTCGACTGATGAACATGTAATATGAATCAAATTCATCTGTTATCCTTTCTTCAATACTCCTGTACTCAGTCTTTTCTCTTGCTGTAACCCCCTGCACACTAGTGGCAGTTCCACCTTGCTTGGGATGAAATGATTAAAAAAATAAATAAATATCACCCTTTACTGTCATATGATTGTTGGTTGGTTGTTTTTGTTTTATGGCATATCAACCTCAGCGGGTCATTTATTGCCAACTAAATTTTTATTTATTTATTGCTGATAATACCTTTTTTTTCTTTCAACAATTTATTGTTGTTTTTATAGAACTTTTGTGTCTAGTAATACTTTTTTCTTTTCGAGTATCAAGATTCATTGGGATTTGTTTTTAAGGGCAGGGTCCCCACAACATACCCTGTTATTGAACCCATAACTGGAGGAAAGGGACAGATTAATACCTTTCCCAAGGGTACCAGTGCTTAAGTGAATGCAGGGTATTCAAATTGGAATTCGAACTCGGCTCACCCATTTCTCTTTCCAAGCCGATATCCACTACACCACAATGCACATCCGTCACAAAACGCTTACAGCACCTGGTATACCCAAGCGGTCACCCATCCAAGTACTGACCAGGCTCAATATTGCTTAACTTCGGTGATCAAGCAAGAACCGGTGTATTCAACGTGATATGGCCGTAAGCCTAATGTCGTATGAAATATCATGTCGAGGTGCTCCAGCCAATTAAAATAATTTACCATTGGTCACAAAACTGACTTCAACTACAGTGAAACCTTTTTACCATATCATGCCATTTGCTTCAGGATGAGAAGCAATACTGCAGACTCTTTTATTTCTCAAAACTTTTCATTAACTAAGAATAAATCGGACCTCTGACTGTGGTAATGACAGCTAGGATACCAAAGTAGGATCAGTCAGTTAAGTGCCATACATGAAACACGCTTGGGCGATCATGTCTCAAAAGAGACATGACTGACTGGGTAGAAGATTATCCTGCAGTAGGTTGCCATTGCTTTCTGCAGTAGACTGGTTGCCGACCAAGGCTATAGAACCCAATCTGTCCTGCTATTTAATCCATAATTGGAAGGAAGAGACGGATTAATACCTTTCCCAAGGGTATTAACCTTCCTAAATATACAGATGATAATTTTTTGAATATTTGTATGCAAGCTAAAATTCTTTATTTAATCTCTTTGTTGTGTTTGTGCGTAAGTGAATGCAATAAATTCAACTGGAATTCGAACTCGGCTTCCCGATTTGCCGTTCCGAGCTGATATCCACTGCACCACAATGCACATCCAAAAGTAGGATACCTATCCAGAAATAAAAGTTTTTGCCATAGTATATATTCAGTAATGTCTGTAGTTCTTCTCACTCAAAGAGTAAACTTTTGCTGGAACGCTGTAAAAGTGGGTCGATAATAATCTCTGCACGTATTCAAATTAAGCAATGTATGCTCGCCGTGTTGAAAAAAAGCATACTACTTACCCACATCAAATTTGGTCTTTTATACTTATTGAATCTTGCCACTTCATGCAGGACTACCACATTTTACTCCATCCCGGTTCACACTCCACCCACGTCTATTGAACAGGTGAAGAGGCTCATCCCTTGTTTCCTGTTTAAGATGTGGTTTCCAGCTTTCTCTTTTCCAATCTTGAGAGACAAGAAAATTTCATTGGAAAGAAAGAAAAGAATACTGGACTGTTATGTGACATCTGTCCTCCTATATGGCAGCGAATGCTGGACAATCTCATCAAAGATGAAGAAAAGATTCGAAGCAACAGAAATGTTGTTCTACAGAAAGATGCTAAGGATACCGTGGACTGAACATGTGAGCAATGACAAGGTCTTAGAGAGGATGCAAACCAAAAAGAAGGTTATACTCAACATCAGGAAAAGACAGCTGATGTTCCTGTGACATGTAATGAGGAAGAAGGGCTTGGAGAATCTGATACTCACAGGTCAGATAGAGGATGGAAATGAAAAGGAAACTAATACTTAATATCAGGAAAAGACAGCTGAAGTTCCTGGGACATGTAATGAAGAAGAAGGCTTGGAGAATCTGATACTCACAGGTCAGATAGAGGATGGAAATGAAAAGAAAACTAATGCTTAACACCAGGAAAAGACAGCTGAAGTTCCTGGGACATGTAATGAGGAAGAAGGGCTTGGAGAATCTGATACTCACAGGTCAGATAGAGGATGGAAAGGAAAAGGAAACTAATGCTTAACACCAGGAAAAGACAGCTGAAGTTCTTGGGACATGTAATGAGGAAGAAGGGCTTGGAGAATCTGATACTCACAGGTCAGATAGAGGATGGAAATGAAAATGAAAGTAATATTTAACATCAGGAAAAGACAGCTGAAGTTTCTGGGACACATAATGAGGAAGGATCACTTGGTACTCATGGGATGAATAACAAGAAAGAGTAACAAGGGAAGACGAAGCAAGACAAAGCAAGTGGATGGTAAAACAGGGTTTGTGAGAGATATAAAGAGGGAAAAGTGTTAAGAGTGACACGGGATAAGGGTAAGTGGAGGTCTATGATTGCATATGTCCTGAAAGTACATGGCAAATAGAAAAGAATAGAATTGGGTAAAGAAATGAAGAGAAGGCATGAAGGAGAAAAGGTACAAGCGAATAAAAATGATAAAAGCAAAAAGAAAAGCGATTGAAATTAAGAAGGAATGAAAGTGAAATACAAACTCACTGTCTTTAGTTTTATTACTCTTTTTCCGATTTTTTTCTTTTCAAGTGTGACACATATTAGGATATAATGAGATCATTGACGGTCTGCTCAGACAGGGCGAGTAGTGTCCGAAAGATGCTTAACAGCAATCGATAAACACAGAGTTGAATGTAGAAAGGCTAAAATTTGTAGCCTAGAACTGGGGAAAATGTGAGAAAATTCTTGGTTGTGTTTATTGATTAGTGAAATAAAATGTGAATAAATGTAAAAAATAATAATAATAATAATTAAGAACATTTCTCATCCGCTATACTTGCCAAGATGGAGGACTTCCTTGGTAAAAAAAAAAGTGCTAAAAACATTTGAGATTATGTTTCTTACATAAATTAAAGACCTTTTCATTGGTAGAATAATTTTAAAGAAAGAGACTTTCCAAAAGAAAATTCAAAACCAATTGGGAGGCCATGTAGCTTGTTTACATTAAGAAGAATAGATTTTGGGAAAGAAGATTATTAAAAAAAAACCTGTTGCAGCCTGCTGCTGCTTGTCAGGATATCACGTTATACTCTCCAGCCGCCTTCAGTACTTGCTACCAGTGTTAGCGGGTATGTAGGACTGGATTAGAAATGACCAGCTTTGATCAGCTAAGACCAGCTTAGTACAAAGTTATCGCATATGCGGGGACTGGGTAATCTTTGACTACCAGCCTGAGCATACACACTTGGGTTCCCCATGTTAAAAACTGACCTTGTGTCACAACTCCTCTCATGGGGAAGACTGGATAAAAAAAAGTTCTTTCTTGGTCCAGAGGGCATGATCAAAGTGTAGTATCTGTGCACTACTTAAATACTCACTTTCTGCTCTCTGGTTGCCTCTACCTAGGCGTACGCTTTGTTTGCAATCCCATTACCTGGTTCCTGGAGCTGATTATGTCTTAAAAGCTGATCTAGCTTTAGGTTTGACTCTGCTTCAGAGGTGGAATGGTCTAGTTTGTCTGACATCATGCTACCCGTAGTCAATCCAAAAAATGACACAATGACTATTCAAGTCTAATTGCCATGGCTTGCATGTGTTAGCTCGCAGTGATCCCATTTAACCACGATCAAATCCTGCAAAGTAAGCAACACATGTACCAGCCAATGGCCAAAGCGCACACATGCTCGTCATGGTCTTGCCTATCTGCAGCAGAATAGGAATGAACACATGCTAGGTCAAAGCTAAACCCATCCTTCTCGAACTACATTCAAGCATGCAGACAAGTGCCATTCCTGCCGACCGCTGACAACGTTCCAGCCTGTGCCATTCCTGCTGACCATTAACAACATTCCAGCCTACAGCCATTCCTGATTTCCAATTGTTTGCTTGTTATCATTGTTTTTATAAAAATTGACGTTTGATAAATTTTACATCATCGCCTATGTCTCCACATTGTCTTTGCTGTTTCACTTATTTCTATACAACTATAGTTTGTGGAGTCAACATCCTTACCAATGTTCTGCAACAAGCCCATATAATTGTGTAATTAATAGCAGTAGATAAGTTAATATTTCACCTGGTTCTTTTGAACAGGAGTAGTGATTTATCATTTGTTTTCTGTTTAGGATTCAGCTACTGGTTCCTTCTTAAGTGTATGCCTCTAACGAACCCACCTGAGCTCAGAAATTTTATTTACAATTTCTTCCTCTATTTTTAATCATTCATCCAGGTGGTATCTAAAAAGACAGGCTTTAACCTGTTTAAAGAATTTTTACAAAGGCATTGTTTATTTTCACCTTAAAATGTTTTGATTGTCATTTGAGGATCTTAAATGGTTCTCTGTAGGCTGGCCGTAGCACAGGTAATTTTTGCTGCATTGCGCATGAAAACATGTGCAAGTCTGCAAAGAATTTGGCACATATGTGGGCCTTTAAGCCAAATTGGCCATCATAACAGTAAAAAGAGGTGAGGCCCAATTGTTTCTGCAAAAGCTGAAGAAAAACCACCCTGAAAGTCTGAGTATGGTTTCATACCCTATCTCAGGGGATGAACACTTCATGTCTATTTTTACAGCTGTATAGAGTCCCATAAAAACTAATGACTAATTCTCCAACCAATTTGATTGATTTATCATTGCTCTTAGGGCTGACTTGAGAGTTCAGTGGAACCTCTTGACCAGTTCGTTTGCCTGTATAAAATACCACTTTCTCAGATATATAATTTTCCTGGGAAATACCTGTTTGTTTGAGCCCCGCATTGTCTGGATCAATCAATGATGACTGGACAAATGTTGCTACCACGAGGAAGACAATGTTGGCTGGTGATGAACATTAAGCTTCATATACTTGGTGATTTCCATTGCAACTATTATGGTGATTACTCTCAAACTTCTTGGGCAACTATTAAACTTCAAAATCCACAACAAATTCAGGGCAACGATTAAACTTTTCAAATCAGAAATCACTTTGTAGGAGGCCACTCAACCCGACTTTTTCTCAAAAATCAGTTTCACATAATCATTTCATAATCTTCGTCTTCCTCTTTCCCCGTCAGGAACAACAAATACAATCTGCAACAAACGGCCAACATCTAAAACAACAGGACCAGACCTAAATGCAAATAAAATATAGAATATATTTTATTTTCCTTTTTCATACAAAGACATCTTCGGTGACATACCATGAGTTAGGATTTTGTTTGGTCAGAGTTGTCAGCATCCCCCACCAGAGAGACCTGATTTTACTCAATTGTACAGTTCGACAGTTGTGTCCAGACTCCTCAAAATAAAATCAAAATTACAACTAAAATTTTCTGTCAGCTTGACTTCACTTCTATGCCATTGACAACTATCTTCTGGTACAAACTTGAATGTGGGACATGAATCTCTAACCCCAGTAGACAAAATAAAAATCAAAATGTGTAAATGTTTTTCCTTTTGTGCAACTGGCTGACATTTTTCTACAAAATACATTTCACTCAAATTTCAACATATCTGTCACCAAGTGCAAATACACTTCATTGTCAAAAATTTAATGATTCTCAAAAATATTGGCTAACAAATATTTAATATTCCTTTCCCTCCATTTTTTCAAAATGTTAACCGGAACATTTTTATGTGCCTTTCTTTTCCTTTTGTTCTCATGACCAAAACCTCTCCACCATACCCACTGCCACCATACAGCAATTTACATAATAAGGTATAAGAAAAAAACAAACACAATATCACAACAAAAAAATTACACATTATATGAAATGTGATATCCCTCTCACTTTCATCATGCACACAAATTTTAACTTGTGCTTGTAAATTTTAACAATGTAAATTTTAATGATGTAAAAATTTTAAGTTAGTCTCCTAACTCAGGCATAATAACAAACCTCACTAGAACACTATTTACAAAAAAAAAATGTTTTCTTTTTTTTCTTTTTAACTTTCACTGGGTAGGTCGCCTGTTTTCACATACTGAGATGCATCGGCACCCTGATGTGGAGTAATGGTTAGTGCCAGAACAATTACAACTGTGCAATAAGCTTATCCCTCAACAGGTTCTCCATAATGTTGGCCTTATGCCACATTTAAGTCACACTTAGAAAATTACCATTCTGAGACATGTGGCTATATAAATTATAACCATAAAAAAAATTCACATTTTCGCATACCTCTGTCAGTTTCCAAAGTTTCCTGCGTGTCTTGGACTCATTATTCCCGACAACTGACCCCATAGCATTTTCTTTGCAATGACAAATCTTTTGCCTTTATCAGTTGGACCATTTTGTTTTGTTTCTTTACCATTTTAATATTTTTTTTAATTATTCCTCAATTCAAGCGCCAAACACAACCCACATGCAGGCCACTAAGGATTTATTGTCTCATTTCATTTTTATTTTTCTTCTTGTCAGCTTGTCAACTTTGTGGCAATGCCCAACTTTATGAAAAAAAAAAAAAAAATTTTTTTTTTTTAATCATATCACCCCAAGCAAGGCGGTAACGCCACTGATGTGCAGGGGGCTACATAAGAGTGAGAAGATTAGAAAAGAGAAAAACCGGAAACCACACCCTAAACAGGAAACAAGGGATGAGCCTCTTCACCTGTTCAATAGACGTGGGTGGAGTGTGAACAGGGCGATAGTTTAGTCTATCTACTCCAATTTAAACCAAAACAAATTCTATCACACAATGCAATGGAAGAGAAAAGTAAAGAGCACCCAATTTTTGCAAGAAATCTTTTCCTTTTTTTTGACACCATTAGTTTTTTCTGTTTTTTTTCTTTCTCTAATGTTGTTTTTACTATGTCGGAGAAAGTCTGTAAAGTCTGAAAAGTTGGTTATTTCTTTTTCTTTTTGAGGAACACACAAGAAATTTTATACAATGTTCAGAAGGTCTGTTTCTTTTTCTGAAGACCATGCATCAGAAATTTTTATATAGTTCAAAAGTTCTTTTTCTTTGAAGAACACACATCAGAAAGCTCATTTTTCTTTCCTTCTGAAGAACACCCAATAGAAAAATTTTTTATACAGGTCACAGTTCTTTTCACATGTCCCTTCTCTTCTCCCTTTGAACTTAACCACTCCCACAGATGCCATGTTGTACAACTGCTACCGAACATGGTAACCGCATCTTGATTTAAAATTGACACCAGGTAAATGACCTTTACATACCTATGTGACTCATCTGCTTCGGTTTCCATTAAACATAGAATCTCATAAATCCCAGTACATACAATGATTGGACACAGAGATCTGCCTAATTTGTGCAGTGTATATCATTTCTAACAAGTCTGCCATGAACAACATAATAACCATCTGTGTATGTGTGTGGTACAAAGTCAGTCCGCAACACAGTCTGCAACAAAGATCAAAAAGAAAAGTTCACGACAACTCCTTTCGGTTGAACAATCTGTTTTTCCTCTCACGGGTTCACCTTCAAAATCGCCTTTTCGTTCACAGGTGTTTCGTCCACAACGGTCACATCGAAAGACGCCTATTCATTCTTTTTTCTGCTCTTTTTCTCCTTCCCACATTTTACAGGCGTGACTTTCTCGTCACGCGCTTTGCGAGATTGTTACGCAAGAATTCGCGACCATTTACAATGCGGTAATTGAAGGTTTTCCTTCTCATGTTCACTACAAACCAAACAAGAGAGAAAAAAAAAAAGAAAACAATCTAAGGTCTACTTTATCCCATGATGTTGGCAGACATTCCCGATCGGAGGATTAGCTCGCCATTCTCATAGCTCTAAACTCCCAACCAACCTAATCTAAATGCGAAACGGATTTCTTTACTAAATGTTTTCCCAACAAGCCACTTACTACCCACAATGCCATATGGAAACCAATCCAACCCCCTATATCGAGCACTGTTCTCTTTTCCAACATCTTAAACCACCAGAAATCCTCCAATGCATGTCTAACTTCTACTTCCTTCTGTATCTTTCACAGAACCTCATATTAACTCTATATTGTGCTCCTATAAAATCCCCAAATAAACTCACAAAACTTGACTATCGCGTCTTTCTACATGTTTTTCACAAAATGGCAAAAGATGGTAATTTCAATAATTACTTTCATCTGCCAAAAATTGGTTGGGTCCGAAACCGAACTTAACCGGAAGACCCTGGGAAATTTAAATGTGAAAATGTTTTTCCTTTTGCACACCTGGCTGACATTTTTCAACAAAATACATTTCACTCAAATCTCAAAATATCTGTCACCAAGCGCAAATACACTTCATTGTAAAAACTTTCATGGTTCTCAAAAATATCATCTAACAAATATATCAAACCTGTGGATGATATCCTGTCATTCTAATCCTCTTCTTTCCCAGTAGTTTCATCAATTGGTCAAATAGGTCAGCTTCAAATTGATGACCGCTGTCTGTCATGGTGACTAAGGGGAACACCAAAATGAAGCATCCAGTCTGCAATGAAGGCCTTCACTGCAGTGATGTTTGACAGAAGAAAAGATCAATGCATGTTGGTAAATAGTTGTATTCTTCACATGAAGGCAATGGTCTGGTGAGATCCAGGTGTACTTAAGAAAAATGTTCATCTGAATATGAGAAGGGACCTGGAGACATGCATGTGTGTTTTCTGATTTTAACTTTCTAGTATGGAACACAGGTTTTCAACTACAGTCGAATATCACTCTTCATGTACGGCCAAATGGATCGTCTGTAATTAGGGTAAATTGAAGATTGAGTGCAAAGGCTATGCATGGAGAAAAACAATGTCCTTCGGAATAATTCTGGAACAGAAAAGTGTAATTCTCCAGTGCTGGTATTGCAGACAACTTTCAACTTGGTGTTGAGAGTGGTTACCATTGAAAGCTTCAATGATGTTGTGGGGGTGGGGGTGGGGGTCTGTAAATATTCTGTTTTTCTATGAATGTCTGATAATCTAGAAAAAATGTAAGTTGACTTTAGTTGTCAGCTTGGCCTTTTCCCTGAGAGTTTTATACAAACAAGGGGGCTTACAATAATTTGCTTTCTTCACCAAACATTTTATGGGGGTTACATATAGGCGCATGACTCTTCTCCTTCCTTTGACAACAGGAAGAGCTGAAGTCACCTCTAGCTTTATGGCGGGGTAAACACAAGTTGTCTATTCTCCTGGATAACTCAGCACTCCAGTCTTCATTGCCCCTCTATTAACTTAACCCATGGTTAAGACCAACTTATTTTAATGCTATACTTTTTTATATAATTCTGTTCTGCTTTGTTAATATGGTGCACAAAAGAAAATTTTTCTGCAAGCCTATATTGTAAAAGCTGTTGTGGTGTAATGGATATCAGCTCGGAATGAGAAATCGAAGAGCCGAGTTCAAATTCCGGTTAAATTTGTTGCATTCACTTACACGCAAATACCCTTGGGAAAGTTATAAATCTATCTCTTCTCCCTTTGGTTATTGGTTACAGGACAGATTGGGTTCTACAGCCTTGATTGGCAGCCAGTCTACCACAGAAAGAAATGGTAACCTATTGCAGGAAAATCTTCTGCCTAATCAGCCATATCTCAAAAGAGACATGATCTTCCAAGCATGTGTATCACATACAGCAGTTGACTGAATGTCTGTTCCTTTCAAATTTCACGTAGTTTTGAGTCTTTAGTTAGTTTTGTATGCACTTTAATCTATAATAGATTAATCTATAATAGATTAATCTATAATAGATTAATCTATAATAGATTAATCTATACTAGATTAATCTATAATAGATTAATCTATAATAGTCAAGACAGATGATGCTCTCTTTTCTCCCATTCTCTCCCGGTAAAAAAAAAATCTTTTTAATCATCCTAGCCATAGCAGTGCAGAAATAAATAAATATTACAGTATTTATACATAGACAAAGTTCTTGTAAGTTGCTCTGGAAACGATTTTGTTTCCTTTTATTTCAGGAGTCTGATGAAATCACAAGAAAGTCCATCAGTTCCCACATGATTTACAGAAGCAATTTTGCACAAAGTGCACCTAATGGTCTATTATTCATTTATTGTATATTATTAATTAAAAGTGTAATAAAAAATTAATGGCCCATTTCTATTTCTATCTTTGCAGCAACATTTGCACTTTCAGCACAATGGTATTCTCTCTTCAACCAAAAAAGGGAATGACCTATAGTCATGAAATGTACCCACTGTTCCATATATTCATGCCGAAGTTCAACACATTGCCACATTTTTTTTTTATTTAACTGTTTCTAAATTTTTTTGTTGCAACAGCTATGATTCCTTCAAAAATGTTATCCCTTCTTTAATCAATAAATTGTGGTGGGGGCATTGGAGGAAGTCAACCCTGCAAATTTAAATTTCGATAAGTGTGAACAGCCAAGACAATGAGGAGACAAAGGCAGAGGTATGAACAATAACAACCTTGGTGTTTATTTATGTGAGGTGGTACAAGTTGTTGTTTGGGTAGGCTCCTTGTCCAGAGGGTAGCTGCCTCTATGGATTTGGTGCAGTGAGCATTGGGTTTTGTCCAGTGTTGAGTCCAAATTGGGCGTTTGTAGCGGTAGCTGGCTGACTGAAGACGCTGGAAGAATTGCCTGTCTGGTTGGGACGTGTTTGTCTTCAGGCCCAGGTTGATGTGGCGAGTGTGGAAGTGAGCTCGTATCAGTGGATGGCACTAGACGAGAAGCGGAGTCCCTAAAAAATTTAATAGTATTTTACATTAACTGTTTGGAACCTTTGAACTAAATGCCGTTCAAAAAGTCTTAGAGTCTGTAAAAAAAAGATTTCTACATAATCTGTTTGAAACCCATTAAAAGTGGATAACAGCCACATCTTCTAAACTTGTGTTAAACCCATTAAAAGTAGATTACATGTCAGTTTGTGGAAAAATACTTTCTAATTGAACAATGTTTATTAGTAATTATATTTCCATCAATCCTTTACCCAGCACGTATATATGTATCCTTAGTAGACGATAATTTGCACCAAATGATTTGGAGCCTCCCATGTGATCAAGAAAACTTATAAATATGAAACTTTAACTCAATTTAGTTAGAATTTCTTACATTCAGCTCATCACACAAATCCACAACACTCAACTTAAGTTAATATTTTATTAATACCAGTTCGGCTAATGAAACACAATCTCTTTAATCCAAGAACTTTGACAGTGACAACAATCAACAAAACTCAACTTACTGAAGTAATTCTTTCATTTCATATCTGCTTGTCAAATTCAATTACCTTTTTATCATCAACTCAACGATTGACAACCTCAACCAAGACGAGACACCACAACTCACTCAAGAACATTTCATAAATACAGTCTAAGAGAGACAACTATTTTAAACTTAATTGTAAGTTGAATGAACATTTATCAACAATTTATCAACAAAAACAGTTTAATTTCTGTACATACAAATAAAACATTATCAAGTTGACTGATATTTACACACTTCTTAAAATGCTGTTTTTTTATTGAAACATCTACAATAACTTATTTTCTAAACATATACTGTTAAATATAAGAGACAATGAATGTCTGTTATGTTTCATCATGAGCCGTTCTAAACATCATATTTTGGCTTTAATTTCAGTTGAAAATAAAGACAAAAATTCTCCAACATTTGGATAATTTTGTATTAATTTGGTTTTAAGCTTTTGACTCACATGAGCCATCTTCAGAGAGGTTATTAAAATGGTAACTCAATAATATAATAATAATAATAAATGTTGGAGAATTTTTGTTTTTATTTTCAACTGAAATTAAAGCCAAAATACAACGTTTAGAACAGCTCATGATTAAACATAATAGACATTCATTGTCTCTTATATTTAACAGTATATGTTTAGAAAATTTGCTGCCTCGTTACACTAAATAACTTATTTGTACACACAACCAATCATTTTTTTCTGTTATAAAAAACAACTTTGTTATTTTGTTATGTATTTGTTTTCTTTGTGCATTTGATTAAGTAAAATATTAAAAGATCAGATTAACGTGTATATCCTCTACAGATGTTAAACATATGAGTTTTAACTTTTAGCAATATATAGTTGTTCTTTAGATTTATAAAGTGTTTTCATGTTTGATGTCTCACTAATTCAGTTTTTACTAAAGATGTAGGTGAGTGATATAAAGTTCATACAATGCTTGGAGTTCTGGTTAATAATACTGTAAGGAGATACTGGAAAAAAGGTTGAGTGAAGAAAAGGTTTTATCACATTAGAGGCCAGGATTTGTCATTGACAGCCACAATCTGAACAATATATGATACGCAGATGATACAGTGCTGATATCAAGATGAAATACCAAAACTCACACAAGAACATTTATTAAATACAGTCAAAGAGAAATAACTATTGTAAACTAAACTGTAAGTTGAACAAATTTTTCTCAATAACATAATCTGTTTAATTTCCTTACAAACATTCACATACATTTGCAATTTGACTGATTACACACTTCTTAAAATGCTGTTCTTTATTGTAACATCAACAACTTATTTGTACACACAACCAAGGATTTTTACCCTTTATTCTTCGTTATTTTGTTATATATTTGTTTGTTTGTTTCCTTTGTGCATTTGATTAAGTAGAAATAGTAGAGGGTTACTTTGAGAATATTTGTCACCAGCGTTGTGGTACAGTGGATATCAGCTCAGAACGAGAAGCCAGGGAGCCGATTTCAAATTCCAGTCAAATCCATTGTATTCACTTACGCCCAAATACCCTTGGGAAAGGTATTAATCCGTCTCTTCCTTCCAGTTATGGGTTAAATAGCAGGACAGATTGGGTTCTAAAGCCTTGGCCGGCAACCAGTCTACCGCAGAAAGCAATGGCAACCTACTGTGGGATAATCTTCTGCGCAGTCAGTCATGTTTCTTGATCACCCAAGCGTGTATCACGTATGGCACTTAACTGACTGACATTTGGCTAACTCCCCTACAAGTCCATGCCTTAGAGAATAATATTCTTGTAATTGTTTAAAATGCCTTTTTTCTCCTGCCATTGCATAGATGAAAGGCTTCCTGAGGAATGTTTTAGCACATTGTGTTTGAAAAATTCCAAAATAGGTTATACTTTTCAATGGAAAGTTTGATTTATAATGTAAATCATAATACTAATTTTGGTTATTTTGGGGTTTGGTATTTTAGTTAAACTGAACAAACACTTGTCTTTTGCTTAAATGTGTTTTAAATCTTTTGTGAAATCCCTCAGATACTTAAATTAAGTATAATACAAAAATCCTCTCTATCATAATTAATACCATTATATATATATATATATATATATATATATATATATGTGTGTGTGTGTGTGTGTGTGTATTTTGGCAGCATTTTTTCATTAGTACAGGTTTCATTGAATAATATAGACAAGTTCTGTCTATTTATTTTGTGTAAGATCCTTTTGTATGATCTGATTAGCTTGATAGTGTTGTCATGAAAAGACGACAAGAAATCGCAGTAATTGTTGATTTTTTTATCAGGTCTGAGCTTTCGGCTTACATAAGCAATTATCAAAGGATGAACATTTAATATACAGTGAACATAGAACATTTAAATTATTAACAGAGTGGATTTATACAGAGAAAATTAAACAGGTCCATTTTTTGTTTCGCAGATGGCAGCAGGCCATGAACAAAATGGTGGTGGTAGGTTTTTGGTCACATGAGAGTATAGTGGCATGAGGGGATTGGTCTGGGAACTGCTACTACTATGGGTGTAGGGGGTAAGTATAGTAACTATGACCTCTCCCATCGATTATAGGCATTGGAGTATGTCAGTGGAGGTGTCGAAATTTATTTTATTTAAGCTAGGTTTAAACTGTTTGATGTAGATAGCTTCTAGAATCAAGCTAATCAGATCATACAAAAGGATCTTACACAAAATAAATAGACAGAACTTGTCTATATTATTCAATGAAACCTGTACTAATATATATATGTGTGTGTGTGTGTGTGTGTATACATGAATATATAAGAAAAATTAAGGCAGACACATTATTTCATGGTAAATTGGAGGTATAGGCCTATTTCAGGTGAACCATCATCAGCATCCGTCTTTATTGTACAAAGGATTTTACACAAATGTTTTGTACAATAAAGACAGAAGCTGATTTTGTACACAAATCCTTTGTAGAATAAAGACAGAAGCCGATGATGGTTCGCCTGAAACAGGTCCATACTTCCGATTTACCATGAAATAATGCATCTGCCTTAATTCTTTTTATATTTGCTCTATATGTAGTTATATACATATATATTTAGAGCTCTCTTAGAGAGTTATCCTACCACTGTATGTACAGGATACTCCTTTGGATTCTTATATATCTACACATGCTGATATATACATATATATATAAATTCAAAATTTATAAGTTTCTTTGATCATTTTGGTAAATTGAATTTGCATCATTGGCGATTTTTAATATTATGGAAAATTCAAAGGTGTGTGTGGTAAATAAACCAGAAATAAGCGTGTGAAAAGAAAAGAAGAAAACGTGCAGTGAAAAGGAAGAAGGAAAGGAAGAGAGGAAGAAAGACAAAAGGGGAAGACTAAGAGGAAAAAAGAAAGAGAAGAAAAAAAGTATGTTAGAGATGCAGACAAGACAAAACGCTGGTCAGGAAGGTGGGGGAAAATAGTTATAATCAAAAAAGATAAAAATGAATGAAGCACTTCGCTCGGCTTTGAAGAATTTTTTCAAATTTCTTTCACATTTCAAACTTAAATAAGGTCTGACTATTGTTGAGATCAAAATAATTTATGTTAACATTTACCTCAGCAATATAAAGAGAAGGACCGAAAATGAAATTAAAATATAAGTAAAATAGAAATAAATACCTAAAGAAAAGAAAAACAACTATTATAGAAAAATTAAAATTTAGATATCTGTAAAAATAAATTATAATTAAAAAAGAAATAAATTCAAGCTGGAATCAACACTGAAGTAATACTTCTGATAAAAATAAATTGGAATAGAAATCAATATTAGAGCTTGAATCTGTCTGTATATTTTATTAGAACCGCAAGCCTTCTACAGGAACTATTTTAAAATATCGCCCTCCAAGCAAGTTTTTCGCTAGTTATATATTTAACTTAACCGTAAAAATACAAAAGCTAGAAAAAAAGAAAAAAAAGGCATTGATTTTTGTATTTTAAATGATAACAACTAACGCGCGTTTTCCCAAGGCGGAAGTGAAAGGACCAATTTTATTCTCTTTTTACAGAAGAGCGATGATTATTTACTAGTGTCTCCCCTTTGCACTAAAATTTTCTCATAAAATAGTTTACACTTTTATTTATTTGTTTTTTTTTTTACTTTTTCGGGTGATTATATACATTGGATTTTTAAAGATGGTATTCCCCCGTGTAAAGATGTTGGTATGTATGCAAATTATGTAATTTTCTTTTGTTATTTTTATGAATTCAAGTGAAAGGGTTCAATAATACAATTGATGGTGACCAAACAAAAGTATAAAACCCGATCGTCTTTCTACCAATTAAAAATATAAATTCCCATAAGTTAGAAAACAATTTAGTATCAACAATAAAGATTGGGTAGTTAGTTTGTTTACTGATTAATTGAGACGTGGCTGACCTGAAAAAAAGCTTTTTAAAACATTTTACTCAGTTTAACTCATTCGTAAAAATATTCCAGGGAGAAAGATGTTTGTTACGATGTGTACGGTAAAATGAAAATCTATAATGTGGTGAATTCAAAATTCAAATGCTTTTTCTTTAAGTTCTCATATTTAGCGGTTAGCATAAGTAAAACTTGAAAAATAATTACTTTGTCCCCGTAAACTTAATAAAAATGTGATCATTATATTTCCCACTGAAAACTTTTTTTTTTTATAAGAGTAAAATAAAGCAGATTTTTAAAAAAATATTTTCAGAATTTAAAGATTAAGTGTTTTTTGTTGTTTTTTTTTTTTGTTTTGTTCTTCAACGTATCTTAATTTACAGAAAATTTAAAAATAATAATTTTAGGCTTGTAGGAAGAAAAAAAGATAAAATTTTCATTTAAAATACATAGCTAAAAATTTGGTTTGGATACAATTTTTTTTTAACTTCCAGTCACAATATGTAACATTTTAAAACTGTTTTTTTTAATAAAACTTGTTACTTTGAGTTTGAGTTTGAGTTTAAAACAAGATAAGAAGAAATTAAATTATGACTATTTAGATAAAATTTAAAATATTAGCGAATTTTCGCTACTTTGTCAACAACTCCAAATTAGGGTTTTTCTTCCCTTTTTTTTAGATATATATTTTTTTCTGGCTTACCGTTCTAGTCAAGTACTGTGGTCCGTGCTGAAATGACGTCATGGAAACCTGCAAAAATATACATCGCAGTCAGGCAAATTGTGTCCCCCTCTTCACTCACTCTGTGTACCCTTATAACCCATCGTATTTCACTGACATTTGTTAAAACTAAAAAAAAAAAAAAGAATTGCTTGATCAATTTTGGTTTACGGTATATCAACCTCAGTGTGTTATTTAATGGCATCACATTAATACCGACAATATTTTTAGGATTGGTTTGTATGAATTACTACGCACAAATACCGTTGGGAAAGGTAATCCGTCTCTTTCCTCCAGTTATGGGTTAAATAATAGGATAGATTTGGTTCTATGGCCCTGGCTGGCAACCAGTCTACCGCAGAAAGCAATGGCAAAAAGCTACTGCTGGAATTACCTTCTGTCCAGTCAATCAGTCATGCCTCTTTCGAGACATGATCGCCTGAAAGCGTGTATCACGTATGGCACTTAAACTAACAGTTAGTTTAAGTCCCATGTATGAATTAAAAAATACAATATATTTGTTTGCAAGTTTGTAGATCAGGTTTCATTGACGTTTTTTGTTTGTAAAGAGTCTAAAGACGGTATTTGTCGAGAGAGTCAAAACTTAAAACTCAAAAATGTATATTGAATTTGCTGGTAATATTTTTTTTCCAACAATGCATTGTTGGTATTGTTACTATAAAAATATTTGTATGTTTTTATAATTGTCTAGTTTGGAGGGGGTAACTATATTTGCTCATAGCTGGGACCCTGACAGGTGCTACAACCCCGGGTCAGTGTGAACCTGGGAACAACAACAATTAAGAGGTGGTTCCACGCTCCTCAAAACCTCCTAATAAGAGGTCTTGCTGTCGTCTGCAGTTTTATCGTCACACCTATTTCTTTACGTGTTTGTTTTACACACACACTTTTTATTTATTTTAAATTATTGCAACAATTTAAGTTCTTCATTTTTTGTTTTAACTGCAAGATCATAGACACAGTTTAGTTCGAAAAAAATGTATTTGAAAAAGTTTAAATCTTCTATCCTTATTGTTTATTGTCTACATTTCTGTTGGCACTTTGATAGTTGGTTGATATATCAACATTCTTCAACAAGGTGATTTTTGCTTACTTTGCCAAAGAAAGGTTTTCCAATGGCATATGGGGTGGCTCCAATTTAATTCAATAGAAAACTTGTTTTGTTTTTAAAATATGTAGGCGAGAATGGAAAACATTATTCAAGCAAAAACTCTCTAACTGAGAAGCAATTAAACTTCTAAGTAGTTGAAACGGTAGAAAAAATCAGTGGTTTTAAAACTGATGAAGATTGTCTTTTTTTTTGGGGGGGGGGGCAATATTAATGTGCGCGAGATATTAAACAGAAGAATTAAGCATGTTAAAATTACTTTCACCTAAAAAAAGGAAAGATAGCACTTATCATTTGAACAAATGATTACTTTTAAAAAATTAAAAATAAGTTTGATTTAGGTACCTCCACTTTTCACGGTAAAACAGCATAGCGTAAGGCAAAACGTCACAAACTTTACTTAACGAAAATGAAGTTTTATCGCCAAAATGTTCATGTTATTATTAAGATGAAAGACCAAAGTATTTTTTCATTATTTTTTGAAATTTTTAAAATCCTTCCTACACGTTCGAAATTTTGGTTTTTGTTTGGTTATGAAAAAATAAAAATACATTCATTAAAAAACGTAAGAGGCTTTTTCCGCTTTTACATGAAATATTTTTTATGCAGTTTTGTTTGCATATTGCGTCGGAATTACTTTATTTTTATTTTTCAAAATATTTAATTTTTGAGAGAAGTTAATTGCAGTGATACTCAAGTTGGCATATGAATTGAATATTATTAAATTGGATTGGACCCTGATTTTGTACGTTTTTGCGAAAATATGGCTGCGAAAGAATATTCTAATTTCGTGCAAAAAAGTACATTTTTTTTATTAGAAATATCAATTTCATTCCAGTTGGATGATTTGTCACTCCCAATTATTGTTTTCGTTTTTTAACTTTGTTTCATTTTTTTTTTTATTCCAGTTTAATTTTGAGTTTATTTCACAGCCATGTTTGCGTAACGAGGGTCTGTTGCAGTTTTATGTTTCGGTTCACGCGTTAGAAAATCGGTTCTTCTCTAATCTGGACATATGATTTTTTGGCATTTAATTTTTAAGAACAAACTCCTATTTTGGAACCATTCCTCTTGAAACTTCATTTTTATTAAAATTTCCTTAGAAGCAAATGTTATTTTTTAACAAAAAGTAACCTACATAAAAAAGAAAAAAAATGTTTTTATATACAAAAAATTAAAAACTTGGTAATTCAATTAACCGAATCTTATTCTTCTTTAACCAAATACATTTAAACAGCAATGTGTTGCCCTGTCAACTCGGGTCAAAAGTTAGTTGATATACTGAGACTGGTACGACAAAAAAATTATCTACTCGTGCTTGCGTTTTTTGTTCTATGAAAGAAAAAAGAAAAAAGTAACTTCAGAAATCTTAGTGTTATTTCTGAAGTTACTTTTTTATTTTTTCTTTCATATATATTTATTATGTTTCTATTTTTTTCTTCCCCGACCCAGAAGTGTGATAGACGAAACAAAATCTGCCAATATTTTTAAAAAAAACTTTCAGAATTCCAATTTTTGTTTGTAGTTTTCAGTATTTTAATTACGCGAACTATTGTTCCTATTATCATTTTTCGCCAGTTGTGCATTTCAAACAAACTTTTCAGAATTTATTTAAGTTTTTTAAAGAAAGATTTCTTTGGTGGAAGCACTTATTTAGTCAACTGTTCACACGTAATTTTTAAATTTTCTATTAGGCAGAACTTTTGATCAGTTTTTTTTTAAATTACTATGTGCTTTTGAAGAAAGAAAAAAAAATGAAGCAATTTTGATAAATTGTGTGTACCTTACCTAACGTGCAATAACTTTTTGTTTCGTGAAAAAAATTCTGCTGTGAAGAAAGGGAAGGGGAAAAAAATTAAAACAAAAGGTTTGAACTTTGAATTAAAGAAAAAAACTACACTTTTTAGTCACTTTATCAACAACTGGGAGGAATTGTGTGCCGACTGCAAAACTGGTCTGTTTGCAAAGGCTATTGTTTATAGCCTTAGTACCACGAAAAAAAAAAACATTAAAAGTCGTTCGCAATTACCTTGCTAGTCTTGAGGCGTCTGTTCCTTCTTTCCTTTCCTTTTTCTTTTTTTAAGAAATCTTCTTTTCTTTCCTGTGAAGGGAGAGAACTTAGAGGAGAGTTGCTTCCCTCTAGCCGCTGAATTAGCAACTCTCTTTTCCTTTTTTTTTTCTTTCAATGTTCAAAAGTTCCTTTTTCCAACCCTCGTGGGTTATTGGCCGACCTGGAAAACTTTCCTTCTTCCTCAGGAAGAAGTTGTATCCAATATTAGTTTTCTTCAACCCTCGTGGGTTAATGGCCGACAGTGGAAACTTTGTTCTTTTTAGTAGGAATAAAACTTTCCTTCTTCCTCTGGAAGAAGATGTATCCAATATTATTTCTCCTCTGTACGTCTGAAGGGATCCTTTTTTTTTCTTCTTTAGCAAGCTACTCAGTCCGGCAAGTAAATTCAAGCTTCTTTTAACATCTTTTGTCTGATAGAACTAAAATTTTCTGGACTGCTATGGTCGGCAAAAATCAAAAACTGATGGGTCCGACTCTTTCAAATTCTGTCGACGAGATATGAAACATGTGGTACAGCATAGGCATTCCAACTTCCCAACGACCTCAGCAAGAAAAGGAGAGAAAAACCAATGAAACGAAAGGACGAATAAAATTTTCACACATGTTACTCTTACTTTTGAGAATTTCATTTCCTTAAAATTAGGAAAATATTTCATAGCACACAATGACGATGTCTTAAGAAAACAATTCTGGAATAAGGGAAAAACTCAAGCCTGCAAAGTGATAGGCAAGTAGAAGTGCATGGATCAGAAAGGAATAATTACTTGATATTCCTTCCACACTTGTTAATTGCATAATGCAAGTACGTTAATAAACCAAATAATTTTTAAATTGTTCATTTGATTTTGTTAAACTTATAGTTCTCAATTATTGAATGCCGTTCAGCGGACTCTATGAAGGATAAATAATTTGAAAATATTTTTTAAATTCATTAATTTAGTGAAATTTTTAAAAAAATTTAGTTGATTTTCTTTTTGTTTCTCAGTGAGTATATATTTTTTAAACTTGAAAAAAAGCAAACATTTCTAAAATCTAAAAATAATATTTTAGTTTTATGGCATGATTTAATTTCCTGAGGGACTTCTTTTTTTTTTTTTTAAATAAAAATTTATTAGGTCCTTGAATAAGTTCTCGCTAACTTTTCATGAAAAGTAATGTTTTATTTACAAAAATTAGTAAAAACATGTCACTGAAAGTATTATCCATTGCAAGCCACTACTTTTTCCCATCTTCCTGGCATCATTTGAATTCCACATCAGAAAAGTGATACATCTTTTGAGGCTAACTGTGAGTTGACCCATTTTTTGGCATTTTCATAAGAATGAAAGTGCTACTCAACCAGGCCATGTGTCATTGATCAGAACAAATGATAATAGGATGGGGCAATGTCTAGTGAATACTGTAGGTGAGGTAGATGCCGACTTGGAAAACTGACTACTTCAGGAAGATTGTTGATAAATAGGAAGAGCATAGCCCCTATGATAAATCTCTAAGGAACACCCATGTTCACATGAAAAGGTTTGGAAGTATGTCCATTCAGAATGAACATCATTTTACAATTTGACAGGAATGGTTGGATTAAATTGAACAATTGTCCACTTATACCATAGCCCTGTAGTTTTCTCTTTGATAACAGTAAGATATTCTGCTGGTCGGAGGTTCCTGGAAGGAAAGGCCGTGGAAGTAGATATTAATGAAAATTACAGCATGATCACAGTTGCCATGAGGGCAGAGCTGCATGGCATGGCAGGAGTCAGAGATAGAAGTGAAACAGATCCTAGCAGTAAGCCGAGTACATTAGAGTTATTGGGGAAATCCACCACTTGTGTGAGAGATTAAGTGATTGAAAAATTTATGGTACGAACACCAGGAAGATCTGTGACGATGTGGTGGGCATTAATTGTCAAACACAAATATATTAGCGAATGGATGAGCGGAAATAACTATGTCTATATTGTTCAAGGTGCTGTCCTGTTCAGAACAGTCAGGAGAGGAAGGGGAGCGGTAAAGATAACTAATCAAGCTTAGTGGAGAGAGAGACATGTAGGAATGGTTTGGAGATTCAAGTGCAATCATCCTGGCAAACATACTTCCAAACCTTTTCACTGACATAAATGTCAAGTGCATACATATAAACATTGAGGTCCTTCCTAAAGAGGGGGAGATAACCAGGGATATAGAAATCAGAGGAAGGGATAGAAGGGTCAAGGTTAGTTTCACAAAGAGCTAAGATGTTAGGGTAGTTTTCATGGAGGAAGGATTCAATGCTACAAAAGTTGGTACAGATACCGTGGGCATTCAAGAAAGAAATGTTAACAGGTTTAGATGTTTTTTGTTTAGCTGGTTTAATTTTATTTCTTTTATTGTTTGTTGTCATGATTAGAGATTTTTTAAGGAGAGGCCGAGAGTAGTAGTAGTAGTAGTAGTAGTGGTATCAGTCAGTCATGAATTGCTATATTTATTGGAAGGAAACTGGCGTAGTCTGCAGCATAATGTGGACTGAGGGTTGCCCACCGGAAGCACTTGTAGGGGCCACGCATCCATGTGATAGATAGATCAGTCAATCAGTTAAGTGCCATACGTGATACACGCTTTAGGTGATCATGTCTCTGACTGGGCAGAAGATTATCCCGCAGTAGGTCGCCATTGCTTTCTGCGGTAGACTGGTTGCCAACCAAGGCTAGAGAACCCAATCTGTCCTGTTATTTGACTCATAGCTAGAGAAGGAAGAGATGTATTAAATTATTAAATAGCAATTAGTGGGGGATCAGTTTATTACTTCATAACAATATAAAACTGATCCCCCACTTTATGCCCACTAGAAGCATTAATCATGTTTTCAACTATTATTTTCAGTCAGTCAGTTAAGTGCCATACGTGATACACACTTGGGCGATCATGTCTCTTTCGAGACATGACTGACTGGGCAGAAGATTATCCCGCAGTAGGTTGCCATTGCTTTCTGCGGTAGACTGGTTGCTGACCAAGGCTATAGAACCTAATCTGTCCTGTTATTTGACCCATAACTGGAAAGAAGAGACAGATTAATACCTTTCCCAAGGATATTTGTGCGTAAGTGAATGCAATGAATTCAGCTGGAATTCAAACTCGGCTCCCCGATTTCTTGTTCCGAGCCAATATCCAATGCACCACAAAGCACATGTCTACAATGTGGACATAAGCTTCTCAAAATAATATACTCACTTTGCTTCAGTCAATATATTATTTTTCCTCATTGAAATTCTTAGATGAATCCTTGTCATTATTCAGATTAATATTATCTTTTTATGATTACCTTTCAACCATTTTCAGTGGCTACAACATAGCTAGGAATCTCCTCCCCTCAATCCCCAGTTGGTCCTAGATCTGGATTAATGTGCACTTGTAGGGGCCACCCATCCATGTGTGACATCGCACTACAAGAACCCTGATATTCAACTGTTGATCAGGGTGACCTCTCAAGACGCTATGCAAGAGTTTAATTCCAGTCGGAAGCAGCAACCAGGAAACTACCAACCCAGTACCCTCAGTAAAAAGAGAGATTGCCATCATCTACATTACAAAAAACTTGCAACAGCACCACTATTAAAACCTGAGGAGAGGAAAGAAAACCAAGAACCCCTTTTTTTAAACACGGAAAATTCTTTATCTTTAAACTTTTTTGATGCATTAGAGCATTCTTTATTTTATTATTGTTTTTCGAATGTCTTAATGAATTTCTGCATCTTGTTTTCGACAGAGAATGTTCACCGTAAGACTCGGCAATAATTCTGTGTGCATCAACTGCAGATTTCTTTTGAATAAAGTAGTCCAATAAGGTATTAATCCGTCTCTTCCTTCCAGTTATGGGTTAAATAATAGGACAGATTGGGTTCTATAGCCTTGGTCGGCAACCAGTCTACCGCAGAAAGCAATAGCAACCTACTGCGGGATAATCTTCTGCCCAGTCAGTCATGTCTCTTTCGAGACGTGATCGCCCAAGCATGTATCGCGCATGGCACTTAACTGACTGAGTCCAGTAAAATTTTTCTGCAAATACATTTTTGACAAAATTCGACATGTTTAACACTATGAAAAACTAAGTTGTTTACACTTCGGTAAAATGACATACACTGAATTTAAAACCTTTCAAACTTGCTTATAGATGCGTTACCATTTAAAACTCGATGCACACAGTTCTGGGAACGACGTATGTTGAAAAACAGCAGGAACTCATTCAAGGTTCTAATAAATAAAATATTCATGTCCAAAATATTGTTGAGGTTTCAAAAAATTAAAATAGGGTTGTCCTAAAATAGATTTCTTAGAAACGCCAAAGTTTGAATTTTTTTTTTAATTTATGGGTCCTTAAATTTTTTTTTTTTTTTTTTTTCATTCAGTGAGTAGAGTGTCTTTCAGTTGAAAGGACTACTTACTTGCTATATAATACAGTGAGTACTATTCTCAACTCAAAATACTTTAGTGTGTATACTTAGCTAATAAATCACTGATAGTGATTTACTAAGTACAGCTTAAATGTGGCACAAGGCTGAAAGTAGGAAGCACTCACAAAGAATTGAATTAACAAGATGCACTTGAAATAGTGATTTACTAAATGAATCTTTAATGTAGCACAAGACCAGAAAATAATTTAGTATTCCTTTTTTATAGGGTACCCTGATGTCCTGTATGTGGTCATTGACTAATGTAATTGGCTTTATTTAATAAATCTTTCAAATAGATTTGTTTAAAATTTTAGGTTTTTAATTATCTATTTTATTTTAAACAAAAATTTTAAATATTTAGCAAACTTCTGCACACTTTGTTAGTTTTTTTTTCTGTGGTTATTGAATGATGCAAATTTAGAAATGTTATGATCTAAGTATTGGCTTTCTCTTTTCCAATCTTCTCACTTTGTTTTTTTTTTTTTCAATTGGAGTAGATTGATTTATCTATCACCCGGTTCACACTCCACTCACGTCTATTGAACAGGTTAAGAGGCTCATCCCTTGTTCTCTGTTTAGGATGTGGTTTCCGGTTTTCTCTTTTCCAATCTTCTCACTTTGTTTTTTTTTTTTTCAATTGGAGTAGATTGATTTATCTATCACCCGGTTCACACTCCACCCACGTCTATTGAACAGGTTAAGAGGCTCATCCCTTGTTCCCTGTTTAGGATGTGGTTTCCGGTTTTCTCTTTTCCAATCTTCTCACTTTGTTTTTTTTTTTTCAATTGGAGTAGATTGATTTATCTATCACCCGGTTCACACTCCACCCACGTCTATTGAACAGGTTAAGAGGCTCATCCCTTGTTCTCTGTTTAGGATGTGGTTTCCGGCTTTCTCTTTTCCAATCTTTTCACTATTACGTAGCCCTCTGCACATCAGTGGCGTTACCGCCTTGCTCGGGGTGATACGATTAAAAAAAAAAAAAAAAAAAAAAAAAAAAAAAAATTGATCTTCAAATAAATGCTTTCAGTAACTTTTCAGTAAAATGTGTAACACATTTTAGAAAAAAAGTTAAACAAACTGTACACTCATTTACACTTAGACTAACGTCTTTGTTATTGTTATTACAATGTTTCTACCATTGTGCCATTTAGCTTATTTTTCCTGTTGATCTAGGTAACCTTTAAGGAATTTCAAACTACAAGAATAGATTGTTCTCATTTTGCTGTTCTTGTCTATGAATATCATGTTCTTTTTTTAGTACAACTAGTTTTTGCTAGTCTTGTTTTGACTGAATCTGAGATTGTACTACCCAACACATAGATTGAACTCACAATTATAATGCCACCAAACTCACAAACCAACACTTGAACATGTTTTCTCAACTTTTGTCCTGTAAAAATAATGTGTACTCATTATACATTATCTAAATTTGTCATCTCAATTATACTTTTATTCCTGTAAAAAAAAAAAAAAATTTTTTAATACTTCTGCCTTGTAAACAATTCTTGCAATCTGTTTTCTCTCTCTCTCTCTCTCACACACACACAATGCATGTAGCTCTACAATACAGCAGTAAAGTTTCTGTCCATTGACTCCTCATTGACAGCCAAAATTTAAATATGTGAAAAGATAATGTCACTGACTCTGGGATCTATTTGCTTTGAATGTGTAACCTGCAAAGCTGCCGTTCTTTTCACTCCCCCATTCTCCCTTCTTCTTTGAACAGTTCACACACAAGGCATATTCAAATCTGTGTTTGTCCTCGAGGTATGTCATTTTCTTTTAGCGTTTACAAAAAATGTATGCAACCTTGGACTTTGTTATCCCTCTGCAGTAGTTCACTACAATCATTAAGTCTGATTTGATGTATTCAGTCTCTTCCTGACTGAAATTTTCAGATTTATTATCTCATAAGCTTCTCAAAATAATACACTCACTTTGCTTCAGTCAATATATTATCCTTCCTCATTGAAATTCTTAGATAAATCCTTGTCATTATTCAGATTACTATTATCGTTTTATGATTACCTTTCAATCATTTTCAGTGTAGAACATAGCTAGGAGACCTCCCACCACCACCACCAATCCCAAGTTAGTCCTAGATCTGGGTTATCAAAGATTTTTGCAGGTGGTGACCAGTTACGATGGGTGAAGCTACAAAACTTTGGCTGAGTAGATCAATGTATACCCTAATTTCCTTGTTATATATGTCAGATTGCCAACATGATTTTCTGCTGGGATGGATTCACTGTAACAGTTTTTGCTTTAATATGCTTCGGTGTCTAAATTGAATTGAACTCTGCATTGGCTTTCTTTATGTAGCCTTTGTCAGGCTCATGTACACAAACTTCTTCCTTTGCATCCTCAATTTAATTTTAATTTACTAGTTAATTTTTTCACTAAAAATATACTCATTTTTTTTTTTATTTAAAATTCTGTATGTTGTATCTTAATTATTTTTTATTATTATTATTTCAGGTGTCCCTTTTGAGCTGAATAAAGATCTTCCATCTTGTGATTATAAACTGAATCTTGTGGAAGATGATTTTGCAAAGAAATGTGAAAGAATGGCTATAAATATTCAAATTACATGTTAGTCTTTGCACCAAAAAATGTCCTTCAGAGAAATAAGGAAAAAACCTGAATTATATTTCAATTTTAAAACAGGAAATTAATTAAAACATCATAAACACTGACACCATTTTTTTTTTTTTTTTTTTTTTTCTGTATAAATTCTGGATTTGATTCTAAAATATTGCCTAATGGTAAATTCTGCCTTTTAAACCTTTAAGGAATTATTTTCTCTTTTTAAAAACAACAAAGTTTATTTCATCCTCACTTGTTGCAATGAATATCAGCCTGTGTATTCATGAGGTCTTAAAACTTGCATTGAAAATAAATCGGCTGTAAGATTTATTTTCACTTTTGTGCCATTTTCTTTGTGGATAAAAGATTTAAGTTTAGCTGCACTGACTAATGTGTCCAAATATTGGAAAGATGTTTTTAAATTTATTTTTATTGCAATTATTTATACAAAACGACTAAAAAGAAATGTGTGTCATTGAAAACACACATAAGAAGGTAACTAAAATGTAAGCTGAACATAGCCACTAAATTTATGAAAGGTATTTTGATAAAATGTGCTATACATATTTTGTTACACTAATTACGGAATGTATTTGGATATTCATTTTAATGCCTTATTTCTGCCAAATGTAATTGCTCAACAAATGAAGAAATTTGAGATTTATTTTTTACTTCTTGGATGTAAAATAATAAAATAATCAAAACTGAAAGGATAATATATACATTTATGGAAAGCTTACTATAGGGTCTGGTGACATTCTCAAAAGCTGAAAACCTATTTGAAAAAATGGTCACTCTATAAAAGCATGAAATATTTATTGCAGTGATGATTATGAATGATAATTTCTCAGTTGATGAGAAGTAAATTAGAAAAGATGTCTAAAACCTGGAGATGTGTTTTGTCACTCTCAAACCCAAGAAAGCTTCATAAATGATGTCCTTTAAACAGAAGGAGAAATGTCAACTTTATAACAGGAAGTGCAGCTGTTGGGGAGAAACCCTTTTGCTAGCAAAATGGAGCAAGATTCTGACATGGTTACTGCTGTACCAGTGCTACGAAAACAGCCGAAAGGAATAGAAAAAGATGGGAAGAAATCCAGGCATCTGCTGGCAAACAAGGAACAGTCCAAGATGAACTCTTGTGTCCTTGGAAAATATGTCTGTGAATATTGTGACAGAAGATTCAATGAGTACAGTAATTTAATTAAACATCGAAGGATTCATACTGGGTCGAAGCCTTACAAATGTGAGTTGTGTGGTAAGGCTTTCACTCAGTCTTCAAATTTAAATGTTCATAGAAAACGCTGCAAAGGTTCTTGTGTAAAGCAGACACAATTCACTGCTAATCAAGTAAGAAAAGGTAGAAACCTGAACTGTAAGAAAAAGATAATTACAAAAGGTATTCAGAGAAATCAAAATACAGTGTCTCTGAATCTCAGAAAGGCTAAGGATGAACTTATTTCTAGTCCAATGAAAAAACTGCCTCTCAATAAAGGCATTTCGCCAAAAGTTGTGGAACACATTAAAATTTCCAATTTTAGCATCCGTGGGCAATTGCAATATGAAAAAGATAGGTGGTGTGAAAATTCTTCAAAGTCAGAAAATGACTCTTCAAAAGTGTCTTTAAATTGTACAAATCTTAAGGTTTTCAGTTCGCGAAAAGTTTCTGTGGCATCTGTGACTGCAACTTCACTTTCTCGACATTCAAATGAAAATGAGATTAAAAATAAGCATATAGAAGAAACTGGGTTGAATGCAAGTAATTTCCGGGATAAACGACGGACACACGCTTGCGAATTCTGCAACAGACGATTTAACGAGTCCAGCAATTTAATAAAACATCGTAGAATCCACACAGGTCAACGACCATATAAGTGCACTTTTTGTGGAAAAGATTTCACTCAGTCCTCAAACCTTAATGTTCACAAAAGAATTTGTAAAGGACAGTATTTTTCCAGAACATCTTCACATTTAGATTCTTCAGTAAAATCCTCCAGATTTTCAAACCCCAAATCCCAAAATGACTTAACAAAACTACCAAAATCCCCAAGATATCCATCTACAAGAACTGGTGCCTTTGAAAATTCTTCTGTTTCTTCTCAGCTCTCATACCAAGATAGTTTGTCTACCTCCACTTGGGATAATGCTATGCCATCTGCAGATATGTTTAACACGTCATCTGTAAATGGCCAAATGTCACAATTATATAACATCGCTGCTTTTTCTCCAAACGAGAACCACGTCTTTCCTCATAAATATATCCCATTTTCTTCTCGGATTAAAAATATTGGTAGTGAATATGCCGAGAATAATCTTGATGAAGGGTCTTCAGATGGAAACTCTGTCTTAATAGATCATTTCCAAACTAAATCCGATGCAGGTCAAAATTCAGAGAATAGAATACAAGCAGAAGAAAATAATCCTAATTCTGGATCTAATCAATTTCAATGTCCGCATTGTAATGAGGCCTTCCAGAATCCTATTTTGCTCCAAAAACACATTCAACTACACACTGGCAAATCCTGTTTCGATACATACAGTGAATCTGCCAACTTAACAAAACAACAAATGATTCATGCAAACAAATCTTACATGTGTGAATTTTGCCAGAAAATCTTCACACGGCCTTCTACTCTTAATATCCATAAGCAAACTTGTGCAAAGAAATTTGGTCATAACACAAACACCTCTTTCATTAGTAATGAAGAAAACGACTGTATTGAAGAATTGGCTTTTAACTCTCAGAACCCTGAAGATTTTGATTGTCAGACAGTGAATACATCAAGGACAGGTTCATTTGATAAACCATCACCCACAATCACTAATATGAGCCATATTGATTATATTGTTATTGACGATGAATCCGATGAAGATGATAGTTCTGACATTAGAGAGAATATTCAACAAAGGGTTGAGAAAGATAGCATCTCCTTATACAATGTATGTGAATCAGATGATTTGAAACCAGTTTTTATAAAAAATGAACCTGACAGTTTTCCAGCTTCTGTTCCAGTTTTCAGTCAATTAATGCAGTCAAAAGTTAATACAAAAAGTGTTCTTCCAGAGATAGAAGCATTTCCATCTGTTTTAGAAATCAAACAAGAACCAATTCAAAGTGAGGATCCTATGTCCATTAATGCTTCGAATGTGAAGCAAGAAATTCCTGATGAGGAGTACAGTTGGAATCAAGTTTGTTACCAGCCAACAGTGCCTGGTTCAAGATTAATAAATGGTATTTATGACTCTGAAACAGCTCCAATTCTTGAAATTGGGTTTAATTCAGGAGAACTGGAAACAAATGATCAAAGCTCTATCAGAGAAATTGAAAAATTATACTTAGAAGATTATGAATCAAATTGTAAACTAGATTCACAAAATTCAAATCCTTTAAACATATTTAAAAATAGTCTCAATGAAAAGCATTTGTGCCGACAATCTTCAATCAAAAAAACATTTCCTAAGCTTCAATGTCCCCTACCTTCTTGTAATGGTAGAACTTTTAAGTCAGCTTCAGCATTCCAAGTCCATATTCGAGTGCACAATGGACAAAAACCCTATGTCTGTGAGATTTGCAAGAAAAATTTTAATGAGCGCAGCAATTACACAAAACATCTTCGAATACATTCAGGTTATAAACCTTACAAATGTACACAGTGTGGTCGAGCTTTTACTCAATCATCAAACCTGAATGTGCATAAAAGAAAATGCAGAGGTTTAGGGACCTTCAGAAGTACTTCTAATTCAATTTCAGTAGGTTTGTTAAAACCAAGGACCTCAAAAGCAAATGGGCTCAATACTGGACTTTCTGAATATGACCTGACATTAGCAAATACTAACAGAAATAATGTAAACTCAACCCAACATATGGGGTCCAGTATCCAGAATAATGTTAAATTCTTGCATAGTTCAAATTGTGAAAATATAACTCGCTACACTTGTGAGCTTTGTGGTCAACATTTTACCGAATCAAGTGACTTGATAAAGCATAAAATTATTCATGATATTCCAAAGCCTTATAAATGTAGCTTTTGTCATAAAGCCTTTATGCAGTTGACTAATTACAATCGACATAGGGCTACCTGCAAAAGGAAGTGTAATTTGATCAAAATTCATGATTCATCTGTCATAGCAAACTCAGAAATTAAAGATGCAAAAAATTCACCAGAAAATCCAAATAGCTTATTGCCATCAAATTCTGATTTTTCTATAATGCCTGGTATAAACACAACATCAGTAGAGTCAGATTGTTACCCAAACAAATCTTCCATCTATTTTTCTAAAAGAAATGAATTATCTTTAATGTCAACAGAAAATGTTCAACTGCAGCAGGAGCAGAATAAAGAACCAATGGTTGTGGGGAGCTTTTCTCCATCGTTAAGTTTATTTGATAATGATATAACAGGAAGGAAAGTAAGTCCGAACCAGTCAGATGATATTTCAAGTAAAGAATTAAAATCAAATTCTGCAGAGATGGAAGAGCCAAGTATAAATCAACCAGTATTTCTTGAAAAAGACAAATGCAGAGATTTTGAAGTGAGGAACAATTTGCTTCCTTGTGATGTCCAACCTGAAAACAGAAACTCTTCTCTAACAGATGCTTCTAACCAAATCGACACAAATTTTTCTTCAATTAAAAAGGAGAAATCAAAAACTGTTCAAACTAAAGTCGCACCAAAGTCAAGTGCTAATTCAGAAAATGTTTTCCAATGCAAATTGCACTATTGTCGCAAGATTTTCCATCTTGCATCTGAGTTGAAGGAACATGTGAAACAGCACAGAAAACGTGGTGTCCATGTGTGTAAATTCTGCAATAAGCAATTTAACGAATCCAGCAATTTGATAAAACACAAACGCATACACACAGGCTCCAAGCCATATAAGTGCGAATTCTGCAACAAGTTTTTCAGTCAATCCTCAAATCGAAATGTCCATCGAAAGTCTTGTTGGAAATCAGTTACACGCAACCCAGTAGTCAAACTAGATCTCCAATGTGAGATTTGTTTTCAGCAGTTCACGCAAGTCTCTGATCTTTATACCCACAAGAATTCTTGCAAGATGAAGAGTAGAGAAAAAACCAGAAATATCATACAAAAAAAATCAAAATTTAATTCTAATTTCACTGGAAAGTTTTGCAAGGCCTCCAAATCCTTAGTAAATACAAGAGAACAATCTACCCATTTCAAAAAGCAGAATACACTGGTACCTCTTTCTCAAGGAAGTTCTACAAACATTTTTAAATCACTTCCATCACAGAAGCACGCCCTAAATGGGCATTATATGTTTCAGTGTCCTTATAGTCAGTGTGGAAAGATTTTCAAGATGACTTCAGTATTGAGGAGACATATTAAGGATCATAATGAGAAGCAGCAATATCAGTGTGAATTTTGTTTCAAAAAATTTAATGCATCAAGTAATTTGACCAAACATCGCAGAATCCATACTGGCCACAAGCCGTATAGCTGTTCCCGGTGTGGTAAGCTTTTCACTCAGTCTTCTAATTTAAATGTTCATCGTAAGACATGTAACATTTCTACTCCAAGCAGCAGTTTGAACTATACTGCTTTGGAGAAAGATCTTGCTGGTTTAGATGCACAAAATCAACACGAGTCAACTGAAAAATCTCATTCAGCTTCTGGTCTTCACATTACAGGAATTGTAGAAAATTCCTACAAGATTTCCAATAATGAACAACTGCCGCCAATAGAAATGAATAATCAGGTTATAAACGTTGATGATGAGGAGGAACTTAATACTCTTCCGCCTGCTGAAAAAGTTTTAAGTTCAACAATCTCGTTATTGCAGGTAGAATGTGATATAGGTGCTAAGTCTTGTACAATTTCATCTGTTCCCTCTCCAGAAAACACCTTAAGGATTGAGCCTATCCATCTCAATGTCCACTCAAAGGCTGGCCAATTGAATGATACAGAAGTAATTATGATTGAACAGTTACCAGAACAAAATACTCAGGCTTGTGATAAGAGTCAAAATGAACTGGAAGTTAAAAGTAAACCTAATAAAACTTTAAACCATCATCTTGGAGATAATTCAGGTGACACGTTAATAGATTCTGTCGCAGTTAAGAATAACTCCATATCTTTATTTGAGGCAACTTCACAGATTGGATCTGGTGCTAATTCCAATAACGTTCATTACAATTCCTCTGACAGAAGTAATCAAGAAATGAAGACAACTTCTACCACATCCTTAAAATCAGCAATCTCTCTTCCTATCTATAAAAATAACAATCTGAAACCACCCATCAAAATGTCTTTGAACAATGTTGGAAATGGTGTCACTTCAGAAAAATTTCTTCTTAACGTTTCAAAATCACGCAGTAAAATCTCTTGTAAAATAAGATCCTGTCGGAAAGTTTTTAAGTCCGAACAAGAATTAAGAACTCACCAATGCAAACGACGCACATATCCATGTGAATATTGCCATAAGCGATTCAATGAGTCAAGCAACTTGATCAAGCATCGCCGTATCCACACTGGCCACAAACCTTACAAATGCAAGTTTTGTGGCAAGACCTTTACACAGTCATCCAATTTAAATGTACATCGTAAAATTTGTGCCAAAAAGCATAGCTCTGTGGAATATAGGTCTAGCCAGCATTTGACTCGTGACAGAAATAGAGAAAATACAGAACCTGTTAGTAGAGGTACAAAGTTAGACCACTTGAATGAGGATTATCTTGAGATCAATCTTAGTGAAGACAGCATCTCATCAGTTAACAAGAGTGAAGTAACAGAACCAAGCACTTGTGATGTTGGTGACTTTTTTGACCAGATTGAAGGAACGTTATCAAATTGTGAGAATCATTCTCCAAAGATACCTTCAGTCAGTTCAGTGGTAATTGAAAATAGCATGACAATAACCAAACTGGAGGGCAGTGTGTCTGTAAAGACAAAAGTCCATCAAGATTCTAGTATAATTGTTGAAAATTCTTTGACAGGTGAAGTAAAACTTCAGATATCTGAAAAAGAGTTGAATGCCTTTGAAAGCAAAGAAACATTACCTAATTTGACAAGAATGGCTGACAACCTATTGGAATTGGGAAATTCACAGGATGGGGCACAAATTAGATATTCTCCAAACCAAATTCCTATCATCTTAAAAAAGGAAGTCGATGACAGGCTGGATTCCGATATCACAATATCTCAATGCAATACAGAACCTTTAGAGACCATGAACTCTTCTCACTTGGTGACAGATAACATTTATAATTCTAACCAATCTGTAAGGGCTCTTGCACCACAGCTTGATCCTCTAGCAAACTCAACAGCTCAGCTTATGCATAAATCTAGCAGTTATGCAAAGACCATGAAAACTGGTGTGCAATTAAAAAAGTACACTTTAACACATCTGAAAAGGCGCACATATGCCTGTGAATACTGCAAAAGAAGGTTTAACGAGTCTAGTAACTTGATCAAGCACCGAAGAATTCACACAGGACTTCGTCCTTACAAATGCCAACTCTGTGGGAGAACCTTTACCCAGTCATCAAATCGGAACGTCCACAAAAAGATTTGTGCAAGGAAAAACCAACTTTCAGCTTCTGTTGTGCAAAGCCATCTTTCCTTATCTGACAACAGCCTGTCTGGTCCTAAGACAAACGAGGCTACAAAATGTCAAACGACAGACATTTTGCAAACTCGTGCCAGTGATAATTATTCTGACTTATCGTTGAACCTTGATTGTAAGACAATAAACACTGTAACAGCTCACTGTTATGCATCTATGCTGTCACAGGATGCTAGCAATGATGATAATGAATCAGGCTCTCCTGTTAATGACACAGAACCAATTTGTTCCATTTCTTCTGTAACAAGTCTCCGGGAAAATCCAGACAGTCACTTGCAATTTCTTGAAAAGAAACCTGAGTGCTTTGACACAAATTTAGTACTAGATGCAAATTCTGCAGTACAATGTTCTAGATCAGGAAATTCAGAATCCCACACTTCTTTCTCTACAGATGCAAATAGCCAACAATTGCTCTTCGTTGGGAGTGTCAACAGTTTCGATACAGATTTGTCTGAAGGTTCAACGTCGACATCCCATTTTCTAAAGTATGATAACCCTTTCAGTTTCAGTCCTGAAGCAGCACCTTCCAACTCAAGCCATAATTTTGAACAAGTATTAATGTGTCAAAATCAAAACCAATTCTCCAACAAGTACTTTCAGTGTCTATTTTGCCCAAGACTCTGTAAAAACTCTGCTGACTTTCAAAGACATATGAGAGTGCATACTGGCTACAAACCTTACAAATGTAAAATATGCAACAAACTCTTTACAGACTACAGCAATCTTACCAAGCACCGGAGGGTCCACACTGGCTTTAAGCCATACAAATGTAATCTTTGTTTTAAGGCATTTTCTCAATCTTCAAATCTCAATGTCCATAAGAAACACTGTAAAGGCATTCAGCATAACTATTTGGCCAGTTCTATGAATTTGTCACTTCAAGTAAAAGAGATGACCAATTCAGCTAACCAAATAAAATTAAATAGTCAGGATTCACAAATCCTTCCTACCTATGATCTTCAGAGGCTAAAAAATTCTAATGTGTCCATTCAGAGTGACCACTCATCCACTTCCGGATTTATAACTGAATCAAAACTTTCTGAAGTGAAGCCCCAAACTGGACATTTAGTCAGTAAACTGACGTCCATAAGTTCTAAATCTGCTGCACAGCGAATATCCCTGAAATATCTAAACAAAATGACTTCTCGCTGGAATAAAGCTTTTTCTAAGGACTCTGATATCTCTGAATGTAACAGGTTCTTAAACTCTGATGTTCCCACTTCAGAAAACTCTACCACTGTAATTCCTGATGCAATAACTTTTAGCTCAACATTAAATAACTTTGCTACTCCTTTGACCAAAAATGATTCCTCCTTACAAATGAAAAATATTAGTTTGCTTAATAAGGGACATAATGTTAAAGTCCAATCCAACTCTATGACACAGAAAACCAATATATATGCTTGCAGTCTTCGCAACAAGAAATCAAACAAGCAAACACAGCAGAAAAGAGGTGTTGGTCTCCGTGTCAGACAAAAGCATTACTACTGTGAATATTGTAATCGAAAGTTTAATGAAGCCAGCAATCTTACAAAACATCGTAGAATCCACACAGGTCACAAACCATACAAATGCCAATTCTGCAGCAAGAGATTCACACAATCGTCAAATCTTAATGTGCATAAAAAGATTTGTAAATCAATTTCTCAAAACTCTGAAAACCCCAAGGATGTAACCGAGAATCTTCAGGATGAATCTAAAAATGAGTCTGAAAATGTTTCTTTTTTTCAAACTGCTTCAGAAAGTCAGATTTCAGAAAAGTCATTAAAAGATGAAAACTTGCTTATAAGTAGTTGTTCAACTAACATGAAACTGTTAGTTCAGCATCAAAAGTCTCAAGAATCAGTGCAACCCAAAATAAGTTTCGAAACTGAAAATGGTCAAGACAATTCCATTAATTTGCCAGCAGAAATATCTAGTTTAACAAATATATCTGAAGTTTCAAAAGACTGTCTAGAACTAAACAGTCAGAAGACTGACCCAGTTTTACTTGAACCTGAGGAGGAAAAAAACTCTGAACTCTCCAATCAATCAACCCATCATACCAAGTCTTCTGCATATACTGAAGGCTTGTCCCAGAATTCTATTTCCAGCCTATCTAATGAAGATATCTTTATTTTATCCCCAAAACATCAAAAATGTGATCTGCAAGAAAACTGCATACAAAATGGACAACTAGATGATCTTAGCTGCTGTAATGTAATAGAAAAAGAGTCAGAGTTACCAGCAAGAAATTTATCTTCTGTTAAGAAGACAATATTTAGCTATGAATCAGATGTGGAAAATGATCAAAACTGTTTGACAAAAGTTGGAATCAACAGCTATTCTGTTGATCCTAATTCAGAAATCTTTGAGGAAAGTTCACTTTGTACTTCCTCTGATCAAAACAGGATCAATAACAATGGTTTAGATATTGAAATTACAGCTCATTCTGTTTCAGGTAACAACGAGGAGTCTACTGTAGTTAGGCAAACTCTTTTAACAACACCTGATACTGATCCAGGAACTACTCAGCTGAATATCAAACAATCTTTAACAAATTATAATGAAAACTTAAACAAATCTATTAGTAATGACCTGCCTGACTTATCAGTTCTTTCCCAAGACAAAAACTATGACCATTCAAATCTACATCAGCCTGCTGTGCTAAATTCAGTGTTTTCTGATACTCAGCTGAAGTTAAACCAGTCTGAAAACAAGGCTCAAATGCATTCAAATTATGAGTCAAAATTTAGCAATGTGTCAGCTCTGAAACATGAGGATGTTTTCAGTTGTCCGGATGCTGACATTGAGTTAGTTCAGTTGCAGTCACAGCAACCAGATATGCTAAAAAGCATTCAGTCTGCAATTAATGGCATTTTGCAGACTGAAGGGATATCTTCTTCAGGTGATCAAGTCAATCAATCTTTGTTACCAAATGCTGCTACTGATTGGTTCAAAATTGAGCCTGGTTATCACAAAACTGAATGTGCTGATTTCAGTGACATTGCTCTACCAAATAAAAATGCAGATTCAACTCTTATGGTCAGAAGTGTTAATCAGATTAATAATCTTGATGATAGTGATGATGTTATTATTATGGACACCTCAGCAGATTTTCAGTCTATGAAAACAAAGTTCAACTTTGTAGAAGAGGTACAACATTCAAATAAAAGTTCTTACCTGGCAGTTTCTCCGAATGACCCTGTTTCTACTTTTAACGATACAACAGAGATTCAGTCGCTGGCTAAAAGTGAATCTGTAAATCAACTGCAAAGTCCAAGTAACACCAAAAACATAGCAGATGTTTCCTTGATAGAAACATTGAAAACAACAGGTTTTTCAAAATCCGATTCCGAAAAGATCATTTCTGACTATCAGTCTGATGTGCCTTCTGCTAGGGATTATGATATTTCTGATCAGCCTGTAATACATAGTAACGAAGCCCTTATGCAGGCCAGCTATCCCCAGCAGCAGTTCAATTCCAACAGATTTGTTCATGACGACGATGTGGCAATCATTGATATAAAGTCGACTTTACCAGTCAAAGTTCAACCCAATTCCAACATTACCTTATCCAATTTAAATTATAACCCAACATATTTTAGTAATAGCAGTAACATGTCTCCAGCTGCTTGCAAGCGTAACATAGATGCTTTTTCCGACACCATTACAAAACCAACTGACAGTCGGTTGGATCATATTCAAGAAAGTTTTGATTATCTTGTGCCTAATATTACTGACCAGTTGCTTAGCAATGGCAATAACAAAGTGGTTGAGACATCTTGCCAGTCTAAACAGCAAAGTATATCAACCAACCCGAGTTGTGTGCATGTGTGTGAGTTCTGTCAAGAAAGATTTTCAACACCTACTTTATTGGTCAGGCATTATTGTCCCAACACTGGGGACAAACCTTACCTCTGTCCTGATTGTGGAAAAGCATTTACACAATACGCTACTGTGATATCTCACAAAAGTACCTGTCTTAAACTTTCGATTAAAATTGCTGACTTTCCACCTTTAACTAATATTAATGTAAATAAAGATGATGGACAAGCAGGCGATACTGAAAAAGATATACAGGCATCTACAATTGATCTAATCAACTGGAATGGAGAGTATAATTGTAACTCTGATACTCATGCAAAAATGTTAATCCCTGTCAACCAAAATAATATCAATATGGTACAGAACAGTGAGACATTGTCAACAGTTAATAGAAAGAGAATTCAGGAAAGCTTTGAAGCAAAAAATAACACTCGGACATCAAAATTGGAAAATAATAATAATACTCAGTCATCAGAATTCCCATCACAAAATACTGAAATTTCATTAAATGACTATGACTGCATTCCTGGAGATCATTACGATGATTTCAACTCTAACAGTAGTCAGAATGTTCTGGGAAACAAAAATCATTTCTTGGGTGACTCATACACTAATAATGATAATTCAGTCGTCAATATATCCAATATTCTGTCATCAACTGAATCTTTGCCTTCAAATAACATTGATTCTTCTTTAACATCATCACTTGCTGCTCTTGACAAATTGTCTGCTACAAGACTGCCCTCTGACAATCTTAATCAACAACTGCATTCAAATAAACCGTCATTATTTTCTAGTGATGATTTCTCATATGGACATGTCAATAACTATCGGCCACACAATGGAATCTCTAATAACTTAGACTCCAATGTGCTTTTAAAGGACCTTGCAGCAGAGCTGAGCTCAAACCAGACCAATAAATATTCACTCTCAACTCCTACATCCTCTTTCCTTCATTCTAATACATCCGTTTCAGCCTCGTTATCCTCCTCTGCATCATCCTCGTCCACTTCTTTTGTTAATGCTTTGGATTCTGCTGTCACCATAGTGTGTCAATATTGTGATAAAATATTGAGTCTTAATGAACCTAGTGACCACATATGTAGTGGCACAACTCAAGCCACCCGCTACGCATGTAGCTTTTGTGAGAAAACCTTGTGTGATGCAAGCAGCTTGAGTAAACATTTAAGAATCCACACTGGACAAAAACCATACAGCTGCGAATTCTGTGGAAAAGCTTTCACACAGTCATCCAATCTGAATGTTCACAAAAAAATTTGTAAAGACAAAGCTAATACTCTGCAGCCTACTTAGATGGCGCTGCCTGGTGTATAATATATTTACATTTATTTCTTATGTATTTTTCTGATTTGGGGATTTATTAAATATTGTAAAAAGAATGAGACAAAATGTTGTATTATTGTCTTTTACCAGTAAACTCTGTTAAATCTTCTGGTAATGATTTCTTGTACCTAAACTCATTGTGAATTAACTTTTTTTTTTTTCTTTTTTTTTTTTAAAGTAAAAAAACTGTAATCTTGTAAATACTAAGTGAAGCAGAAATTATTCTGTTACACTTAAATTTTTAATAGCTTCATATATGCAATAATGCTATTTATTAAGAGATTTAAATTTCTGGTTGTCTTTCATAAAATGAGCTCCTTACTAAACATTTCTTCTCAACAATGAAAAAATAAAAAATTATATTTAATTTTTGAAAAGAATCAAATTTGCATTGACTGAATTTTTATTAATTGCTAGTTTGGTACCTGTTGTTTCACTGACAAGATGATGAAATTACAAGTGTAAATTGTTCATCCATTTATAATTCATTAGAAAATGTATCCAACTTAAATATACAGAAATGAATTTAAAGAGTTGCACATTTTGGCTTATACTCTTTTCCTGTTACCATGGGTTGTTGCCAGACAGAGAGAAATTAGTCCTTGTGACACATGTCCATTTCATTCAAACTGTGCGTATGTACTTTTGCATGTGCACATGTATCTTAATTCATTGACTGACCTAAAAGTATTTCTGCAAAATTTTTTTAAAAATAATTTTCTGACTGAATAATTTTTAAAACGTCCAATAAAATTTTATAATTGTCTGATTATTTAAGTTTTTTCAACTTTGTTTTTGTTGTTCAATTCAGGATAGGTGTTGTCTAGACTGAGTGTGAGTGAAATGTATTATTCAAATGTTTTATTTCAAACCTGGTCAAATTGTGTGCATATGTTTGTATATACATTAAATGATACAAGGACATGTAAGTCATATGCAACGCAGATGTGTGCGTATACATTATATATATGCATGCAAAGTCACACACACACACACACACACAAAAATACACACTGTGATGGGCAGAAAATCTACTCTTAATTTATGTAGATTTTGTTTACTATCAATCCAATGACTGATTCATTTTTGGAAAAGCAGATTTTTCTTTTTTAATTTTTTTTTATTATAGCATTAAAAAAGTATCAAATGAAATGGCAGCTCAGTTGACAGTGGAACAATTAAATGCTTAAATGAAATGCTTTAAAATTCTGAGTCCAATTCATTCCACACAATTTGAGTAAATATTGGAATTGTTTTTGAAATTGTTTCTCAGTTAGGCAGATTTTTTTAGCACCTCCTTTTGTTTGTATATCTCAAATCATCAAAAAAATTTTATACAGCTTTCGATATGCTGTGTATATCTAAATCTAAACTTATTTATAAATGGAACTTTGTCTGTGTGTGTGTGTGTATGTGTGTCCATTACCTACAGACTCTGAAACGGCTGAACCGATTTTCTTGAAAATCTACACAGTTGTACTATAAGCATCTGTGAGTGTTCTTAACTAGGTTTTGTGTCGAGGTACCCCCGATAAATATTGAAAATCAATGATAGAAAAAAATCGGGTTATAGAAGGAGTGGTCCGATTTTAATCAAATTTGATACACTCATAGACAAAGACATAAGAAATGATATCCAGAAGTTTCAAGGTTGCAGTTCTTACAAGAGTGCAGAAAATTGATAATATATATATATATATATATATATATATATATATATATATATAAAAGACAAGAAGTTTGTGTGTGTGTCTGTTTATCTGCCTGTATGTCTATTTTTTTCAGCCCTTTTATTTTAGTTTTTGCTTCGGGTTTGGCTCTAAGTAGGTTTAATTGTAGTTCTTAGTCTCAGCCATGATACCATTGACTCAGAGGACTTATTTAGCCTTCAAAATTCAGTTTACGATGAAAAAAATTTATTTGATATCAATACCAGGAAATCAAAATTTGACTTACATCCATTCATTTTTTTCTTTCAGTCTACGGTTTCGCTTTAACTGGAAACAACTATTGCTTTTTAGTCTTGCGTGCCAACGTCCAAAGAGTCTGAGCTCCCGGACCATGGATTAGTTTTAAAGCTTTCATTACACTCAAGCAACACCGGGCTATACTGCTACTTCAATATAGACCAATCTATATTAATACATTCATTTTAAAAAAATAAAGTTTTCCTATTTCGGAGAACATATAAATTTTGATTTTATTTTTATAAATACGAGTTTTAACTTTAATCAAGGCAAGAATATGAGCTTGTTTAAAGATTCTTCCTCTGTATACTATGACCCTTCAGTATGTGGTTGGTCATGGCTCTCTATAACTTCTTATTTTTTTGTAGCTCTTAGAAAGATTTGTTTTTCACCATCTTTTCCCATTCCTGTTATGCTATTCATTTACACAAGCTTATTAGATAGGCTACACATTGTTTACCACTTGCCGTTAATATGTCCTGTGTGTGTCATATTCTCCAATCCCTCTTTCCTCATTATGTTTCTTAGAAATTTCAATTATTTCTCTGACAGTAAGTATAAGCATCTTTTTTGTTTCCATTTTTCTTAAAATGTCCTTATTACTCACATGTTCCGTCAATGGTATTCAATAGGATAGAAAAATGGATAATTGCTAATAGTTTTAAATTCTCAAAGACCAAAACCATATGCATACATTTGTGTAAAAAAAAAAACAAATATATTACCTAGATTCCTAATTTTTTTTTTTTTTAATCATATTGCCCCAAGCAAGGTGGTGACGCCACTGAGGCACATGGGACTACGTAAGAGTAAAATGATTGGAAAAGAGAAAGCCGGAAACCACATCCTAAACAGGAAACACATCCTAAACAGGAAACAAGAGATGAGCCTCTTCACCTGTTCAAAAGATGTGGGTGGAGTGTGAACCGGGCAATAGTTAAGTCTATCTACTCCAATTGAGAACAAAAGAAAAGAAAAGAAAAAAAAAGTGAAAGATTGGAAAGAAAAAAAGAAAGCCGGGAACCACATTCTAAACAGGAAACAAGGGATGAGCCTCTTCACCTGTTCAAAAGACGTGGGTGGAGTGTGAACCGGGCGATAGTTTAGTCTATCTACTCCAATTGAGAACAAAAAAAAAGTTAAAGATTTGGAAAAAGAAAAAAAAGTGACTTATTAAGTTTTAACTTAGTTAAAGTCCAGTCAAAAAATTTCCTAAAAATAAAATCAAACCTACAGTTAGACATGAAAAGTTTTAAAAAATCAATGGAAACACAATACCAAGAATTCAGAAGACTAAATTCTTAGAAACTATAATCGACAACAGACTTCATAAACCGCATAATGCAAAACAAATATACCAAAGAGCATTAAATTTCCCTAAAACAAAATCTCAAAGATTAGCTGAAGAGCAGACTGAAAAATAAGGCTGAAAATTTATCGATCACTCATAAGATCTAATTTAGATTATGGCTGCTTAACCTCCAGCTGAACTCATAAATATTACATTAAAAAAAACTTTGAGCAATCCAGAGACGTGGATTGAGACTCGGCCTGGGAGCCTTCCAAACTTCACGCATGGACAGCCTTCACATAGAAGCCCACAAGCTCTATAACCCATAAGGTTTGAAAGATTAGTCCCCATAATACTCAATAAATCTCAAAATTATCCAAATAATCCAATGCATGAAAGAACATTCAAATTATAATACACACTCTTTTACAACATCAAACCCTCAAACATCCTCTCCTTTGGTCTCAGTGACTTAATGAAGCATTTACACAAATAAATGCTCCAAATTCATAGCTCCCCTTAACACTACATTTTCCATGGATACTTAATAAACTTTGTGCACCCCTAATAGTAACACAACAAAAACACAAATAATATCATGATTATAAGCAAATTTGCCAAACTAAAATGCAAATATCAAGCCTTTTATAATTGTGTCTCCAAAATGTCAAATAAAATGAGAATAGCAGCCACGAGTGAAAAGTCTCACAAAAAGATTAGACTAGTAAATCAATCTTTCATATTTACAGCCAAGCTACATGCCATTGAGATGGCACCTGAACTCATTAAAAATTCAAAATCCAAAAATTGATCATATTCATAGACTGTCAAATCTTGCAGCTCTGAAAGGAGAGTCAAAAGATGCTTACATCTTAGACTTATTAGAAACCAATACTGAAATTTTGAAAGCACAAAAATCAGTCATCCTAGCTTGGATTCCAAGTCATGTTGGTAAACTAGGCAATGAAACAGGAAAAGACTTGCTAAAGCCGTCCTCAACATGACAACAATCAACATAAAGATACATATTTCACAAATTAAATAAAAGAACATAGAAATATGGCAAGCAATATAGAACTCCCCAAAGCTAACAAACTATGATATTCAACCAACTATATGAGAATGGCTTCTAAGTCTAGAATGAAATAAGATGAGAGGAAATATTTTTATCCAAACTCTGAAGAAAACATACAAATCTGACACCCTCACACCTAAAAGATGTTTTATAACGTTAGCGTGAATCTTATTTTTGTCACCACTTCTATATCGTTGGTTTTTGTAATGTTAATCTGAAGGGAACTTTTGGTAACTCGTTATTTGCGAGTTATGATATTTTGTTGGTATCTTTGTATGAACAAATCCTTCAAATAATACACAATGCTGTAGAACACTGGAAACACTGGAATACACTGGAACATGCTCAGACTTGCCTGAGTGCTTTATATACTAACGTGGCATCATAGCCCGACGTTGTCCATGTTTTTGTTGACTAAATGAATTTAGCATAAAAAATAAAAATTATTTATTTTGTGAAAGCTTTCTTTTTTAATTTTATTTTCTTTAAATATTTCTTTTGTTTCAAAATTATGGGGAAAGATATTCACATTTTTTTGTTGACCAAATGAATTTTTAAAATGTTGGAATAAAAATTAAATATAAAGGCTCATTTTTTTTTTTTAGTTGCGTTTGATACGTGTGATTTGATTTCTGTGACATAATTTAGCAACCATCTTAGTTGTTTTACACAGCAAATGTAAACAATCGGCTTCGTTGGCCAAAAAGTGCGAAAGGGAAAATTGCTGAACTTAAACTCAAAAAGTGTATGTCGACCTGGCTTCCCTGTAGATATGTGTACCTAGAAAGTTTGAATGACGTAGCTTAAAAAATGTAGGTGTGCATAGGGAATAGTCACACACAGACTCACAGATTGCATTTTATATATATATAGATTATTATGGTCACATGATCCCAGTAGCACAATTCATTCAAACGGTTATGTTTGTTGCCTGGAGATACGTATTCGACCACACATGTTGGTAATGACGCTTTCTTCGTACATAAGAAGAAACACCTCCATCATGCAATAAATCTCAAGTACCTCTCACAGTTGAACATATATTCATGAGTTACCATCATCTCAGTTAAACCCAAATAAAATATCATGCAAACATTAATACAAAATAATTCTTCCAAAACACTAGACCAAACAATATCCTTAACTTCTTAAAAGAAATGAAATTTTATACCAAAATACAGGGTGTAATGGATAAAATGTCGTCTAAATGACACAAATATGAAAATAACACTGACGTCTCATTTTAACAGATGTATTTACCAAAATTACACAAAAATTATCTGAAAATACTAAGGAGTACATTTATTCAATATGATTGCAATTGGCTTCCAGACAATTTTGAAATCTCCTGCAACTCTTCTGGATGGTCTACTTGTTTAAGATGGCGAATGCTGCCAGAATCCTTGCCTTCAGTTCATCTTCGGTATTACAAGGAGTTTTGTTTGTCTCTCACTGAAATGCACTCCACACATGATAATCAAGTGGGTAGCAGTTTGGGAAGTTACGTAACCAGATCTAAGGGGTGATGAGGTCGCAGAAATTGTCTTACAGCCCTAACTGGGTTCTACTGCTTGTGTGGCATAGTACAGAGTTCTGTTGCCAAATATAGGGTCTTCCAGCAGCCACCCTCTTGACCTATGGCATCACTACCTCCTCAAGATATAGGCCTTTGTGTTGAGCCTGAGGCCCTGTGGGAAGAGGAATGGAGACATAATCTCGCTATCACTAGTAATCACTCTAAGTTTTTTTTTTTAATCATCTCACCCCAAGCAAGGCATTCCATTGCCACTATTGCGCAGGGGGTTACATAGGGGAAAGTGATGAGAAAGAGTGGTTAGATATAGGAAATGTCAGAAGGAGGGTGATAGACGGGTAAGGATAGCGAGGATGGGGGTTGGGTAGATGGGAAGGGTGTTTGAGAGAATGGATGCGAGTTAGTGTGTTAGGAGGTGTCTATTGACCTTACCATGATGTTGATTGGATATTTGATTTTCATCATTCTCGGTAAATTTTTTGGGGACACAGTAAGCCAACAGTTGTTGTGTGTGTTCACCATCCTATCCTGGCATATATTTTTCTTGTCTGCGAAAGAACAAAGCATGTTTGGTTTTGAGGGGGGGGTGATTGAGTTTGTTCAAAGGCTTCTTAGTGTAGTCTTTCCTCTTGTCCTTCATGGCCTTTGAATAAAAATTGGCTCTTTCTCATGGATGAGAAATACCCAATGTCTTTATGCACTACCTGCATAGTAAGAAACTCAGACACTCCTGATTATTGTCAGTTGCAGTTTGAGACTCTCACCAACAAATTCAGGAGTTCTTTTCTTATTAGAGTGAGTTTTCTGAGCTGCCAAACATTCATAATCACCATTAGACTCATCCAACTCTTTCCAAGTCCTCTTCACTGTCCTGAACTTGATACAAAAACACTCTGAAATGTTTATATTGGAGGTTTCAGCACAATTTCTAAGTAGTACAGCATGCCATTTCCAAATTTCTGCCAGAATGAATTACATCATGGTGCTCTTTTCTTTATAAATGGTGCTCAACTGACTCTACTGTGCAAAAAAATGAACATGCATATGTAAAATTATAAACATAAAACGGTGACAATTTAACAATCGCATCCTGTATAAAACCATGAAAATACCCCCCAAAATACATAAAACTTTTAACATATTTTAAAAACTGAAAATTAATGAAAAACAACCCCTCAAACTTCATAAATATCATCCCTACAGATTACAATATAAAGTCTAATGACCAACTTGCATCAGAAACTGGACACAAAATAACTTATATTAGAAACCAACATATCAAAAGACTGATTAAAAAACAAAAACTTTCACCAACTAACCAACTGTACCCAAAAATATCATTGATCCACATATCAAGCTATGCCCAAAACAACCATAATTCATAACTTTTATCAAGCCCCTGTAGTGATGGGTTGTTTAGCAGAAACCAAACCAAACCAATCAATAGTATTTTTAGTCAGTCAGTTGAGTGCCATATGTGATACACGCGTGGGCGGTCATGTCTTGAAAGAGACATGACTGACTGGGCAGAAGATTATCCCACAGTAGTTTGCCATTGCTTTCTGCGGTAGACTGGTTGCCGACCAAGGCTATAGAACCCAATCTGTCCTGTTATTTAACCCATAACTGGAAGGAATAGACGGATTAATACCTTTCCCAAGGGTATTTGCGCGTAAGTGAATGCAATGAATTCAACTGGAATTTGAACTCGGCTCCCCGATTTCTCGTTCCGAGCCGATATCCAATGCACCACAACGCACATTTTTAGTAGCCTTCTGTAAAACTCCATCTCTGTTGCTTCAAGTCTCTTCTTCAACTGTGAGAAGATTGTCCAGCATTCAAGGTTATATATATTACATAGCAGTTCAGCATTTTAAAATAGTTTCATGGTTATTCGAACGATTGTTTTTTTATCTTTTTTCAAAGAAATTTCTTTGACCGGATTTTAACTAGGTTAAAACTTAGTTAACTCAACACCGTTACCTTTTTTCTTTCTTCTTCTTTAATTGGAGTAGATAGTCTAAACTATCGCCCGGTTTACACTCCACCCACGTCTATTGAACAGGTGTAGAGGCTCATCCCTTGTTCCCTGTTTAGGACGTGGTTTCCGGCTTTCTCTCTTCTAATCTTTTCACTCTTACGTAGCCCCCGGCACATCAGTGACGTTACCGCCTTGCTTGGGGTGAGATGATTAAAAAAAAAAATTCTTTTCTTTTTTGCTAACAAACTTCCTGTTTCTTAAAATTTTGTTTAGCTTTTTGGAAAGCATCTTTTGTTATTTCAGTGAGCCTTTGGATTTTGTTATTACGTTTTCTGACCTCTTAACACATATTCAAATGTCCGAACATGCTTGATTTTGGTATCTTCAATTCATAATTTGCATATTGCACTGTTCATCTTGCTGACAATCATACATTCTATCTTCTTACAATTGATGGTTAGTCCTTTTTTCCTGCTTTCTTTTACTGCTCCAATTAGTAGCTTGCATCTTTTGCTGTTCCTCTAGCTGACAACCATACATTCTATCTTCTTACAATTAAGAGTTAGTCCTTTCTTCCTGCTTTCCTTTATTTAATCTGATTTGTAGCTTGCATCTTTTGCTGTTCCTCTTGCTGATAACCATACATTCTATCTTTGTGCAATTGATCGTTAGTCCTTTTTTCCTGCTTTTCTTTATTACTCTGATTTGTAGCTTGCATCTTGGGCTGTTCATCTTGCTGGCAACCATACATTCTATCTTCTTACAATTAAGAGTTAGTCCTTTCTTCCTGCTTTCTTTTACTGCTCTAATTAGTAGCTTGCATCTTTTGCTGTTCCTCTAGCTGACGACCATACATTCTATCTTCTTACAATTAAGAGTTAGTCCTTTCTTCCTGCTTTCCTTTATTTAATCTGATTTGTAGCTTGCATCTTTTGCTGTTCCTCTTGCTGATAACCATACATTCTATCTTTGTGCAATTGATCGTTAGTTCTTTTTTCCTGCTTTTCTTTATTACTCTGATTTGTAGCTTGCATCTTGGGCTGTTCATCTTGCTGGCAACCATACATTCTATCTTCTTACAATTAAGAGTTAGTCCTTTTTTCCTGCTTTCTTTTACTGCTCCAATTAGTAGCTTGCATCTTTTGCTGTTCCTCTAGCTGACAACCATACATTCTATCTTCTTACAATTAAGAGTTAGTCCTTTTTTCCTGCTTTCCTTTATTACTCTGATTTGTAGCTTGCATCTTTTGCTGTTCCTCTTGCTGATAACCATACATTCTATCTTTGTGCAATTGATCGTTAGTCCTTTTTTCCTGCTTTTCTTTATTACTCTGATTTGTAGCTTGCATCTTGGGCTGTTCATCTTGCTGGCAACCATACATTCTATCTTCTTACAATTAAGAGTTAGTCCTTTCTTCCTGCTTTCTTTTACTGCTCTAATTAGTAGCTTGCATCTTTTGCTGTTCCTCTAGCTGACAACCATACATTCTATCTTCTTACAATTAAGAGTTAGTCCTTTCTTCCTGCTTTCCTTTATTTAATCTGATTTGTAGCTTGCATCTTTTGCTGTTCCTCTTGCTGATAACCATACATTCTATCTTTGTGCAATTGATCGTTAGTTCTTTTTTCCTGCTTTTCTTTATTACTCTGATTTGTAGCTTGCATCTTGGGCTGTTCATCTTGCTGGCAACCATACATTCTATCTTCTTACAATTAAGAGTTAGTCCTTTTTTCCTGCTTTCTTTTACTGCTCCAATTAGTAGCTTGCATCTTTTGCTGTTCCTCTTGCTGATAAACATACATTCTATCTTCTTACAATTAATGGTTAGTCCTTTTTTCCTACTTTTCTTTATTACTCTGATTTGTAGCTTGCATCTTGGGCTGTTCATCTTGCTGACAACCATACATTCTGTCTTCTTGCAATTGATGTTTAGTCCTTCCTTCCTGTTTTCCTTTACTATCTTCACTCAGAGCTGCTGTAACTTCCTTTCTGTATCTGCTTTAAAAACTGTGCCATCTGCATATATTATGTTGTTAATATTGTTTCTGTCAATGATAAATCCTGGTAACATTTCTAATTCTCTTAGGATTACCAAATTGTAAAGGATAAATAAATCTGGTGAGAAGACACAGCTTTGTCTGACACACCTGTCTATTTTTGTATATTTACCAATTTCGTTTTCTATTTGTATGTATGTGGTTTGGCCCCAGTGTTAGTCCTAGATTATTCTAATATCTTATAGTTTTTTGTGACATACTATATGAAACACTTTTGATAATCTATAAAACATAGGTATACACTCTTTTGTATTTTTATTGCTGTTTCTGATATCATTCTGATCATAAATATCACATTCCTTGCTTTAGTGTCTTTAACAAAACTATATTTTTCTTGCCCTATTTCTGGTCTAATTCTGCTATGTGCTCTATTCATCAGAATTTGGATGATAAGTTTTATTATGTGGCTCATTAAGCTGATTGTCCAATGGACCTCACATTCATATGCGTCTGGCTTCTTAAGCAGTGTTATAAAAATTGGTCTATTAAAGTCATCATCATCATCATCATCGTCTAACATCCATTTCCATGCTAGCATAGTTTGGACAGGTTTTTTTTTATGACTCAGTAATTGAACCATCATGAAATAGTGGAGTGAGTTTTACAGCTGTATGCCTTTACTAACACCAACTAGTTTACAAGAGTTTTTTTATCAATACACCATCTCTAGAAAGATTACCTACCAAGGTTAGAGACTTCAGCCTACCCTATTCTACACAGAGTAGGCGCAGAGGATTTTATATCAGAGATTTCTTTAACAAGTTGCTATCCAAAGCTAAAGACTTTTACCCAACCTGACTTTTTCTTTTTCTCTTAAATGACCCCAGTTTTGGGGTTTGCCCATAGCTGGGACCCTAACAGGTGCTACTGCCCCAGATCAGAATGAACCTGGAAACATCAACAATTAAAAGGTGGTTCCATGCTCCTCTAAATTTCCTGATCAGCAGCCTTGCTGCTAGATGTAGTTTATTGTCGTACCCAGGACAAAGATAGTCTATTTTAAAGATTAACAAATAAAAACTTAATTCACTGCAAATGGTTTTTTAAGTAAATTAAACTATGAGCAATTTTTTTTTATAATCATATAACCCCAAGCAAGGCATTTTACTGCCACTGTTTTGCAGGGGATTACATAGGAGGAAAGTTATGAGAAATAGTGACAGGTTATAGGGGGTGTCAGGAAGTGGGTAAGAGAAGGATGAGAATACTGATGAGAGTGGAGTGAACAAAGAAAGGAACATGAGAGAGAGGATGCAGGTTAGTGAGATAGGTGATGACTATTGACTTTATATCTAAATTCTTGGTGATTGTAGCTGTCAGGAAAGCAAGTAAATGGAAGTGAATTCCACAGGTGGGAAGTGTGAGAAAAGAAGCTGATGGAGTAGAATTTGCATTTACATTTTATTGGTTTCACAGTAAGAAGGTGGGACCTAGTTACTAATCTTGTGGCTCGAATAAAATCATATATAGGGAGCACCAATGAGCTAAGTTCACCGGAGCAGAAGCCGTGAAAGTATTTAAAGAAGAGACACAGGGAAGCCACATTTCGCCGGTGAGAAAGTGACTGTATTTGAGCTGCCAAGTTAGGATTGATCACATTACAGATTCTCTGTTGGATTTTGTCAAGGACACCTCAGTGGATAGCAGGAGCACCCGACCAGATATGGCAGCAATATTCAATACATGGGTGGATGATAGATTTATATATGTGCAGGATTGTTTCAGACGGGAAACAATTTTTTAATAAATTTTTTTTTATATTCTTTTTTTAAGTTTTCTTAAAACAAGTATATCACAAGTTAGTTTTTAGAAAATTGTAGTTCAGTTATTGAATTGGAGGTGTAAAGCAGTATAGCATTCAAAAGCTTTGTTTTTTATTTCACAGACTTACATATTAATTATGAATGTTTTCAACTAAGCACACCCTTATCCATCAATATAATTCAATTTCCAAGTTTAATTATATTCTTGTTCAACAGAAATTGTCTGTGTACCTGAGAACATGAAAAGCATTTGTGTATGAATGTGTTGTAGAGTGGCTGACACCCTGCAGCACTCTCAATGATGGAATGGCTCATGAGATGAAATGGTCTATTTAAGTAAAGAATAGTAGCATTTGAGACATAATATTCAAGTATAATTCAAATAATATTTGGACTGAATACTTTGGTGACTATTGTAATCTAAACCCCTCTTCTCTGTGTTTTAAGTTTTATTTTGTCTGTCATTGTAACTATTGTACTGTTCTAACCCGGATATAAGATACCCGGATATAAGAGAGTTTTTTCTGGTCCCAAATTAGAGCCTGTGGTAATGTATATAAAATAGACCAAATCTGGGGTATAAGAGAAACCCTGATATAAGAGAACCCATATCCAGTCCTGACAACTCTCTTATACAATGTAACCCTGATATAAGATAGCTGCCAGGACCGGATATAATCTCTCTTATATCCGGGTTTGGTCTATTTTATATACATTACCACAGGCTCTAATATCCGGGTTATTTAGCACTGGATATTATGCTGAATAATATAGCTGCACACTTTCTCTGTGTAACTGTTGTGGAGGAATATTCTGTCCTACCCAGGAATGGGTATGGCCCGGGTTATAAAAGACCAGGACTTGAACAAAATACAGAGTGTTCGTGACTATACGAGTCTTCGTCATTACACGGGAGTAATCGAGTCTTCGTCATTATACGAGAGTCATCGACTTTAGTCAAGAGCCATCGCACTTCGACGAGTGTTAGACGTCACTAGCCTTCTTCTCAAGACGGACACATACGTCCTATACAGAGACATTGCCTTCTTAAATGTTATTCGTCTTAACGGTTCATTGGTGTACTTGTATTTGGTTTATTGTACTGAGGTATAATAAATCTCTATTTATATATCCTCAGTGTTAAGAGTTATTTCTTGCACTATTCTTTTTCTGTTTATCCTCTCCCGGGATACAACAGTAACATATCCACCTCAGCAATACAACATAATGTAAAATGGTTTTATTATAATCACTTATAATAGAAATATTATAATAATATATCACTCTACTTTGTATTGAGCACTTTAAAAAAGTAAATGCTAAAAACCGTGAATTAATTCTGTGGGTTTTACTCTTACTTAGATATACTAGTCGTGCTACATTTAGTGCTTTAAATGTAACAACTGTTATTAGACTAACAGGAGTAAAATTTAAGGTTCACACCCATCTGTCTTCCAAACTAGGAAATTGATGAACATTGATCATAAAATTGAATTAAAATCTATTTTTTTATTGAAACCCAAAATAATCTTTGTTTTTATCATTAAGAGAGCTCTTTTCACTTTTATTTAAATGGTGAACAGATTATTAATCTTATAAGCAAAAATATGTGATGTGCGTTGTGGTACAGTGGATATCGGCTTGGAACGAGAAACCAGGGAACTGAGTTCGAATTCCAGTTGAATCCATTGTATTCACTTACATGCAAATACCCTTGGGAAAGGTATTAATCCATCTCTTCCTTCCAGTTATGGGTTAAATAGTAGGACAGATTGGGTTCTATAGCTTTGGTCAGCAACCAGTCTACCGCAGAATGCAATGGCAAACTACTGCGGGATAATCTTCTGCCCAGTCAGTCATGTCTCTTTCGAGACATGATCACCCAAGTGTGTATCATGTATGGCACTTAACTGACTAAAGCAAAAATAATTAACACTGAGTTAATCTTAACCAAGCAATAAAAACCAATTGCCTTGTGGTATTGTGCAGTTGCACATGGGTGTGGGTGTGTATGTGTGTATGTATACATATGTGATAAGAAAATGGCAAGGTAAAAAAGACTGTAGTTTTATTTAGACAACAAATAAATATGATTATATCACCAAAGCTCACCAAGTTTAAATTACATGTATCAGATTCAAAGATCAATTTGTTAAATTGTTAAAACATCAATAGTTACATTAAACTAGGGTGTGTGTGTGTGTGTGTGTGTGTGTGTATGTGTGTGTGTGTGTGTGTGTCCATGGCTGCACATAGGTGTGTGTATGTATGCACGTATATATATATATACATACGTGTGTGATCAGAAGACAGCAAGGCCAAATAGACTAGTTTTATTTAGACAACAAATAAATATGATTCCAGTACTAAAGGATGTGCGTTGTGGTGCAGTGGATATCGGCTTGGAAAGAGAAATCGGGGAGCCGAGTTCAAATTCCAGTTGAATTCATTGCATTCATTTGCGCGCAAATACCCTTGGGAAAGGTATTAATCCATTTCTTCCTTCCAGTTATGGGTTAAATAACAGGACAGATTGGGTTCTATAGCCTTGGCTGGCAACCAATCTACTGCAGAAAGCAATGGCAACCTACTGTGGGATAATCTTCTGCCCAGTTAGTCATGTCTCGAAAGAGATATGATCGCCCAAGCGTGTTTCACATACGGCACTTAACTGACTGACTAAAGCTCACCAAGTTTAAGTTACATGTATCAGATCCAAAGGTTTTATGACTATCATTAGAACAGGGTTGACACGTATCAGTTTATGAGTGTTTTTAATATAAATATACATTCATTTTAAGTGAGTCAGGACACAACCATTCAGGCATGTGGTTGAGTAAGATCGGGGTCTCCCTGATGGAGGGGACTAACTTTAATGCAGCAGAATAGCCCAGAGAGAGAGCCCTGGCCTGGTTGTCAAGGGCAATGCATGAGGTTGTGTTGGAGAATTATACTGCAGAATGCCACGTTATCTCTCCAGCTTGACTGAGAGAATAAAAGTCCCAATGTCTTAAATTTTCGGATTTGTTTGTTCTTTTGTAAAATTCTTTCTTTTGTTGTTTTTCTGGTGAAATACGATAACACCATATACAGTGTGGTGTCCTAATGTCCTATGAACTAATAATAAATTACCATTGTTAATACCACTTTTCAGCATTTATTTGGTATTACAGGTTGGTTCATTCGTTTTTTTACAGCTTATCAACCCTTTGCAGGTTATTTAAAGCCAGAAAACATTTTTAAATAACAAGAATATTTTTGCGATAATAATGGTTTTAATGATACAAATCTTACTAATTAACCTCTGGCTTGGCGAGAAGAAGTGGATTCATGCCTTTCCCAAGGGGATTTGTGCGAAAGTGAATATAAGAGAGAGAGAGAAAGAGAGAGAGAGAGAGAGAGATGCATGTTGTGCTGGAGAACTATACTGCAGAATGCCACGTCATCTCTCCAGCTTGACTGAGAGAATAAAAGTCCCAATGTCTTAAATCCATTTTCGGATTTGTTTGTTTGTTTGTTCTTTTTTAAAATTCTTCCTTTTGTTGTTTTTTTTTTTTTTTGTGAAAAATGATAACAACACATACAGTGTGTCCTAACTGACGAGCGGCCATCAACAAATGAACTAATAACAAATTACCATTGTTAATACCACTTTTCAACATTTATTTGGCGTTACAGGTTGATTCATTCGTTTTTTGTCTATAAATATATGTGTTAAACCCAAATATAAAATAAGATATTTAAACAAAAAAAAAAAGAATTCACATTAAAATAAGGTACCTGCTTTCTTTTAAAACCCTTATATATTTTCTTTTTTCTCTCAATATTTCTCTTCCAACTGATGAGAAGGCAACCCTCAAAGAAAAAAAAAAGACTGAACCCAGATACTAAACAAGTTTAGCTATTTATGATTATACCTCTACTAAAATAAGAGAGTTTCCATACATAATTTCTGCTATATAAAACAAATGATAAAGAAAGGAACTATTTGTATTATTTGGACTTTTGTCCTCATCTTTGTTGCGATATTCAATCATTGTACCCTCCAACCTTTTTCTGGTGATTGGAATTTCGAACTGAACCCTTTATTTCATTCACTAGGGTATATTGTTCTCGTTCCATGAGCCATGCTACTTCTGGATGTCTTAGTTATCTAAATTTAACTCAACTCTCTAAGTTTTTTGTTTACCACTACTATAGCCAGGTATTGAACTCACAACTCTTTGGGTCAAATCGCTGGATCAAACCAATGCTTTTATCCACTGGGCCATGTGTCCTTGAGGACAATTTAAATAATGCAAATAATTACGATACTGCATCTCAGAAATATAGACAAATAAAGAAATGAATGCCAGAAAATAAAATAATTTTGGCCAAGCAAAAAAATGAACACAATGTTGAATGATTTTTTTGTTTATATATTTTAGTTTCATATTTTATTTTATATTTGGGTTCACCACATAGATATGTATTCTAAGTTTTCTATTTTTACTACACTGATATTATTTCTTAATTTTCACACTAATTTGAAATGTTAGAGCTATAATAAATATTTACTGAGTTTGTCTGACGGAAATTCAAATTAGAGTAGAGAAATTCTAAATAACACCCCACTTGAAAAATTAACATGTGGTATCCTAGCTGTTACTTTGTTTTGAATGGGAGGTATGCAACCTTCTCATCTATTAACATCCACATCCTGGGCTTAACTAATAAAACAACAACTTTTAGGCAAAATTCAATTTTATTTATCAACATAGTCTCCTTCTAGGATGATACACTGATTCCAATGCTTCTCTAACAATTTGATGCCTTTTTAGTAAAACAATTTGTCTTTGGCCTCAAAAGACGCCTCAGTTTTCGATATCACTTCTTCATTGGAGCCAAATGTCTTTCCCAGGAGTATTCTTTTGAGGTCTGCAAATAACCTGTAGTCACTGGGGGCCAGATCTGGAGAATAGGGTGGATGTGGAAGCAATTTGAAGTGCAATTCATGTAGTTTTGCCATTGTTGCCATCAACTTGTGACACAGTACATTGTCTTGGTGAAAGATCATTTTTTTTTCTTCATTTGTGACCATTTTCTGATAATTTCTTCCTTCAAATGCACCAATAATACTAATAATAATAATACTACTAATAATAATACTAATAATAATAATATAATACTACATAATACTCATTATTGATGAATCTTCCTTTTTCAAGGTAATTGATGAACAAAATACATGGTGTACCCCAAACTATGGATGTCAAAGACTTGCCTGCTGATGTTTGAATCACTGGTCACTTTGGATAGCGTTTACCTGCTGCTGTCCACTCAGCTGATTGCTGATTTGACTCCAGCATGAAGTGGTGGATCCCTGTTTCATCCACTGTTACATATTTACACAAAAGCTTCTTGTTGTGTTGAAACAATTGCAAACAATGCTCTGAATCATCGCCGTGTTGTTTTTGATCGACTGTGAGCAAACCCGAGACTCACTTTGAACATAGCTTTTTCATTGACAAATGTTCATGCAAAATGGTGAATACACTGCTTTCTGATGTGTTCAAGTGTAAACAGTGTAAAAATCTTCATTGTGTCATTATTTTCCTTGTAGTTACATGTGCTATCCATTTTAGTTGTTGCTGCTGTTGGAAGTTTTCAAGTGATGTGATTTTTGTAATTTGGTAAATTTTTTTATGATTCTGTAGTGCCTGTATAGAATCTGACAAAGAATTGTCTTCTTTAAGGCTTGAAAGATCCATTCACTTGATTCTTGATCTGAGAAAATGTTTTTTTGTTTAGATGAGCATGATATATCTGTCAATTTATCTGAATTTATTATTATACACTGATGTGTTCAGACATATGACTTTATCTTCATCGTTATCTTCACAAAGTTCTGGCTGTTATCTTTTCTAGCCATCTGCAAATATCTGTCATTAAAATCTTCCAGAAATGTCAAACTAAACACTTTATCAAGGTAGATTATTCATACTCCACTGTCTATACTTGAGGATACCTTATATTAATTAATTTGTCTTTGTATATTTGTCTCTTTAATAAACTAGACTATATACTTTCTCTGCACTACCCATCTCAGGGATTGAACTCACAACCATCGAGTAATTCAGTTCAATGAACCAGCACCTTAGTCCTGTAGGACAGTATGATGGTGGAAACATGAGACTTTAAACTTAATATCAGTTTTCTATTTTTTAAACTGAACAATAGTATAACTTTTATTAATTGGCTGATTGATTTGTTTAACAGCACATCATCTTCTTATGGGTCATTTGATGCTGAAATGTAATATTCTTGGGAGCTTGGAAGTAATAAAAAAATATGTTATTCTGCTTTCACAATAGAATACATGGTAGATGATACTCAGCTTTTGCTCCTATACATTTTTGTGTGGACATAATTACTAGAGGTGCTGATATGCTTGCTTTATGTTGTAGTTTTGTTGAAGTTATTTGTAGAATACAGATTGCTTTCTTTAAGAAATTGGAGGATATTATATAGACTGATGTCTTTCATGTTGGTTATTTGATTTTTTTGGTGGCATATCAACACCTCTATGGGTTATTTAGTGTTGAAATCTAAATATTTTGTACACAATTTTATGGCTTCAGCTATTGATATTTTGTACATAATTTTATACTTTCCCAGTAAAGGTATGTTTTTTTTTAATATATATTTTGTAGATTGTAAAATGTATTGTTAATTTTACTATAAAGATGTATTTTTATATTTTTTTGTGTTGCATTGATTGTCATTTTGCTATAAAATGTATTGTTGGCTATTTTATTATAAAAATGAACTGTTGATTTTTGTTTGGGAGTTTCCTATTTTCCAATAGCTGGGACCCTAACAGGTGCTACAACCCCGGATCAGAGTGGACCTGGGAACAACAGCAAGAAGAAGTAAATTACTGAAAAGTAATTGAAACTCACCTGAAGCCAGCTGAATATGTAATGCTCCTCATGCCAATAACATTTCCACCGAGCTTCTCTACGGCACATGACTTCATTGAATGTAATTGAAACTCACCTGAAGTGAGCTGAATGTGTAATGCTCCTCATGCCAATAACATTTCCACTGAGCTTCTCTACGGCATATGATTTCATTTAATTTATTATGTTTCTCTCAAATTTATATTTAAACTGGGCTCATCAGGAGAGAATGTGCACCGTTTCAGAGCCTTCCTCTCAATAGATTCACTTGCACTCTGGAATGTGAGGCCCTATTATAACGATATACAAGTGTGTCATAGATGTACAAACTCAAAAGTCTAACGGCAAAATGAGATTTACGAAAAATTTCAAAAAACGGCAAACCTTGCATTCTGAGAATGCAACGTGAACCTCATTATGCATGATATTTCTTTCTTCTCAGCTCTTTACGTAATGTTTTGCTAATGATGTTGTCAAGCATATACCACGCTTTCAATCCGGATGCTAGGGCCAGAAAGTTTTTCCCATGCTCCTCAAAATCTCCGATCTTCCGATCAGAAGCCTTGCTGCCAGATGTAGTTTTATCATCATACTCAAGACAAGTATGACTTTTATACTATCTAATTAGGTGATGAAATTTGTTAGTCTTAATGTTCTTTCTTTCTTAATTAAGGCTAGACAGAAATTGGGAAGGGGCAACTAAGCACTGCCAGCTCAACTCCGCTGACTGAGCACCAGGATGACTCAGACAACTCAGAGCCAAGACCTCAAGTGGAATGACTATATAGAATTCGTAGCTAAATCCGCTGCTAAGAAAGTCGGTTCTCTTTGTAGGGCCAGAAAGTTTTTCCCATCTGAAACAATCCTGCACATATAAAAATCTACCATCTGCCCGTGCATTCAATACTGCTGCCATATCTCCTCCTGTTATCCACCTAGGTGCCCTTGACAAAATCTAATGGAGAATCTGTAATGTGATAGATCCCGACTTGGCTGCTCAGATACAGTCACTTTCTCACCAGTGCAATGTGGCTTCCCTATGTCTCTTCTACAAATACTTTCATGGCTTCTGCTACAATGAACTTAGCTCACTGGTGCCCCTTATATATAAATTTACTTGAGCCACAAGATTAGCACCTTTTTACTGTGAAATCAATAAATTGTAAATGCAAATTCTACTCCAGCAGCTTCTTTTCTTGCATTTCCCGCCTGTGGAATTCCCTTCCATTTACTTGCTTCCTCAACCGCTACAATCTCCAAGAATTTAAATGTAAAGTCAATAGTCATCTCCTATCTCACTAACCTGCATTCTCTCTCTCATGCTCCTTTCTCCGTTCACTCCACATCCTGACATCTCCTATAACCTGTCACTCTTTCTTATAACTTTCCTTGCTTGGGGCAATATGATTATCAAAAAAAAAAAAAAGTAGTGAATATTTTTCTTCAACTAAGGTATTTGTAAAGGTATTATGTAAAACAGGAACCAGTTTTTTGTTTTTAATTATTTTTAATAAAATAAATCGTAATGTAATTTATTTTTTAATAAAGTATTAGGATCTTGAATAAGTTCTCATTGATTTTTCATGAAAAATAATGTTTTATTTACAAAAATTAGTAAGAAACATGTCACTGAAAGTATTATCCATTGTCAGCCACTACTTTTTCCTATCTTTCTGGCAGCATTTGAATTTCATGTCAATGACATCTTTTGAGGCTAACTGTGAGTTGACCCATTTTTTGGCATTTTCATAAGAATGAAAGTGCTGCTCAGCCTGGCCATGTGCTATCAATCAAAGCAAATGATAATTAAACAGGGCAATATCTAGCGAATAGGGCAGGTGGGGTAGGACTTCCTATTTAAGCTTTTCCAAGTAGGTTTTCACCCATTTTGCAACATGTGGCCTAGTGTTGACATCTTGCGAAATCACTTTGTTGTATCTCTGCTCGTATAGCAACTGTTTTTTTCTTCAATGCTCGGCTCAAATGCACCAATTCTAGTTGATAGCGATCTCTGGTGATGGTTTTGGTCAGTTTGAGCAGCTCATAATAAACTACACCCAACTGATCTCACCAGATGCAAAGCAGAAGCTTTGAATCCCGGATCCAGTTGAATTCATTGCATTCACTTACATGCATACCCTTGGGAAAGGTATTAATCCATCTCTTCCCTCCAGTTATGGGTTAAATAACAGGACATATTGGGTGCTATAGCCTTGGCTGGCAACCAGTCTACTGCAGAAAGTAATGGCAACCTACTGCGGGATAATCTTCTGCCCAGTCTTTCGAGACATGATCACCCAAGCGTGTTTCACGTATGGCACTTGACTGCTGCTGCTGATGTCGATGCATGGCTGAGCTTATCCAGTGATCTTTTACACTTAGGACTATCGTAATATATTTACTTTTTATTGCCAATCATAATACAATGCAAAAAACCTTTGCATTTCTGCTGTTGAAGCAACTGTTCACATGTAAAAAAAAACACTGTTTGACGTTTCTTCACTTCAACTCATATGGCACCCAATATCCTTGCTTTTGAATCATTCCTAATTCTTTCAAACATTTCAAGTTCAGTTTACGCATAACATGAGTTTTCATGAATTGTAAATGCCACTGCCACATAAAACATGCGTGAGAGAACTGACAACTGCGGGTATATTTGAAAAAGGCTTTATTTTCTTTACGGTACTTATGCAGCTGTGAAAACTGCAATTATTCAACTGCAATTATTCATACTCCACTGTCCATACTTGAGGATACCTTATATTAATTAATTTGTCTTTGTATATTTGTCTCTTTAATAAACTAGACTATATACTTTCTCTGCACTACCCATCTCAGGGATTGAACTCACAACCATCGAGTAATTCAGTTCAATGAACCAGCACCTTAGTCCTGTAGGAAAGTATGATGGTGGAAACATGAGACTTTAAACTTAATATCAGTTTTCTATTTTTTAAACTGAACAATAGTATAACTTTTATTAATTGGCTGATTGATTTGTTTAACAGCACATCATCTTCTTATGGGTCATTTGATGCTGAAATGTAATATTCTTGGGAGCTTGGAAGTAATAAAAAAATATGTTATTCTGCTTTCACAATAGAATACATGGTAGATGATAAAAAATACAAAAGACAAAAAAAGACAAAAAATAACATGAGCACATGGAGGAAGAATGTATGCAAGGATAAATAATTACAAAATCCACAAAAATAAGAAAATAAACAATGAAATTGACATAAATTGTTATAACAAAACAAGGGAACTTATAACAAGTGTTTAAATCAACAGGAATCGTTTGCGTCACCAAACAATACATTTTCACAAATTAAGAAAGGGTCTAAAAGGCAATAAAACTTTAGAAGAATTAAATTCCATTAACTATAAAATTTATCGAGGGTTTACTGTAAAGTGAATGGAAAAAATGTTAATTACCTCGTTGGCACCTTGTGTGGTCTATGGCAATTGAGATAGTTACTCCCTAACAGTACCAAATGTGTTGCCACTGGAGATAACAAATTTACGTCTGACCTCTTAGACGGTCTCAATCCAAAAGACTTTTAAGGGGGTTTGTATTTCTTATGCAGAGGCCAGAATCCGAGGTTCTAGAAAAGGTTGCCCTAAAAACAGCTTGCTTGTTATATTTTTACTTACTTATTTTAACTTCACTATTTCTTATTCATACTTTCCATTTAGACCTCATAATTGTTTTACATTGTTCTAAAATATAAGGAACTATTTTTTCTGGCAACATTGTCCTAAGGGGGTGACAAGGCCGCCGGTCTAGAATACAGGGCTGGCTTCAGTGAGAAAACTAACCTGCTGATTTTACATTAGGGTTTGGTAGCAACGAGAAACTGAATCTCTCCCTATGCTGCATGGTGGCAGCTACATGAAGTAATGCCTTTAATTTTTTTTCATCAAACTTTTTCAGTGTATCAGAGTGTTTGTTAACTTCAACATCAAAATCATTATTTTTGAAGCATCTAAACGAATCTCTGCATGGTCATCGTGAGACTCAACAAGAATTCTGTGTGCTTCAGCTGCAGATTTCTTTTGAATAAAGTAGTGCAATAAAATTTGTCAAATATTTTCTTTGGCACAAGATCTCACATGTCTAACACTATAAAAATACAGTTGTTTACACTTTGGCGAAATGACATCCACTGAATTTCAAACTTGTTTATCGTACTTCCTTACAGATGTGTCACCATCTGAAACTCCATGCAGGCAGTTTTGGAAATGCCATCTGTTAAAAAACAGTGAGAACTCTTCATGTTATTTTTCTGCATGTTATTTTCAATAAAGCAAAGTCACCATAAGTCTCAACAAGAATTCTGTGTGCTTCAGCTGCAGATTTATTTTGAATAAAGTAGTGCAGTAAAATTCCCTGCAAATACACTTTCTTTGGCATGAAATCCAACATATTTAATGCTCTGAAAAAAAAAGTTGTTTACATTTTAGTAAAATGGCATTATACACTGAATTTCAGGTTTGCTTATAGTTTATTCATTATAGATGTGTTACCATTTCAAAATACACGCACATGGTTCTGGGAATGCCATCTCTTGGAAAACAGTAAGAACTTCTTATTCAATGTCCTAATAAATATAAAATATAAATATAAAAGTGTTGCTTGGGTGTGATGAAAACTTTAAAACTAATCCATGGTCCTGGAGCTCAGATTCAACCTAAAAAATATTGGTGTGAAGTTTGGTGAGAATCGGATAAAAATTGTGGATTGGCATAAAGGACATACAGACAGATAAACAGACACACACTAACATCTTACCTTTTATATATATATATATTATCGATTTTCTGCACTATTGTAAGAACTGCAACCTTTCTTATGTCTTTGTCTATGAGTGTATCAAATTTGATTAAAATCGGACAACTCCTTCTATAACCTGATTTTTTCGATTATCGATTTTCGATATTTATCTGGGGTACCTCAACACAAAACCTAGCTAAGAACACTCGCAGACGCTTAGAGTACAACTGTGTAAATTTTCAAGAAAATCGGTTCAGCCATTTCGGAGTCTATAGGTAACAGACACACACACACTCACAGACACACACACACACACACACACACACACACACACAGACAAAGTTCCATTTATAAATAAGTTTAGATTTTTATAAAAAAATTTATAACATTTAATGTTGTGAACTATTAATAATATTCACTAATTAAAATCTTAATTCTTAATAAATTACTTTTATTTGGTTATTAAAAAAGAAGTTATGTTTTTCTGGTGCTCAGTTGTTCGTGTTGAGTTGTCCTGCACCATAGAAATAACTTATATGAGATATCCTCTAGCATGAACAGCAGAATGTGAACACTCTATCTCTGTTGATTGAACAAAGGGTTCAGTTTGAAATTCCCGGAAGACTACCAACCACAACAAATACTTAAAGAATGCTGGGAAGCAGTCTTTGAGACTTCACTTCCCCGATCAACTCAGTCAATTAAAAACTTGATATTAAAAATCTCACAATGAAACATGTATGCCATTGAAGATTCACAAGTAACTTAGAATGACCTACAATGACATTATTGAACTCTGTCTTACTTTTATCGTCCGGGTTAGTGTAAACATTTGTTTAATTAATGCTTACAGCGTGGAGCCAAAATGTCTCTGTTGCCCAAATTAAAGACACTCACAGATTTTTAGAAACTCATTTGGAAAAATATTATCCTTAACTCAACATTTTCTTCCCCGCTTACAAAAAGTAAAAACGAACATTTGAAAGGAAGACAAAAAATATACATCCTTCTTTCAAACACACACCAAAAAACAAATTATACAAGAAAGTAATTTATTTATAGAAAATCATTGAGAAAATCAGATTTGTTATTTTTTATCATCTATGAGATGGAGTTTGTAGTCAAACAGAAGAAAGAAACTACGAATTTAGATACTTCCACTCAAGTGCCAAAAAATGCAGCATATCATAATGTTAAAAGGGCTCAAACTTAATAAAAACAAAGTTTTATCATCAAAATGTTTATGCTATTATTAAGAGAAAAGATCAAATTTTGTTATTATTTTTTTTAAATTTTAAATCTTTTCTAACACATTCAAAATTTTAATTAAAATTTCATTTTTTGTTTTCTGTCAGCGATTCATGCTATGTTTACGTAAGGTGACTATTAAGAAAATGGAGTCAGTCAAGTAAAATGATTTTGGGGCAAGTAAATTTTCCCTCGCTCTTGACTGCCGGTCAAGTGATTTCTTTTTCAAATCTCAAAGGTTGCTGGAAAGTATAATATGATGATAACAATGGAGACAGACAGAGGAATCTGTAAAAATCAATGTGTTTATTAATGATAAATCCCCATCTCAAAAATTCAAACTTGTAGGGGAGTTATAATCTCAGAGTAAATAATTATAAACTCCCTAATATTCATATATACAAAAATACTTATAAAAATGAGAAACAGCAAGATGTGATAATAACAAAATGAGTATTATTTATTATCTGGTTGTTATGTAATGTTGGAGATAAGAGAAATAGTAATGCTGAATAAAATTGTGAGTTTAGGATCAAATGTCAATCAAATATTGGTTGGTTGGTTGGTTGGTTGGTTGGTTGGTTGGTTCATTTAACCAGCATATCAACCTTCATTAGGTCATTTAATGCTGAAAATCATTTTGATTTGTTTTATTTACTATATTTGTTTTATTGTTTTTCTTTGTTTATATTTTTGGTGGGGGTTGTTTGTCTTTCTTTTTTAAGTTTTATTGGTAACGCTTTTCATTAAAAAAAGTTTTGTTGGTTACGTTTTTCATTCAAAAAAGTTTTGTTGGTAATGTTTTTCATTCAAAAAGTTTTGTTAGTAACGTTTTTCATTCAAAAAAGTTTTGTTGAATACTTTCATAGTGCTTTGACCTCAGTTTGGGGGGGTCAACTATTTACCCATAGCTGGGACCCTAACAGGTGCTACCACTCCATGTCAGGGTGGACCTGGACACAACAGCAATTAAGAGGTGGTTCCATGCTCCTCACAACCTCCCAATAAGAGACCTTGCTGCCAGATGCAGTTTACCGTCATACCCAGGACCTAAAATATGGATTAGAACTCAAGAGAAGGATAAGATAAAGAATAAGTAAAGTGCATAAAGTCTTTCTTGTACATTTTTCTTATAAGAAAGCAACCTCTAGGTTCAGCTACTGTAAACCAACTGAAATTGACCGCCACTTTCAAAACTGTATGGAGTGACATTGCTAAGCAGCTATTCCATGACCCCCCCCCCCCCATGATTTAACTCTACAAAAGGAAAATAATCAGCTTCTGTATCCCAACATGATGTCTGAGAGACGAGAGACATTAATACCGAGTAATATTGTGAGTTCGGGCTCATGTGTAGATCAAATATAGAGCAGAATGTGACAGAAGGTTAAGATAAAGAATTAAAAAATCTATACGGTTTTTCTTGAATGTTTTTTATAGATGTGTGTTATGAGTGTCCAGCTGATTGAGTTGGAAAAATACAATAAGTGTCTGGGATTTTATTACCATAAATTTTTGTTGAGTGCTAAAAAATAAATGTTACTATTTGTTGGGACGCCCGCGCCTATTCGGCTATAATGGACAATTCCATTACTATGTAAAGTAAGGGTGGCATCTACGACTAGAGTGTGCCGAGCCGCCGATCGACAAGTCAGTCGTAGACTTCCGGTGATGACCCGGAAGTACCCATTGCTCATACTACGTCTTAAGTACGGTTGAGACGATTAACCCTTATTCTTGTATTGGATACTAATAACCTTTGTAAATACTATTTTCACGGAATACAACAATTAACCTATTCCTGTTGTTGAGTTATTTATTCTTACTCCCGACATAACACTATTATAGCCAGAAAAGAAAAAGGAGATGAAATTTTTGTTAATGCAAGTTTTAACAATATGTCTGTGTAAACTGCTTGACCAACAGTGAGAATGTCGTGTTTCTTGAGGAGAAAAGTGGGGATAATTCTCATTAGTTTAGAATGAATGAATTAATGATAATTATAATTGTTATAATTATATTTGACTTATAGTGGGTTGCTTATCTATTCTTTTCTGTTAGTAGCAGAGAGTCCGTTCTAGTGAAGGGTAGTTGTATACTGTTGCAGGTTAACGGAATTTGGCCTTGTTGTAGATAGCCCACTATAAGTCATAAAGAAAGGTTATCAACCAAGAAAAGCAAATTGAATTGCAAGATAACATTTTATATATAACACACTAGCAGTATAGCCCAGCGTTGCTCGGGTGTAATGAAAGCTTTAAAACTAATCCATGGTCCTGGAGTGCAGACTCTGTGGATGTTGGCACGAAAGACTAAAAAGCAATAGTACCTCACCGGAAGTATCAGTAAATGAAGAAAAATCAACCAAAAATCTGCCAAAATTCATTCACATACGCAGTACATCATTCTGCAGTTAATTACAGGACTTTGTGAGAGTTACGGGAGAGAAAAAGTGCAAGATATAGTTCGTTTTTTTTGTGGACATTTAGATAAAAAAGGTAAGTTTCTTCAAGAACTAACACTTGATTTGAGTTCAGCATATACATTTGCACAGAGATAATGCTATTTTGGATAAATTTGAAGGGGAAAAGCGTTGGGACTTACAACGAAAATTTACCGTCTACTTAACATAGACAAAGATATTAGTGTGAGGTTATATTTTACCCATTGTCCATTTAACATAGACAAAGGTTTCTGAGAAATGAATATAATTTTGCTTCAGCAATTTTTTAACCAAAAAAATAACAAATTTCACATTTGCACATTTTACAGCTTTTTATGTATTCTTGTACATCTGTAATATAATTTGGTCAGCGTACCTCTAGCCTTAACCTCTTTTTTTTTTTAATCATTTCACCCCAAGCAAGGCATTCCACTGCCACTATTGCGCAGGGGGTTACATAGGGGAAAGTAATGAGAAAGAGTGGTTAGATATAGGAAATGTCAGAAGGAGAGTGATAGACGGGTAAGGATATTGAAGATGAGGGTTGGGTAGATGGGAAGGGTGTTTGAGAGAATGGATGCGAGTTAGTGTGTTAGGAGGTGTCTATTGACCTTACATTTAAACTCCTGGAGATTGTAGCTGTTGAGGAAGCAAGTATGTGAAAGGGAATTCCACAGGCAGGAAGTGCGAGAAAAGAAGCTGTTGGGGTAGAAATTGTGATCACATTTTATCGGTTTCACTGTAAAAGTGTGGGACGTAGTTGCTAATCTAGTAGCTCGTGCAAATTCGTACCTAGGGGACACCAGTGATCTAAGTTCATCGGAGCAGAAGCCGTGAAAGTATTTATAGAAGAGGCAGAGGGAAGCCATGTCAGGCCGCTATAGATATTATTCTGCAATGAACAATGTCATGTATGCTTTTTATAATTTAGCTTCTTTGCATTTCTGGTAGAACAATTATGTCTTCCCTACACATTACACTCTTTTCAGCAGTTAATTTTTGTTTAATATCTTGAAAACAACTTTCTGTCCATTAGCAATTAGTCTACTCATTTTTTTTATTATCCTAAACAATATACAGTTCAATATCTAATCTTGCTTTGTGTCCTCAACTTGTCTTTTGACAAAATATCAGTTTCAACCCAGTGTAAGAATATATCTTCCAATTCTTCCTCTTTCTCACTCTCAGAAGTAATGAACCTTAATCTCAATAAAGTATCTACATGTGGAATGGTATTGTTTTTTACATACATAATATCAAAGTCAAATGCCATTAGCATTAAGACCCATAGTAAAATTCTAGATGGCATTATCTTCAGAAGTTCCTTTCTAGGATTAAATATGAATTCTAAAAGTCTATGGTCAGATTATCAGTAGGAATTTATTTCCAGCCAGCAGTATAGCCCGGCATTGCTCAGGTGTAATGAAAGCTTTAAAACTAATCCATGGTCCTGGAGCTCAGACTCTTTGGACGTTGGCACGAAAAACTAAAAAGCAATAGTTGTTTCCAGTTAAAGCGAAACCATAGACTGAAAGAAAAATGAAAGGATGTAAGTCAAATTTTGATTTCCTGGTATCGATATCAAATAAGTTTTTTTCGTCGTAAACTGAATTTTGAAGGCTAAATAAATCCTCTGAGTAAATGATATCATGGCTGAGACTAAGAACTACAATTATACCTACTTAGAGGCAAACCCGAAGCAAAAACTAAAATAAAAGGGCTGAAAAACTGATTTTGATCAGACCCGGTAGGATATCAGGGTATCGATTTCGAATATCGGAGTCAAATAAGTCATCCAAGGATAGAACAGCAACCTTGAAACTTCTGAATATCGTTTCTTATGTCTTTGTCTATGAGTTTATCAAATTTGATTAAAATCAGACCACTCCTTCTATAACCGGATTTTTCCGATTATCAATTTTCGATATTTATCGGGGATACCTCGACACAAAATCTACCTAAGAACACTTGCAGACGCTTATAGTACAACTATGTAAATTTTTAAGAAAATTGATTCAGCCATTTCGGAGTCTATAGGTAACATGCACACACACACACACACACACACACACACACACAAAGTTCCATTTATAAATAAGTTTAGATTTAGTTCAAAACCTGACAAGATTTATTTGTTGTCCATATTATGGCCAATCATTCTTTCTCAGTATTTGAGTAGTTTAATTTGGCTTTTCACAATTTTCTTCAAAGATAGGATATCCATTACTGAAATTAAGTGTTCACTTGTGTTAATTGTTACTTCCTTTCTAGGGTCAAATATTTTTATAACTGGCTTCTTTGTCAAAAGATCTTATAAATTTTCAAATGCTACTTGTTCTTTTGTTCAAATAAATTTCACATTCTTTTTTCATGAAGTAGGAAAAGGTTCTGTCAATCCATAGTATTGCTCAACATATTGCCTGTAGAAATTTACAAGTCCTAGGAAAGATTCCAATTCGTTTTTGTTCTTCGATACTTCAATTTTGAATATTTTGTCAATTAACAACTGGTCTGGTGATATGCTTTCGTTACATATAGAATATCTCCAAAATTCTCTTTTTAGTATTGTGCACACAATTTTTTTTTGTTAACTGTTAATCTGGCATTTTTTAACTTATTTAAAAAAAAAAAAACAGACTGGTTTTCTATTTTAATTCTTTGTCATTAATAGCACCAATGCAAATGTCATCCTGGTAACATATGGTATTTTTTATATTTCTACCAATAACTTGCTCTATAGCCTTTTGAAAAATCACACTTACTGTTTTTATCCCATACAGTATTCTTTTCCATCTTAACAAGCCTATTGGCATGTTTATTTTTGTGACTCCTTTAAAGTTTTCTTCAGTAAGTATTTGATGGAGAGACTTTAGATGATACTTTCATACCTGCAAGAGAGTTCAAAGTTCATTCTACATTGATAATAGGATATGAGTCGGCACATATTTTGTGTTTTACGTCTATTTTATAGTCACCACAAATGTATAGATTCCTATCTTTCTTTCTTAAAATTACTAATGGAGGCCCATTTGCTCCCTCCAGATGGAACTCATTCAAGTAGATTGGTAGTGGATAAACTGCCATTTTTCGTGCTTGAAAATATGAGTGGGGAGACATTTTCCTTTAGGCTTAACTTTGCTTCGTAGTTTTTAATATTCTTTTTTTTTCGTTGGTCATGGTTGTCATTGCTGCTTTCTTTCTTCTCTCTGAATGGCAAGAAGTCACCAAAATATTGGTGACAACATGTAACAACATTTGCAGGTTTCAGAAAATACTAACAATCTTGAGAAAAAAAAAACAAAACACTGAGATCTGCTACAAAATATGAAGGTACAAAATGGTTGTGAAGTGTATTACAACTAGATTCATGACATAACAATAACTAAAATGTCACGAGGGTAATTAAAAACTAAATGAAATTGAATTGCAGAGTGTGTAGGGAATACAATGAAAAGGTAAAGGTTGAAACATCTACCTAGATCAAATGTATGGGGTAGCAAGGGCTACGATAATACCTTATCTTGTTTTGTTAAAATTACCCATGTATTTCCTTGTTACTAATATCCTCCATTAATCTTCTTGACATGGATAAATCAAGTGTTTATTTGAAGCGTAGGGAGCTGGTTTCTTTAATTCGGCTTTGTGTCAGACTTTACCAAATTCTCTACAACTTACAAATTTTATGCAGAGTTATAATCATCAGAATTATTAACAGAAGGTTTTCGTCGTTATCAGAAGGTTGGTTGTCGGTTGGAATGTGTGGATTAGTTTAGAAGAGTGGAATAATAAAATATACATTTCGAATGTTAAAATAGAAATTTATTAAAAGGAGGAATAATATAAGTTCTAGGAGTTAATGTACAATTAGAAACATTATTAAAATGCTAAGAGTAGAGTTCATGCTCAATGATAAAGTTGAGTTAAGTGTATCGAGATTTGAAAAAAACTGCTCGCAGTAGTAATTGTTGAAAGAGATAAGGAGAAAGATAACAAGGTGAGACCTGACCTTATCCCCAAGTCGATTTGAAGTTGACATTAGATTTTAGATGTGTGTCAGCAAACCACCTCCTTCCCTGACTGACCGACATGACCGGTCAGAGACCATCCTTAAATATTGAATCCAGTCATGTGGGGTGGCTCCCAGAATGATTTCTTCTTTAGCTGTGGAAAAACCGTTTCTCTGATGTATTTTGAATTTTGAAATTTGATGACCAATCAGGATCCAGAGTTCCGCTACATATTTTAACCCTTAAGCCCCATGTCAGTATAAGTGTGAGAGAGAAAAAAACAAAACATTATTATGGAGAGAGAAAAAAACATTATTATGGAGAGAGAAAAAAAAACATTATTATGGAGAGAAAAAAAAACATTATTATAGAGAGAGAAAAAAACATTATTATGGAGAGAGAAACAAAAATATTATTATGGAGAGAGAAAACAAACATTATTATGGAGAGAGAAAAAAAAACATTATTATGGAGAGAGAAAAAAAAACATTATTATGGAGAGAGAAAAAAACATTATTATGGAGAGAGAAAAAAAACATTATTATGGAGAGAAAACAAACATTATTATGGAGAGAGAAAAAAAAACATTATTATGGAGAGAGAAAAAAACATTATTATAGAGAGAGAAAAAAAAACATTATTATGGAGAGAGAAAAAAAAACATTATTATGGAGAGAAAAAAAACATTATTATGGAGAGAAAAAAAACATTATTATGGAGAGAGAAAAAAAAACATTATTATGGAGAGAGAAAAAAACATTATTATGGAGAGGGAAAAAAAACATTATTATGGAGAGAGAAAAAAAAACATTATTATGGAGAGAAAAAAAACATTATTATGGAGAGAAAAAAAAACATTATTATGGAGAGAGAATGATAAAAGAACAGAAATTAAGAAGACAGATTTAAAAGAAAACCAGAAGCTGGAAGAGAGTTCCACGATGTGGGATGTGCAAGAAAAGAGATTGTTAGCATAGAACTTATGGCTATATTAGCTATTTCAATTTTAAGATGATGAGACTTTGGTGTGAATACAGTAGTACACTTGAATTCATAAAATCTAGATACCAAAGAACAATTACCATGAAAACATTTATAGAAAAAGCACTGGGAAGATACATTATGGCAGAAGGAAAGTGACTGAAGGTGAGAGCCAATAACATTGCAGATTATTCTTTGGATTTGATCTACTATCAGAATTGTGGTGGAGACTTACCTCGCCGAAGCAAGAGAAGGCGGTTTGTCTGCACGTGCATTCGTAGACGTGATGGAACCGCAAGGCGAGCTCATGCAAGGCAGTTTTTGGAATGACACGGCGCATGCGTCATTGACGAAAGCGAGGCTTTCACGTGCGAGAAATTACGGTTTCTTGCTCGAGACCAAAAACACATAAAAAGAGCTAACTTCTGTTTCGGAGGCAGTTCGGTGTTGGCGATTCGTGAAGGCTACAATGGTGTTCGGGAGACAGTGTTTTGTTTATGGTACGCAGTAAACAGAGTCCCGAGTAAAGCAGTGTTCCGGGTTCTACGTGGAGCAGCTGGGAGAACGGATCCAAGCGGTCATTAATTCGTCTACCAACTACACTCCAAGAAAATACAAATCCTACATGAATAGACCAAGCAATAGTTATTTTCTTTATTTAACATGTAAAGTAGCTGGGAATGTGTAGGAAAATTGATATTGGGGAGGCAAAAGTGCTCAACATTTTGCAGCAGAGTAAATATAGCACTCTTATGGATTCAGGGTTGTATATTTGACAAAATATCTGACAAAATAGAAGTGGCTCTCTCTCTACATTCAGCTGCAAGTATTCTTTGTGCTTGGTGATTTTAATGCTCATGACATCAAGTGGTTTTATAGTGGGGTATCTTATCTATTCCTTTTCTGGTTGTAGTGGGAGTCCGTTCAAGAGAAGGGTAGTTGTATATTGTTGCAGGTTAACGGAATTTGGCCTTGTGGTAGATAGCCCACTATAAGTCATAAAATGATTATAAAATCAAGAAAAGCAAATTGAGTTGAAAAACAATATTTTTATATATACACATATTAATTAATGTTTTTACAATTAAAGTAATACTTGAATATAGGTTCAATGGAAGTTAAAATGTTCATGGCAAATAAAATGCTGAAAGGGATTTAAGGCTTAGGAATGTGGTGAGCATGTAAGTGAGGAATGTCTTTGATGTAGTCACTTCTTAGGTCAGTAAGTAGTTTTGAGACAGGGGAGAAGGAAAGAGGTAAGCGTAGTATCCGCTCGACTTAGGTCAAGAGGATATTGATTACACTCTTCTCCTCAAGTTCTGCCTGCTGGGGTCTGTCTGTATCTGCTTTTTACATCTGCTTTTTGAATCACAGCAGCTCGTTTGGGATTTCACACTTTTATTTGATTCTGGGCTTCCCATTGGCTGATAAATAAAATTTGCGTAGGCTCGCGAAATGGAAATTTAATATTTGATTAATTTTTATTTTTCAACCGGAACATCTGCGTGAACCCGGATGCGCACAGACGACTTTTAGTCATTTGCTTTCTGGTCGTTATAGAGCAAACATCTGGCCCCTCGCTTTGCTCGGTCAGTATCACCACAGTTTCATTATTGTAATACTGCTTTTTGTATTTTTCTTTTGTTCAATATCTTGATTTTCCCTACGTTTCCCTCATAACTCTGATCAATATGCCTCCTTACTCAATTTTTTTCATTTATTCTACTAGTTTCTTTTCTGGCAGATCTCACTTTGTAGAACCCTATCCGGCTTCAATCTTTAAAAATTTAGATGCAATCTTAATCATCAGCATCTCTCTTCTTAAACCCCTTTTCTTTTATTGTCCTCTTTGTTTCATTTAAAGTAGGAAGCTCAATCATGTTTATTAAATTGGGCTTGTGCCAAACATAACCAAACTCCACACAATTTAAAGTTATCAGAAGATTGGAAAGAACAAAAGTGTTTCATTTGTATAAATAAATTAAAATTTATCAATCGAACAGCATAATATCAAATTGTATGTATGTAATTATTAAACTGTGAAAATGTCTTAAGAGAAAGTGTAGTAAGCAATTTAAAGAATTAAGAGTTCATTTGTTTTAGTGAAATTTGTTTTTTGTACAGAAAAAGGTAAGTTCATGTTTTTGCTAAGTGTATCAACAAAGTAGTAGTAATGTCTTGTTCCTCTCTTTCTTTTTGTGTATAGCAAGTAGGTGAAGAGGAAGAAGGAGTGCTAAAGAATGCAGCACAAGAGACAAAGTGAGAGAGTGTGATGTGGATCGCTGGGGGCAGCCTCACTATTTTCTTACTATATAGCGGGTATCTCTTCTCTTATTTCATTTGTAGTGAGGGGTAGTAGGATTTCGTAGTAGGTTAACAGAATTTGACCTTGTGGGAAGATAGCCCACTATAATTCATAAAAGATTATAAATTCAAGAAAGGCAATTTTGAGTGTAAAATAACATTTATACATATATACATTTCAATTAATGTTTTACAATTAAAACAATACTCGGATTAAAGGTCCGACGAAGTTGGAAAGAGTTCATGGCGGATAATAATGAGCTGAAGGAGATAAAAGAATGTTCAAGGAAGATATAACGCTGAAAGGTAAAAAGCTTGGTAGCATGATTAACGTTCATTATCAAGTTGCCGTTTCTAAGGTCAGTAGGTCAGCAAGTTGGTTTGTGGAATGTCTTAGAAAAGGTCAGTTAGTACTTCGAGAACAGGGCAGGAAAAAGAGGCAAACATAGTAGGCGCTCGGCATATGGTCGAGGAAGAAACTAATTACACTCTTCTCCTCTGTCTGTGCCTGTCTGTCTGGGTGCCTTTTGTCATGGCTTTTATATTTTTCCTTCTGGCTCAAAACGCTGGCTGTTTTGCATTTCATCCTTGTATTTGGTTCCGGGCTTCTCATTGGCTGATAAATAAAAATGGTAATTTGATATTTGATTAATTTTTATTTTTCAACCAGAACATCTGCGCGGATCCGGATGTGCACGACGACTTTTTATTCATTAGCTTTCTGGTCGGCATAGAGCCAACATCCGGTTTGCTCGCTTTTGCTCGGTTGGTGGTATCACCACAACTACATTGTGTCCTCTCTGTTCTCTGTTCCTTTGTCTCTCTTTGACTGACTGACCGAAAACTGTGAAATATGTAATCAAGTTGATCATGTCGTTAGCTCCAAACGTACACTCATTTTGGGGCAAGAAGACATATGACACAGGTAAATGAAAGTTCAATTTGTTGTTTTCTGTAAATCACTCTCTTTTCATTGGCTGATAAATATTTCACACTTGTTTGCAAAATTTTCTTTGATCTTTTTCTCAGCACAGGGTCTATTTTTTTTCCTATTGGTCAAAAAAATTGATTTTCCCACTACTTTGTGAATTTGCAAACAGTGAAGAAAAGAGAGTTATTTTTATAATATTTTGTACTCATCACATTTTCACTCTCGGTAACATCTTGTATCCTAGTAGCTTTCATTGCTTTATTTGGGGTGAAATGATAAAAAAAATTGTATCATGAAATTGAGATGCATGTATAAAAATGGATGTATAAAAAATAGAAATTATTTATTAACATTAATTTTATGTAGCTCTTTTTTATATCTAAATTTTTGTGCAAAAGTCCCATTGATAACTATTGAAACAAAAACTAAAAAGGTATTATAAAAAAGAAACTTTCTAGAAAACGAAGTATATGGCATAAAGAAAATACGAAGTCATATTCTATCTGCTAACTTTTTAAAATTAACTTTTTTTGACAAAATATGGGGAACACTTTTTTTTATCCAGTTTGAAAAAATCAGTCAAGGAATGAAGTGAAAGATTGTCACTTGACCTATCATTGTCCTTTCCACTTGTTTCAAGAGGAATCCTTGTTAAATGATAATTGTTAACGTGAGAATTCGGATTGTGATATTGAGCATAAAGGCGAGTTTTTGCTCACATTAACTTGGAAAATTCGTTAATGCTTTTTAATGACTATCATATTATTATTTCAGCTCAATGTTATTGTTTTGTTTTAATGTTTACTTTATGCTTGGCTAAAAATAAATTGCTTTTATTTCAAAATAGATCTGTGTAAAATGTTTAATTGAAAAAAAAAATCTATATACAAAATATCAGGTAGAATTTTTTTCTGATGAAGATAATTTTTATTATTGTTTGGATGTTAAACAAGTGTTTCTATGAAAAGGCAGTCTCATGAGCGGAAGTTAGTATAATTTCAGCGGAAGTGACATTTTAGCTCTAATTTGGCGAGAAAGATGGCGGACCTATCGCTTGATGAGTATATCAAGACTGACTTTCGTTCTAAGGAAAGGTAAGCTTCTAATGTTTTTGAAGTATTTTTTATAGATTATTAATCATAGCAATAAGTCATAGTATTTTGAACTAAGTAAATTTAGATACATTGTTTTATAATTTATTTCTTAGGATGAATAAGAAACTCATTTTTTTTTTCAGTCACTTTCATCTCGCGCTGCTACTGTTAATGTAATTTTCAATCATATTAACTATTAGCCCCTTTCTTTCTTTTTTTGATTTGCTTGATTTTATTGATATTATTACCATTATCGATTCCTGAATAATGACAGTCCTTATGGAACATATTCAAAATATTTTGTAGTTCTTTTCAATAAAAAAAACAAAAAAACCTTTCTTCCGGTTATCTTTAATAATAATAATTAATTCAATTGTCACTTATTTATCTTTAGACCTTGACTAAGTAAAAACATATCGTGTGAGGTTAATTCTTTTTTCTTTTAATTAATAACGTTATTTCAAAGTGCAAGTAGCTATAGTATACTAAAACCAACATTTCAAACCGTTCTTTTTAATCGATAGTGAAACTAAGACCTAAGAAGATGAAGCTAAAAAAAAAATCGATTTAAAAAAAAATGAGTTATATTCTGTTGGTTTTTATTTTATTTCTGACTTTATTCAATTGAGTTTTTTTTCTAAATCAATCTGTTAATTAGTTTTATTTGACAAAAATTGTTCTTAGAATAATTATTTTTATTTTGTTGTAAAATTGAAATTTATATATTCATTCAACAACATATTGTGATGTGTACTGCTGTATCTGAAGATTATATATGCGTATTTTTTTTTTGTAACTGTTATTTTTTTAATTTTACTCTTTAACTTTATTTAATTTTAAGTTTGACTTTTAAGACAAATTATTTTTCCAATGTTAACTTGTTTTAAATGTTAAGCGATATATTTTAAAGTTTAAACTTTTTCTGATAATACTTCTAATTACGCCAGTTGTTTTCTTGCTAGTAATTGTAATCTCAGAAAAATTAAAAAGTGATGTTTTTCTGTGTATATTAGAGTATTTTCATTATTTTTCTAATTTAAGAGATTTCTCTTTAAGATCAGTTGCTTTTGTTTTCTTTTTTGTTTATTTTATGAGTTGTGTCCCTTTGATTATTGGCGTCACTTTTTTATCATTTATTTCCTTCAGGAAGGAGAGAAAAACATTTTCAGTTTCTTACCAAATGACAAAAAGGATATGCTTATTAGCTTATTTTATCATTAATTTTCACTGATTTAAAATGCCATTGGTTATTTTTCTCTGTGAGTGTTTTATTATGAATTGAAAAAAATGCATCACTAATGGTGACTTATTTATTTTTATTTAACTATTATTAACAGATCATTGTTTTCAAAACATCTCAATTCTTAACTAAATGTATTCTTCAGTGGCTTTTCTAAAATATCCGGTAACTTTGCAATATTCTGTTTGTTGTAGTAAATAAGAAATTCAGGACCAAACTTTTAAAAGATGTCCAAAGAACTCTAAAGAGCACTTGGATACAGCATAGAGTCAGACCCATGGAAAAGAAAATGAATATAGTGTCCAAAAGAATTGTGGTAAAAACAAAAATCAAATGCCCAAAAAATAGAGCAATGAAAATATTTAATCTTGGAAGATCAGAAAATAGTTAACATGTCATTATGATATACAATACATTCATGATCTAAGCAAAAGAAATTGTGAACATATTTAATGTTGAATGAATGAATAGTTGATAATGTAAATTTCTGTAGTTTAATTCAAACAAACTATTGTTATAGATTTTATTATAGGTTTGGTTGATAAGAGATATGTTGATTTTGTTCTTCTGATACAAGTTCTTGTTTTATTGTTTACTGGTTGAACCAGTGTACATCCTTGTGCAAATTTGGTCTACACACACACTATACGAGGATAGATTTTGTGAAACTTATCATTTAACTAACACTTTTCTATTTTCATTTGTAGTTGTGTTTTATTTTAGTTGAATAAAGCTTAGTATTTTTACTGTTTTTCTGAGTTCAGATTTACTATATATATATATATATATATATATATATATATAAACAATTTATTTAACTAAGATGCATAGACAGCTTCTAGCATGGAAACCAAAATGCTTAGACATCAAAATTTATTCTCCAACAGCTGCTAAAGACTACTGCCATTGCCGAACTATTCTACTTGTAGTATAAAAGGAAAGACAAAAGAAATGGATGAAATAAACAGGCGAGAGTAGGTCTCTTTTGTCATTTTCTTCGTCGTCCTCTTCTTCTTTCTCTTTATCTTGTTCTAACAACCCAAGCATGGTCAGCAAGAAGCAAAAACAAATCTGCCATTCTCAAAAAATGGCTGGCTTTATACAGCCGAGGACCGACCATAATTTGCATGCGAACAATGTGACAACGAGATTTTGCGTTAACTGCCTGGCATAAAACATGGCTGCTGCCATTTTGGTTCTTTTTATCACGGAGTAACTGGATTCTACATGACACACAGACTTGTTGGCATTCTCGAGGTAAGCCGTTTTCACAATTTTCCCCACACTTGTGTAGATGATTTCCAGGACAGGATACCAAACAAATATCAGGTCCTCCTGAGTTGTATAAGTTCCAGAATATTTGAATATATCTAAGGATGTACAATGGAGCAATAAAAAAAAAACTGGACGCCATATTTATTAAAACACCTAACAAGGCCTTTGCAAGGCATTTGTTGGCTATGAGATGACAGGTCAGAAGAGTCACTGGACGGATTTTTTAGAGTTAGAGAAACTGAAAAAAAAACCATTTTGAAGACCATGCTGCTGAGGAATGTGGTAATGAAGCTGTGTGACATCTTCATTTAAGTTCACATTCCATAGGACAGTGACTGTTAGAAAATAAGAACTGAGATTTACAAACAGCTTACATGTAAGCTTCTGCTAAAAATAAGTTGTATACTATTTTAAACCGTCAAATGGTAGCATTAGTCAAACCTGAAGAACCAGCAGTAACTGTGGCTTACCAAGCCAAATGTAAATGCTTTTTTTGTGGGTTTCCCTATCATTCACAGGATCATTGTTCCACTCCACTCACGTGGCTACTTGTAAAAAATACTCAAAGATAGGACATTACACTTGCACATGTCAGTCTAAACCTTTGTTAGCAACAATGGCAGATCCTCATATATTGACTGTTTGCAAACGTACCACAAGAACTCTACCCTGTTACAATGCATGTAATGGTTAACTGGTTAACAAAAATTAAGTGTTCTACTTGATTCCTGCAATACTGATAGCTATATCATTGACAAAGTATCCCGGGAACTAAATTTGGAAATTCACTCCTCTAGTAAAAGTATTATCATGACCCAGAAAACTTTAAACATTAACTCAAGGGGGTTATGTAGTCGTAAATCTACTACTTTGCCTTAGCAGCCAGTTGTATCTAGCTCTCCGTCTGGGTGTCTTGAATTTCAATTTTGCAAATTAAACATGGCGGATATAGAAGGACTTTCATTATTTCCTAATTATCAAACTTTAATTCTATTGCTGTCAAGTCGAGGCACTTTAAACAAGGAGGATCAATCTTTCATAAATAAATAAATTCAGAAATTGCTTTCTGAAGGCATAATCCAAAGAAAGTATTTCTCCATAGCGAGCTCGGCTAGTAGTGGTAAAGGATCCTCCCAGCTGTTAAAAAAAAAAGAATTTGCATAGAATACTTACAAACAGTAAGCCTGTATACAGAATTGGACGCTTACTCCCTACCAAGAATCAATATTGCTAAATATAACATTTTTCTTCATTCAACCTCAAAAGTGCCTACCACCAGGTATCACTTAAAGTATCAGATGGAAAATACACTGCTTTTGAGGCAAATGGTTGTTTGTTTCAATTCTGTAGAATTCTTTTTGGAGTCAAAAATTAGGCTGCTTTGTTTCAGATAGCTATAGACAAAATAGTGGAGAAAAAAAAAAGATTTGGTACTTTTTCTTATATTGATGGCATTATTGCAGGACGCACCGAGTCCTAACATGTGAAAAGATTCCTATAGGCTATTACAAAGGCCAAGATTACTCTCAATAAATCAAAGTCTGTAATTTCAGGTTGGTCCATCAATATTTTAGGGGTTAGGGTTAATCAATATTTTAGGGTGGAATTATCAGCAGTGGAATTATTAAGCCCAACCCAGAAAGATTACGTCCTTTAAAAAAAAATCTACCTCTTCCAGAAAACTGAAAGTCCGTCAAAAGAACACTGTGCATTATTGCGTATAACACAAAATGGATACATAACTTTCTTAAAAAAAATTCGACCTCTAGTAGAGAATACAAAATCTCTGCTTGAAAAAGAAGTACTCAAAGCGTTTAATCAAATAAAACAAGAACTGGTGGTGGCTGCACTATAACCAATTGATGAAAGTCTACCATTCAAGGTGGAATGTTATGTATCAAATGTAGCCATTTCCACCGCCCTTAACCAAGGTGGACATCCAGTAACATTCGTGTCAAAAACCTTACAAGGAAGTAAATTGAAGTATCACATAATAGTGAAGGAGGCCATGACAATTATTAAGGTGGTTTGGAAGTGGAGTCACTATCTATCATGTCTACATTTTACTCTGATTACTGATCAGAGATCGTGGCTTTCATGTTTTCCAACGAAAAGTGCACAAAAATGAAGAATGCAAAGATTCAAGAGTAGCAGTTAGAACTTTCAACCTTTGTCTATACAATAAAATGCTGCCCTGGCAAGGAAAATGTAGTTTCCGACACTTAGCCACACTTGCTCAGTCATTAACTCTTCCACCCTTGTCGACATTCACACTAGACTATGCCACACAGGAATTACTAGACTCTTATACTTTGTTAGAGCAAAAGCCTCCCTTTTTCTATGGAGGAAGTGTGTTCTTGCAGAGTCTGTGCTGAGATTAAACCATGTTTCTATAACCTGTCAGAAAACACTCTTATCAAGGTGACCAGGCCCTTCAAGGGACCCATACCTTCTGTTGTGCACAATACATATTTACTAGTAATAATTTACAAATACTCGTGGTTCCCATTCATCTTTCTATATCCAAACATGCACACTACCACGGTAATAAAGTCCTTATATCATTTCTTCAGTGTTACTGGGATGTACTGATCCATACATTCTGACAGTTGTGTCTTTCATGTCTAAAGAATTAAGAGACTACCTTGTCTGAAAAGGGGTAGTGACAAGTAAAACCACATCATATCATTCAACTGGCAATGCACAGGTTGAATGATTTAATGGTGCTATATGAAAGATGATTCAGTTAGTCGTTAGATCACAAAACTTAACTGAAAAGTACTGGGAATTGGTGCTTCCAGAAGTGCTTCACTCTGTAAGATCATTTGCTATGTACCTCTACAAATACCACCCCGCACAGTTGTTTTTTTTTTTTTTTTTCATTCACACCATTCCTCACATGGTAGTTCTCTCCCATCTTGGCTGATGTCACCAGGTCCTGTATTATTAAGAAGGTTCATAAGAAATAACAAAATTGACCCTTATGAGGATCAAGTTGAACTTCTATTTAGTAATTCAACTTATGCCAACATAAAGTAACCAAATGGAAGAGAGTCTACTGTATCTGTTCATGGTTTAGCTCCTTGCACTGAAACGGAGTTAAAACCAGTCTTCCACAATGGAACCAGATAGAAGTACCCCAGTTGTCTTCATATCAGAGGAGGGCACAATGTCTAATGAAGATGTTGCTGAAGTTCAACAGTTAAGGAGATCTGAGCATACGAAAAGAAAACACAGATTGTTACAGATGGTAATTCTGCATTTTCCTAGGAGCGTAGGGTGTAGTAATGTTCTACACATTCACTATATGAAAACAGACTCTGCCAAACTTATTATTTAACTAACACCTTTCTATTTTCATTTGTAGCTGAGTTTTATTTTAGTTGAATAAAGCTTAGTACTTTTACTCTTGTTCTGAATTCAGATTTTCTTATACATCATATATATCCAGGTAGAGAGAACTAACAGTTTTAGAATTCAGTGTTCTTTGGCATTTACTCTTTAAGTGCTCAATAATATATATTGCACATTGTACAGGGATTACATGTACTACTGCCCTTTATACACATGTATACACCTGCACATCCTTGTGCAAATTAATTGAAACAAAATGAGTAATGTCTTCCTAGGATCTTTCACACTTTATTGTCATCTCTTGGTATTGTTTTTCTCTTTCACTCGCATTTTTCTTTGTTTTAGACTAATAGATCTAGTTTGTTTCTTCACCTTGATGACACGATTGACAGTTGAAAGGCCGACACCAGCAATATCCATGATCTTTCAGTAAGGCTTGTCAGTGTGTTCATGCAGTGTTACAATTTTCATATGCTTCCTTGGATTAATGTCCATTACAGACAAGTCATAGGACGACTAATTGATAGTTGAGGCAATAGTGTCTGGGTGTGATAAAAATCTGATGCAATTATGGATGAAACAATATTTTTCAAGGCCAAACAAATTTCATCATACACCACAAAAATAGATTCATATTACTGCACACCAATGCAAATGACCTAATCTGAGAAAAAAAATAGAAATCGATTACATCCTATCACTCCATTGGGTCTAAAACTGACTGTATAGTGAAAGGAAAGAAAATAAAGCACTTGTTTCAATTAATTTGCACAAAGGTGTGTATTAACTGATCTAGAAATTGAACCCTTGACCACTAGATAACAGCAACAAATTTTTACCAACTCCTTTATTCACTATGCCACCATCCTCAAAGAAAATCAGTGGTCCATTTTTGGAGCCTTTTATTTTCAATAAAACCGTTTGACTTTGGATATAAAAGTTTTCAAAAATAATAGTCAGTTTTGATCTTATTTACTACCACAAACAGAATATCATTGGATTGAATATCAAAGCTCATAACATACATCATAGAAAAACCACTCTCAGGTTAGAGAGAACAGGAGCCAGTTCAGGAGAACATTTATCAAGGACTATTGTATAAAATCCACATACTCTGTGGAGATCCAGTTTAAAGATAATAGCAGAAACCAAGGATAGTTATATGCACATTGCACAGTAAAGACTCTAAGTGGAAAGTCAAGCAAAGATACTCCAAATGAGTTAAGATTAGAATTGGAAGAGCAAAATCTTTTGCTTATCAGTAAAAGATAACACCTGGAATTGAATGAAGAGAAAAGGTATAGACAATTTACTCTTATTTAACACTATTACAAAGCCACCAGTAGTCAGTAAAACCAAACTCCTTAAAGGCTGTATGGTGCCTTGTTATGACAGTGATCAAAAGACTTTTGAGGATACATTTACAATTTTGGTGAGCAGACAAAGAGGTGTCTATTGTGATCAGAATTATCTTATTGGTGCAGTTAGAAAAAGTGATTCCTGTGGGCTATAGCCACTGAACAGGCAGGTGTGAATCAAGAAGATTGTAGTTTTGATATATCTGATATTTCTGAGAATGTACAAAATCATTGCTGCTGGCCTTTAACCAATAATAAATCTCAGTGACACAATTATCAATAGGATGTTTAAAGATTTCACTTCAATTTATAATTTTAAAAAATTAGTCGAGTTTTATCAAAAAGTAGTCCGAGAGTTTCATGAAAATATAGTCAATATAGTTAACCAGTTTCTAGGATATATTTTTCATTATTCATAAAGATGTTGGATTTAAAGGCTATCGTACATGAATTTTTTTCTTGTTACTGAGGAGGCATTAGTCTGCTCATATTTTGTTGATTTATTATACATCAGTTGTTAATTAGAAAATCATAATCTGAGCATGTTTTCCTTGGATTTTCCAAAAGTTTATTTGTGCTATGCAATGACAATAGACTTCTCAAATTGGTCTTGAAGGGGGTTCCTGCAAAATATACTGCAGCACATACTGGGTCCAAAAAGTGCCTGAGAATGATCTGTCTTTCGAAGTGTGATTTTTGCATTCTTTGCCCTTGAAACCTTTCCAAGTTCAATTTTTAGGGTTATTGGATAAAAACTTCTCTCAAAAATTAAAATCTGGTAAGAGAGGGTAGACTGGATTTTTGTATCATGAGGGTCAATACCTATTTTTGGGCAGCCTGGAAAAATGGGTTCCTTAACTTCCCTGGGCCTGTAGTTTTGTATTTCTTCCTAACTTTGATGTCTTGAACTAAAGTCAAAGGGAGAAAAATTTCTGAGGGCTGGTGGGTAGATTTGCTGTTTTCCTAGATGGAATATGAATATGGAATTTCCCACACCTGTAATTGGGTACAAATTAAATTTATTTATACACATAATTAGCCAACTTGTTTGATCCTAATTGGCTTCTGGGATAAGTAGTAATTTTGTTCTTAGAATAGAAAAGAAAGCATTCCTGATATAAAAGTGATATTTGGGAATTGATTGTGAGTGTCATTTCTTGAATCAATTTCTACTTAGTTCATACCATTAAAAAGTCACATCTTGATTTCAATCTGAATATTTTTAGTATTTTACTAATTTATTAAATTTTAGTTGTTTTAAGTAGGAAAATAGCTAAGAAAAGTCTTTGCAGTGTTATAAAATCAGTTCTAATTGTGTGTGTGTGTGTGTGTGTGTGTGTGTGTACATGATGAAAAGCTTCACATAGAATGAGTGAGTTTGGTTGTATGATGTATTGATTTTTATAGTCATCAAATAAATTTTTAAGTTGCATTTGTTGAATCAGATATTCAAGTTTTTAGAGACCAATCAGTGCTACATCTTGTTCAGGCTGACCTCGATCTGTCAAGGTAAAAAATATTCAGTTTTCTGATGTATTTTATATAACTGTATATCAGTCAGTTCGTTTTTATTATGCACATCCAAATTTTGTATTTTGAAAAATCTCTTTCAGGCATGGAAACATTCATCAGAATAAACATCCTCAGTTGGTTTCTGCTAACAAACCTGCCAACCAACGAACTCAGCCTTTAATTATGAAAAACCCAGCTCGTCGTTCTGATCAGAAATTGCCGGTGAAGCAGCGTATTAATATTGATAATCGTTCTGTTCCCAACCGCAACCAACAAAGCTATTTACCAAAACGAAATAAAATTCTCTCTCGAAAGTTGGAGCTCAACCAATTTGATGCCCGGCTTAAGCTGTCCACAAAGTCATTTAAAGATGCCCGAGAGAAAATTGGCAGTAATGTGATCGATGCCAGGCATAAGATCCAAAAGTCACAAGCAAAGAAGTTTGAACAAGATGCTCGAAAGAAAATTAGCTTAAAGCGAGGTTTAAACAACACCAGCAACCAACCTAAGATAACAGTGACAGGTCTGGGAAAGCAGCATTCTTTTCGAGAATCTACTTCTGGGATGACCACAGCCTCGGGAGCCAACATTATCCGCACAGTAAGTAATATAAATTTCAATTTTCTACTGGGAATTGAACTCATTTAGAATAATTTGTGAGTTAAAAACAGTTACTAATTATTGTTCTACTGATATTGAAATGAATTGGTAGTCTTTTTTTTTTTTTTTTTTTTTTTATTTATTTCATACCTGCATTCTTTCTTTGCAGTTTTGTTTGACTTAAGATCAATATATATATATATATATATATATATATATATATAAAAAGTTATTCTCCAGGTGAGATAATTCAGCTAATAATAATTTAGCCTCCTCCCCTTACTATTTATGACACCAGTTGTCTGAAGTCATAAATCTAAATAAATGGGCTCATAGTTTCTATCTTGTAATAAATTGAGTATACAAAACAAGTACATTGGAAACCTAGTTTTATTTGTAAAGATATCAGCTAATGCAACTAATCAACTAATGCAATTTTTAAAAAAAATTATACATCCCATTTTTGTTTTTAAGAGAAATACTATATTGATTGGATGTGCGTTGTGTTGCATTGGATATTGGCTCAGAACGAGAAATGGAGGAGCCGAGTTTGAATTCCAGCTGAATTCATTGCATTCACTTACGTGCAAATACCCTTAGGAAAGGCATTAATCCATCTCTTCCTTCCAGTTATGGGTTAAATAACAGGACAGATTGGGTTCTATAGCCTTGGTCGGCAACGAGTCTACCGCAGAAGGCAATGGCAACCTACTGCAGGATAATCTTCTGCCCAGTCAGTCATGTCTCTTTCGAGACATGATTGCCCAAGCGTGTATAACGTATGGCACTTAACTGACTATGTTGATTAGATGTGTTGGGTTTTGATACACAAGTAATTATAAAATTTTAATTTGCTGCTAGAATTTCCAACTCTTAAATATAACAAGTGCTGTTTATTTTACTAGTGAAGGAAGCTAAAGACCCCCCCCCCCCCCAAAAAAAAAAATTAAGGTCATAGGTCAAAAAGTTGCCAAATGGCTCTAAATAAAGACATGTGAAAAAAGATGTTGATTATCTATATCAGGTCTCCGACTTAGCCCCAAACCTCTTATGGGTGAGGTCTTGTTTAAAAAAAAAAAAAAAAGTGTTCATGTTATATATAAATGTAAATGAAATTTAATGTTGATTAACCTTTGCATAAGGACGAAGATCTTAAAGTGAACGGTTTTTGAGTTATTAAGCCTTTGTTGATGACATGAAAAACTCATATTACAGCTATAAGCACAGATGGTGATGAGAAAAACATTTCTTATTGGTTTAAATCCTGGTATACTAAAACTTGCTGACTTTGCCAATTTGTAGTCAATTTGGAAACTAATGGCCATTAGTTTTATTGACAAAAAATCATACACAAACCACAAACATGAATAACTGATCATATGATTTATTACTCGTGCCACAGCTGTTTTTGAAATATTCTTTGGCAGGTGGTTTTGGTTTAATATGGTGATATTGTGGATGATGCAACATTGCTCTCCCTAGAATGAGTCAGGTGTCATATAGGATGCACACTTGGACAATCATGTCTTTTGAGTCATGACTGACTAGGCAGTAGGTTGTCATTTCTTTTTGTGGTAGACTGGTTGCCAACCAAGGCTATACGACCAAATCTTTAGCTAGAGAAGAAATGGATTCGTATCTTTCTGAACAGATGAAATTTAAACTCGGTTCTTCAATTTCTCATTCTGAGCTGATATCTATTACACTATGACATCCAAGTCAAATTCAAGAGAGAATACTTTGTCATCTGGACATTTTCAGTTAGATTAAGTTTGGGATTGGAGTTTGAGACAGCAGGTGACTGACATTTTAAAGGGAATTTGATTTTTCAATTGAGATTTTGTTTTGTTGCTTGCAGTTTTCCAAATGCAATATCTAACTTTTGATGTTTAGCTTCATTAAAAGAAAAAAAAAATCAGTAGCAGGCTTCAGGAAGACCAATATCAATATGTAAAGAGTTTCTGCTGATAAGAAATAAATGTACTGGAAAAACATTACACAAAATTTGTGAGTGAAAAATCATCATCATCATCATGGTTATTATTTAATCAACTGTAGAATATTGGGTTTTTTCATTTTGGAATTCTCTGTATTAGAAATGGTATCATTTGCCTGCTGTCTGTTGACATAAGAAAGTAAATGAAAAAGTCTTATAGAGTTGCATAATACTAGTTGTATTGAACATCACTCAAATTTTTTGATTGTTTTAAATTAAGATTGATTCTTTATTTCATGTGTTAACTAGCCTTCTAGAGACTCATGGTTATTGAATTAGAAAGGTGTGGGACACCTGTGGTCCATTACCATTTTTGTTTTGGATATATTAAAAAATAAAACAACTGCATTTTTAGATGCTAATTCTTTTATAAAAGTTAATCAAAATTAAATTTCCTTTATATTGATATATAATATGAACACTTTTGAGTTTTTTTTTTTTATTAGGATCTCACCTGTAGAGGGATTGGGTTTTAGGTACCTCCACTTTTCAGTATAAATTTTCGATACCTGATTTTAAAATGAAATTTTTAAAATGAAAAAAAACACTCTTGAAGATTTCATTTTAGATTTAATTAATAGCTTAATGATTAAATTTATTTGTTTCATTAAGTAAAAATTACTGGTGTATTTCAGATAGAAATTATATAGATTTGAAGTCACATTTAATTTCAATTTTTTTAAAAACAGCCATTTTCTTAAGTTTAAGAAATTTGTAAACAAACAAGAATTTATCGATTTTAAAAATATTTCAAAAGATTTCTGACACTTTATTTTAGTAAAATTAGAAAATTGAAGGTTAAATTAAGCTGATTTAAAAAAAATATTACTTGCCTATAGCATAAAAAAGTAATATACAACAAATTATTAACAATTGGTCGTGTTCATCTGATCCAAGGTTTGATGGATTCTTGACTGATTTGGCGATGACAGTTTGTACGCATGCCCAAAACCGACAATTTTCATAAATCTAAGTGAAGAGACAAAACTCTTAAATTACGAAACCGTTTCATAATAATGGCAATTTCAGTCTACCATACATGAAAATAAGGTAAAACTATAATAAATTAAAAATTATTTTGAAAATAAATAGCGTAAGTACGTTTATTAATCTATGCAATTTTGAACTCGTAAATTTCATTTCCAATTAATTACTATATCACATCCCATAATCACCTCAATACAAAATTTTACACAGTTTTAAACTATTACAAATTATTATAATTAAAATGTTAAAAAAGAAATGAAAAAATTCTTGTAAAAATTCATTATTCATCAGAAAAATTTTATTTCTTCAGACAATGTCCTTAATATTACTTATCTACAAAAACAATTGAAAGCTTTTCTAATTAAGTAATGTCATAGTTTTATTGGATTCATTATTTTTAATTCAGAGCAGATTTCCAGTTAAATGGTACAAATTTGAAAAAAAAAGTAGGTGATTTACAATCTCCAATGATTCCTACTTTTAACAAAAAAAAATTCCATGAACCTGAAAGTTCTGTGCGAAATTTAATGAAATTAAGTAAGTGGTGGGGTGTGGGGTAAAACATTTAAAAAAAATTTTTTTTACCAATATTCTTTAAAAAAAAATTTTTTTTAAATAATTTCATTCATTTGTGAATAAGTTCTGAAAATTTCATTAAAATCGGACAATTATTTGATTTGTACAAGAATTTTCAAATAAATGTGTTTTCAACGGAAAAAAGCGCCAAAAAATTGTTAAACTTTGTAGAAGGCGATGACGTAAACAAAACAAGCATTCTAACCAAAATTTCAAACATGTTAGAAAGGATTAAAAAAATTTAAAAAATAATTTAAAAATTCTTTGATCTTTCTTTTCTTTTAATAATAATAATAATATCAACATTTTGACGATCAAACTTTATTTTTGTTAAGTTTGTGGCCTTTTGCATTACACTATGCTGTTTTTCCCGTGAATTAGTGGAGGTACCTAGATTGGGGTCTATATTGGGTAGCAACCCCCTTTTTATGGGTTTTTCTTTCAGGTCAAATGTCTACTTTTTAGTGCATGATCTAAAACGTTTTTGTAATAAACCCATGTTATATATCGCCGTACGACGACAAAACAACAAACACGCATATATAAAAATATAAGGTTATATTTTTATTAATGACGACGAACCATGTGGAATAGAGAACAGGAGAGTGAGAGCGCACATAGAATGGGCCGACGGGAGTGTAGTCTTGCCTGTGGTGTTTCTCTGCTTCCACTGGCCGTTCTCTGTTGGCGAATCCATGTGTCGAGGTCTTTATATAGTCTTCTAGAACCGGGACTTTCCTTCCGGTCCTGCCTTGCCCACGCAACGCCCACGTAATTCCCAGAGACACCTGTTCTGTTTGCCTCCGTAGTCATTTCTGCCGCTGTCGGAAATAAGGTCAAACGACATCCGCTCCGGCCTCAACAGGATGTATTTCACAAACACCTGCCCTGCCGCTCGCCGACCCCTCCACCGACGGGAAACACCATCGCTTGCATCACTTCCTCGGGTGGGGCCAGATTGTTATATTACACTCCTCGCCCTCCCATTTTCACCTAAGAACATTTTAAGCGCAACACCCTCACACACCCCCCATGCCACACAAGCCCGACAATTGTACAAAACATGTGCACGCTGAAACAAACAAAACAAAAAAAAAAAAAATATATAGGGGAGCCTACATCGGCAACCCAACAATGTTCGTGTCCATTGTGGAATTTTCCTGTACAAAAAACACAGAATCTCTTGCGTATGCTTCATGATGCAGTGTTGGAAGCCAAAATGAGTGAGACTGCCACAAAAGTGATGATAGAATTACTTGGGACTTATACAGAGGATAATGTTCTCCCAGCTCGATGTTTCATTGTTCTTTTTTTTTTTTTTTTTTTTTTTTTTAGTTTCTGTAACTTTCAATGTTCGTTTCCTTTCTCGACTCTGTCCATACGCGTAGACGCCTCGATGCACGGCCATATGATCATAGGCGGTAACCGCGCCCCAGTTTCTAAACTGACATCGAGTAAATGACCTTTGACCAACACCATGCGTGTTTCCGCTCGAGTTTATTGTTACACATGTAACTTCATTTAATTTAATTTCAAACATACTATGTTTGAACACAGAAAAACTGCCATTATCTGCAGTACATATCATTCATAGTCTGACCGAGAAATGTTCAATAGAAAACGAAGAAAATTACCCTGATTCCAACGTTAATCCGCATGCAATTTACTTGTGGAGGATTAGAGGTTTCATCTATCTTAATTTAGTCTAAAAAAATGGACCCGTGACTCTTAATTCATTAGTTTGTATCTTCCGCATGTTTTGCTATAAGGAAGGTGACCTAACTATTTCACTTAAACTATCGTTAATCCTCCCACTGCTTTCTTTCCCAATCCTATAGCATATCAGCCAATAAGTCTACAAGACTTTTCAGTTGTTCTTTCTTTTTGTTCCGATCAACTGTGGAATCTGCAGGTCTATCCGTGCTTTTTGCCCCAACAGACGTTTCGCACTTTGAGCAATCATCCTCGAACGTGGATGAAACATTATTTATACCACCGATTCTATCATCACTATCAATAGTTGACACGTTTTTATTCGCCATTTTACGTCGCGTCATGATGCGACGCTCCATTAATGGAACATCAGACTCATCGTCTGATTCCACACGTTGGTGTCGATTTTTGTGCACTGGAAAGTCGGTCTGTTCCGCTCCGGATTCGTCATCCGAATCACTGGATTCTACTGGAGCAGCCAATACAATCTTTCGTAACGGCCTATCGGAAGTAGGGATTTTCCATTCATCAATGGACGCTGCCCGAAGATGCTCAGCATGCGTCTTAATGACTGAGCCGGTTAACTGATCTCTAATTCTAGAAGAGACCGGGCCAGTCTTTTCAACGATCACATAATATGGCCGCCAGCGCACATCTAACTTCCCTTTCTTTTGGTGATTCTTATAGTACACCAAATCACCAACCTCAAAAGTTGTATTTTTCGTCTTACCACGCGACTTATCTATAGCGGCTCTCCTCGCTTTTCTTATATTATTCCTAACTAAAGTGAAGCTACGATGCATTTCCTGTAGTGCAATTTGGTGATGCTCATCACCATAATATATGCGACGAGGCCTCAGTATATTGTCCAAGGGCAAAATAACATCCCTGTTGTAGAGCAAGTAATACGGTGAAAACTTAGTGGTTTCGCTCACATGAAACCGGATAGCCGCCAACATTTGGTTAATGTAAATATCCCACGACTGTTCATTGTTGCCGATTTTTTTTTTTTTTTTTTTTTTTTTTTTTTTTTTTGCTAGAACATCATGCATTGTTCTGTGAAACCTCTCAACCTTACCGTTGCTCTGGGGGTGATAAAAAGAAGTTGTCACATGGTGTATATTTAGGTCTTCTAATGTCTTTTTCATTACCCTGTTGACATTTTCTGGCCCATTATCAGTTAAAAGCTGAAGTGGTGTCCCAAATCTGGGGAAAATTTCGTCAACTAAGAGATGCACCACTGTTTCTGCCTTCTTGTTAGAAACCGCAAATGCCTCCGGCCAACCACTGTACATATCTATGAATGTAACTATGTATTGGTTACCTGAATGGGTTTTTGGGTAGGGTCCTGAGACATCTAAAGCAACCTTTGCGAAAGGAAAAGGAGGGAAGTCACATTCCTGTATGTGCGGTTGCTGCTTCTTTAGGTTTCTTGTCTGACATGGGATACATTTACCTACGAAATCATTTATTTCTCTAAGTAAACAAGGCCAGAAATACTTTTGTTTTATTGAGTGGAATGTTTTATCCACCCCCATATGGCCACTGTCATCATGGTATTGAACTAGCACCATTTTTCTAAGGTGAGATGGTACATACAGCCTGATGAGGGGTTCATCATCAGGTTGAGACAAATAGTACACCACCTCATCCATTACTATATATCTCTTCTGTTCTGCTTTGGTAGCCCTACCATTTCGTAATCTAATCTTCAGGTCTAAGATGTTTTTGTCTGATTCTTGCTCCCTGATTATGTCTATTCCTTTCAATGTGGGCCGTTCGGGTGCCTCTGATGAATTTCCGACATTTTTATGGGCTGCTAATTCTTCCGGCTCCATTAGGTTGGAGTTTATAACACTAACCAAGTAATTTCTATCATCTATCTCTACTGGAGAAGCAATATGGTCTTCGTTCACATCAACAGCGCGTGATAAGAGATCCGCGCAAACATTATCCTTACCCTTAAGATACTGTATGCTGCAATTGTAGCCAGACATGCTCAGAGCCCAAGTCTGTATCTTCTTATTTTGTATGGGCGAGTTAAGTAAGTGCTCCAGGGGCCTATGATCAGTGTATATTGTGAATGTTGCGCCATGCAGGTAGTGATTCAGTTTTTGAAGAGCATAGTGTATGGCATAAGCCTCTTTCTCTATAGTTGACCACCTCGTTTGTGTGTCACTTAATTTATGGGACAATAAATAAATTGGTTTTTCTACATCCTTCCTATTTTCCTTATCGTACACCACCTGGGATAGGCATGCGCCAATCGATTGATCGGATGCGTCAGTATATAACCTATACGCCTTATTTGGGTTGGGATAGGCTAGTGTTATCATCTCCGCGAGCTTCGTTTTTAGTGTATCGAAAGTGGTTTGGCAAGCATCGTCCCATTGGAATCGTGCATATTTCCTTGTCAAATTGACCAGCGGTTCGGCTATATCAGAGAAATTTCTAATAAAGCGGCGATAGTATGAGGTCATCCCAATAAAAGCTCTTACTTGCCTAACAGTGGTTGGAGTAGAAACTGACTTTATAGCCTTGACTTTATTGAGGTCTGGTTGTATTCCCTCTTCACTTATCTTGAACCCCAGGTATTGGGTCTCTTTCTTAAAGAACTCACACTTAGCTGGCTTCAGTTTAAGGTTGTGCTTACGTAGACTACTCAAGACTGTGTCTATATGTCTTAAATGATCTTCCACCGTATTTGAAAATATCAGAATATCATCTAAATATGCCAGAGCAAAATCTTCCTGTCCCCGTAAAACAACTGACATTAATTCCTGGAAGATGCCGGGTGTGTTTGCAAGTCCAAATGGCATAACATTAAAATGAAACAGACCCTTGTGGCAGGTGAATGCACTTTTTTCTTTGTCATCATCATGAAGCTTAACTTGCCAGTACCCTGATTTTAAATCAAGCTTCGAAAAGTACCTTGCCGAACCAAGTGATGCCAGTATATCATCGATGACAGGAAGAGGTCGAGCATATTTCTTTGTAATCTTATTAAGTGCTCTAAAGTCTACACAAAATCTCTTACCACCGTCTTTCTTCTGTACTAAAACTACTGGAAAACCCCACGGGCTATTGGATCTCTCAATTACACCTGCCTGCATCATTTCGTCGATTGCTGAATCCATTGTCTTTCTTTGTTTGAGGGGTGTGCGATATGGGCATTTTCTTATGGGCTCATGCGTTCCAGTATCGATACGCATTTCCACAGTATCGGTTCTGCCCAGGTTCTTGTCGTCACTAACGAACATGTCCCTATTACTTTTTAGCAATTTAATTTCAGGCTTGAATTCCTCCGGTACATGTACCTGTTCCAAATCTACATCAGGACTTTTATTATTTTGTTTATCGGGCATAGTAATTTCAGTAATATTACCTGCCCTTTCCAATTTAGCCAGCGGACACCCCCGTCTCAAAGTGATTGTCTGGTTAGTGTTATTCATTATCAGCAACTGAAACTTACGAGACTTTGGCATTTTTACAACTACGTTGGCTACTGATATACCACATAAGTTGCTAACATATCCACTACTCAGCTGTTCGATTTCATATTCTTTGCCACGTCCATTTCTCAGTCTGGTTAATCCCAGACAAGCATGCAGGTGTTGAGGTCTTAATGTTACTTTTTGAGCTAACCTAACAATAGAGGAAATATGAACATCCTCCTCTAATGCCACGTATTCTTCACCAATCTTCAATGCCCCCAAATCGAAATACATTCTCACCCTGTTCTGCATCAGCCAATCTCGGCCAAGTATAACGTTTCTATTGAGATTTTTCACGACTAAAAAATCATGGGGTATGGACTTACTTCCTATCTGGACCTGTAGACGACAAAGGCCTTCAACGTATAACGGGGATCCATTCGCAGTTCGAAGTTTAATGTCCCTCTTTTGCAGTTCAAGTCCCAGTCGCAATTTTTTAAATACCCTACAGCTTATAACCGATACCTCTGCTCCCGTATCTACCAATGCCCTATAAGGTCTACGTTCTATTCTAATAAAGATGGAATTTGGCGCGCCCATATTACCAACTATGTGCGTTGGTACCGTCTTGTTCCGTTCGTTGGGCGTCGCACGAACAGACCTCTGCCGTTTCCCGGGGCGCGTCTACAAAATTTCGCTATGTGGCCTTCTTTCCCACAATTCCAACACCTAACAACGCTCCCGTTCCTCTCCCGCTCACGAGTTTTGTATTTAGTTCCCCTATTACCAACTTTTCTATTGTTCTTATTCCTATTATTATTAGTATTAGATTCAGCGGGGCTTACGGCTTCTATCGGTACCCGTCTCCGAGAGTGGCAAATTTCCATAGGCTCCTCTTCGTATTCAGAGTTTGCGTCGAGTCGAATTTTCCATCTCAACTCAGATAACGCTTTCTGATAGGCAGCCTCTAGTGTAGGTACCTCCACTGGAGTCCATTTTTTTACCTACACTTAAAATTAAATTGAAATTTTAAAAATAAATAAGTTATCTTCAAGCTTTAAAATTATCTTTAATTGACAGCCAAGAGATTAAATTTAATAATTCTAGTAAGCAAAACATACTGGTGTAATTTTTAACCTAAATTATATTGATTTAAATCTAAAATTTTAATTTTTTTTTTAAATATACCGCCATTTCTTAATGAATGACTCGTTAATTAAACGGTAGCCTAATTTCTGTTTTTAAAAATCTTGAAAAAATAAAAAAAAACGCGCTGACAGGTTATTAAAGTCAAATTTTAATATTAAAACTTACCTTTATCTATTTTCAATCAATTAATAATTGTTTACTGCCAGAAATTTACAAAAAAAAAACAAAATTAATTACGGTAGTCCTTTTTTTTGTTATGTAACTCATAGAGGTGACGAAAGATGACAGCTACCGGATGTTGATTGATACGCAGTGTATGGTGACCAATCGTGCTAAAAAATTAAAATTTTTTTTTTTTTGGTTTTTAACAAATAGTGAAATTACAAATTTAACAATTTCAGCACTTATATATTTTATAGAATTTTAGTTTAGATTTATAGCCAGACATTTGAATATGCTTTCTGAATAAATAAAAATTTTAAAAATTTAAATTTCTTTTAAAATAATTGTAATTTAATAAGAAACAATGAGATTTTAAAACAAATTTATTTTGGTAAGTGTAAATAAAATGTAACCAGACTTTTCATTGTCGTTTGGTTTGTCCATTTAAAAAAAAATTGAAAGAACATGTAAGTGGCGGGAAAAGAAAGAAAATTCCCCAAATTTAATAAAAAAAATTGTCACAATCTTAAATTTTTCTGAATTTTGAAATGAATGCCTTTTCATTTTTTTAAAAATTTAGGTATAACAAAATCAGAAGACTTACTTGTTAATTATTTTTTTCGTGAGGGGGTATTTTAGACAAAAGTGCGAACAAATGTTTGACAAGTTTGTCTAAAAATCTCAAAAAAAAAAAAAATCAAGTAGAAATTTTTATAATGGTTAGTTAGGTAATTCCCAAACGTATAAAAAGTTACCATTTATGATAATTCTTCAAATTTAATTAAAACAAACTTTTATCGTGAATATTTTTTGAAGTTCAGTTATGAAAATGTTTTTATTTTCTTGAACTGTACTGTAGTGTTCAATACATATCTTTTTTTTAATTATCATGAATTACTTAATGCACCTACGGTCACAATTTATTCAAAAATTAAAGATTTTAAAATAAAAAGATACTTTTAAATGTTGATGGAATTACTTGCAAACAGGCTGTTAAATTTTAGAAACGTAAGATTGAAATTGCGTTATGTTTTGCCAGAACGCTTGCTAACTTATAGAATCATTTTGACCCATATGGAACACCGTACTTTATAAGATTTGAACATCGTACTTTATAACTTTGAACGTATTTGCACAAATAATTAATTCATTTTTTTCTGTTTAAAAATATTTTGGGTGAAAATTTTTTATTAATTTTTTTTTTGTTTTATAGACAGTATAATCATCAATTCTTAACTAAAAGGAAAAACACATACAGTTCTTTAAAATATTTTTAAAATATTTTTAAAACTTTATACATTATTTATAATAAAAAAATAAAAAAATGAAAACAATTCTTTTATAATTTTATTAGTAATCAAAAAAAATTTTTTTTTTCAGACTATAATGTCCTTAATTTTTATTATTTATTCTAGCAATTAAAAGCTTATCAAAAAAAATTATATCAAAGTTTTATTGCATTTTTTATATTTCTCTTCGGAGCAGATTTTGGTATCGTGTATCATAATTTTAAATAAAAAAAGTACATGATTTATATTTCCCGATGAGTTCTGCGTTTAACTAATAAAACAAAAAATTCCAGAAAATTAAAATTCATTAAAATTTCATGAATTTACTTGAAGGGGGGGTAATAGACTTAAAAAAAAATTGTTTTCATCAAAATTTTAAGAAGGTAATAATTTCAAAAATAATTTTATTCATTTGTTAATGAGTACTGAAAGTTTCATTAAAATCCGACAAATATTTTATTTTTGCGAGAATTTCCTAATTAATGTGTTCGGAAACCGAAAAAGTGAGTGAAGAAAAAAATGACGTAATCAATTATAACATAGACGTAATATTTTTAACCACGCTAACTCCAAATCAAAAACAAAATTTTCTGACAAAATTTCGAAAATGTTAAAAGGGATTAAAAATTTTTTAAAAATAATTAAAATTTACTTTGATCTTTCCTCTTCATAATATTATAAACGTTTTGGATAGAAAAATTTCCTTTATTAGGTTTTTAACCTTTTTAAACTTTTTTTTATGATGGATTTTTGTGACGTAGTAGAGGTACCTACTCTAGTGTTTGTGGCTCATCCTTCATAACTGCCATCTTTATTTCCCGATCCCTTAGACCTTTTATGAAAAATCCTAGAACTTGTTTTGTCACAACTTCATTCCTCCCGTCAACCCCAACATATGCGCCCTCCGCTAGGCGTACTACTCTCTGCATGTAGTCCTGCACCCCCTCCGTTCTACCCTGCTTAATGTTCACTAATTCGACTAACCGTGCGTCGGGGTCTAAAACCAATCCGTAATATTCCTTTAAAGAAGTTTTTAATTCCTTCCATGTGAGTTGTGGGTTATTAGAGATTAGGCTATATACATAGTGTCCAACAGCTCCCCTTGTTGTGAGAAGAGCTGCCTGACACTTGTCTTCTTCTGCCATGTGCACAACTTTAAAATACCTCTCCATATCCTCCAACCAAGCACTATAACCACCATCTTCTTTGCATGCTAATGGCTGTATATTTTTTAAAAAAGATTCTCCCCTTAAAGTGTTTGACACCGAACAAGGCACATTTCTCAATTCTAGGGTCAGACCTTGAACAAAATCGGCAAAAGTATGCTGTTCCATTTTTTTTTTTTTTTTTTTTTTTTTTTTTTTTTTTTAGACTTATTATAAACTTATGAACAAGAGCAGAACACACACAAGATCGAATCAAAAGTCACCTACCTTTCGTTGATGTCGTCCGGTTGCTTTCTATTTTCGTTTTCTATCTGGTAGTTTTAATTCCGTTGAATTTCAATTGTCGCCGTGGTAACCAAGCTCGTATCTATCTGTTTTGTTGTTGTTGTTGTCTTAAAACAGCAAGTCACTGGGCACCAATTTGCGTATGTTATATATCGCCGTACGACGACAAAACAACAAACACGCATATATAAAAATATAAGGTTATATTTTTATTAATGACGACGAACCGTGTGGAATAGAGAACAGGAGAGTGAGAGCGCACATAGAATGGGCCGACGGGAGTGTAGTCTTGCCTGTGGTGTTTCTCTGCTTCCACTGGCCGTTCTCTGCTGGCGAATCCATGTGTCGAGGTCTTTATATAGTCTTCTAGAACCGGGACTTTCCTTCCGGTCCTGCCTTGCCCACGCAACGCCCACGTAATTCCCAGAGACACCTGTTCTGTTTGCCTCCGTAGTCATTTCCGCCGCTGTCGGAAATAAGGTCAAACGACATCCGCTCCGGCCTCAACAGGATGTATTTCACAAACACCCGCCCTGCCGCTCGCCGACCCCTCCACCAACGGGAAACACCATCGCTTGCATCACTTCCTCGGGTGGGGCCAGATTGTTATATTACACCCACACTAATATGTAAGTTTTCTGTATGAGCCTTGGGAATTTTCTCAAACATGAATTTTATCCTTAAAACAAACACAATAGTAAAAAAAAATGAGACCAGAAGAAATGTAAGAATGACTTCAAGTTTCATCCTTAAGTAATTACCAGGTCTTCTTTTTTCAATCCCACTGATAAGTAGACTGAACAATTACTAATAGTTCATCTACAAAACTCTAGAATTGAGATGCTGAATCAGCTAAGTGATAAATTTTATATTTGCATTAATTCTACACACACATACACAAACAGATGATGATTCAAAAGTAACTCCCCGTACTAAAATGATTATAATTTATTAAGTATTCCACCCAGGAATCACATCAACTGATTTCACCAGGAACTTTTGTTTCATAACTTCTTGTATTCACCCTTCAAGTTCTTCCAAAGTCTTCATTTAGTATAATAGACTTGCTCCTTTAACCAACCCCAAAGAAAAATGTCATAGGATGTTGTCAGAACTCCTGGCTGGCCACTTATACATAAAATATAGAGCTACTTTTTGATCACTGTGTGTGTGTGTGTGTGTGTGTGTGTGTACACAAGGTAATGTTAAAAAGTTCATATATCAGTCTACTTTCCAAAATGAAATAACCACATATCAAAATTTGTTTTTGCTGGGTCAAGGACTTTTCAGCTTCGCCGCATATATTCTGAATCATCATAATCATTATCTAGCGAAAATTTAGATTTTTATACCATTTACGTGTGGACCCATCACAATTTGGATTAGAATTTTTGGAAACAGGCTTTTCAGTGTAATTTTTCATGTGGGTCTAATTGTAGGGGTTATATTTGTACGTTTGGATCCATGTTTCATCTATTGTCATATATTTACACAAAAACTTCATGTTGCATTGAAACAGTTGCAAACAACACTCTGAATCGTCGACACATTTTTGATTGACTGTGAGCAAACACAGCACTCACTTTGAACACAGCTTTCTCATTGACAAATGTTCATGCAAAATGGTGAATACACTGCCTTCTGATATGTTCAACCCCTCTGCTATCTCATGCAACTTCAATTTATGATTGGCTAAAACTACTTAGTGTTTTTTTTTTAGTTTTCTGAGGACAACTGCTGATTTTGGACATCCTGATTGTTCAGCATCATTTGTGTCTGTACGACTGTGTTTAAAGTCAGCATACCATTTCTTAAGTGTTGTTTCTGATGGAGCATAGTCCGAATAACACTTATCACATCATTGCTTTGCTTGAACAGTATATTTTCCCATCAGAAAACAATGCCTTATCAACACACAAAATTCAGATTTTTCCATTGTTTTGAAAATTTGCAAAAATAGCTTCACTTAAATAACTGTATTTTGTAAACTAATAATCCAATTGGGCCCAAATTTTATCATGTGCCATTTAAAGGTTAGTACTTCATAAAAATCATATGGATTTTTTATTAGTGGTGCCATCTATATGTCAGATCCGAGACTTATTGAGTGATGTGTTAATTCCAATCTGTGATGCTTGCTTTACAATTGTTATAGAATGGGAAAATGTCCTGAGATTTGCTACAGAAAACAATAATAATAATATGAAAGAAATGAGCAAAAAAATCTAATGTTTAATTGATACAGCTATTTATTTGTTTTTCTGTTTTTTTTTTGTTTTTTTTTCTCTCAAATAAGCATTATTTATGAGTAAATCCATTGATATTATTTTTTAAACTCTTGCTGAAACCTCCAATCTTTTATGGTTTTAGTTATAAGAAAATGTTTTGAAGATGTTAGTAAAACAATGAGACTGTCCCCTTACTTTTGAATTCTCTTAATTGGTATTCAGTGTCATTATCAGGATTTAATGATCAGTTTGGGTCATTTTCTCTGCATTAATAAATAGATTTTCCAAGTTATTCTTTTCATTTTTCTTAACATTTAACAGGTGAACAACAGAGACCATCAGTCAAGACTTGGAAGTACCAGTGATGTCACAGTTAGTCTTAAGAGAACTGTAAGTTCGCATATCTAAACTTATTTATAAATGGAACTTTGTCTGTGTGTCCATTACCTATAGACTCCGAAACAGCTGAACCGATTTTCTTGAAAATTTACACAGTTGTATTATAAGCGTCTGTGAGTGTTCTTAGCTAGGTTTTGTGTTGAGGTACCCCCGATAAATATCGATAATCGAAAAAATCGGGTTATAGAAGGAGCAGCCCGATTTTAATCAAATTTGATACACTCATAGAAAAAGACATAAGAAACGATATTCAGAAGTTTCAAGGTTGAATTTCTTACAATAGTGCAGAAAATCGATTATATATATATAAGCTTTCATTGCACCCAAGCAACACCAGGCTATACTGCTAGTATTTACATAGGATTAGTATGTATTTGGTATTATTATTCATTTTCAGTAATTTTCACAAAAGATGAAAGGAAGAAATACAAAATTGGTACTTAGAATAATTGGTTTGTGTTGGTCTACCAATATTCTCTTTGCAATATTTTAAGATATGCCTAAAATGATCTTTAATTTCTAATTTCAAAATGTTGTCATAAAAAATTTCTCGCCTAAAAAGGGATGATGATTGTTCAGTAATTGTTGATATTTTCCATTAACAATTTGCAACTGAATTTGGATCATATTACAAGTTGTCGTTATAAGCATATTGCATAACAGAAATAATATATATTTCTCGTATCTATAATAAATATTTATTATCTTAGTTTTGTTGAACATAAAAATATTAAAACTGGACAAATGTAAAGTAATTTTAGCAATGTTTTCACCAAAATTTCAACTTTCTTTACTTTTAAACTAAAAAAGAAATGATAGTCTTTAAATAGTTTTCCTTCATTTTCTCAATCTTTATTTATTTATTATTTATTTTTTTATTTATTTATTTATTTTTTTAGAACACTTTTCTTCGTTTATTGCAAACTTCACGAGTCATATTGAAACTCTTGAAAGAACTGTATAAGCCTTGGTTTACTAATGAATCACTTCATATAATCGGGGGGGGGGGGGCTGTGTTCATTCTTAATTGATCATTGATGCATTTTCTTTTTAATAAATCTTGTTTTGAAATAGGAAATTATCATCTACAAAATAGGTGAGAATTTTCTGTGGCTCTACAGCTCTTAGTAATGTTTGGGTGTTTTTTCAATTTTTCGAAATGTGCGAAGAAAAATTTTTTTTCTCAGGTTGTATGGTCTAAGACAAGCCAGGTGTATATGTAAAGTAGGAAATAAAATTTATGTGCAAAAGATGACAAATGTTTGAGACCATGACTCTCTGCAATAATCCAAATAGATTTTATGTCTGCCAAATAATGTTTTTAAAATTTTGTAAAATGGAAGAAGTCTTTTGATTGGTTTAAAGCAGGGGTCACCAAACTGTGGGGGGGATCCGGTCAGCGATGTCAGTTTATCTGACCTAAAATATAATTATTTATATGGAATTATTAATAGATTGTAGTTAAGCTTAACATGTAGAAAAAATTAAAATAAATAATGTAAGTAAAAATAAAATTTGGCCAAAATCTGATTTTGCATTTGACAGTAACAAGTTTTAGGAAAATCAGTGAAACAAAAAATTGGGTGACTTTTGATATCCAAACACTTTTTGTATCAAGTATCTGCGATAAAGTTTCTAAGAAAAGGGATTACATACATGCTGCAGCGATAATGCTTTAACTTCCATTGCTGTGTTTAAAGAGTGTCATATATAAAAAGGATCAACTTCAGTGAATTATGTCATATGTTTTGCCAGAACTCATAAGATCTAAAGTATGTAAAGCCCGCACATGTAAGGAGGTTGACTGATGAACCCTGGAAAAAAAGAAAAGATATACTAAAAATTATTCACATCAAAATAATTCCCTACTCGGAAGCAAAGAAAAGCATTGAAACAAACTCCAATACACCATCATATGCAAAAACTACCCAAGCAACATCAAGTTATACCAATTAAACAAATTATATGAAACACAAGAACTAATATTTTTAATTCAAGAATTAAAAAGCATATTGAAAACGTTAAAACCAATTGTAAACTTGGAAACCACCCATACTAATGAACCAAAACTATCCACAAGTAATGTAAATCCAACATAAAATTCAATGACAACAACCCCTCAATGTCCAAACATTCAAAAATTCTCAAATAAAAATTCCACAACGAGAAAACCTACAGAACAAAAACCAAACTTCAAAACAAAATATAAATCCAAATACCAAGAAACAGAATTAAAAGTAAACAGACATGACGACAACCCACCTAAAAATAATAAATGGAGAAAAAATGAAAAGAACCCAAATAATCATGAACATGGCAAAGAAAAAGTTCACAAACAAGGAAAACAAACAGAAAGTATGGAATATATGGAAATAAATAATCAAAAGGATAGTCTTCCTTAAGATCCACTCAGTAAAATAAAATAATTACCACTCAAAAAGACAAACAGAACATAAGCATCATACAATGGAACTGTAGAGGTGTTAAACCAAACTAGGAAGAAATCAAATAACTTAATGATTACAATCCAAATATAATACTATGCTTGCAGGAGATGTTTCTTAAAGAAACTGACATCTTCTTTAAAGGGATATGAACTTATCACAAAATAAATGTGTTGACAATACAAAATGAGCCAAGTGTGAGGTATTTCAATGTGGTTAAAAAATTAATACCCCATGAAAAACTACAATTGAATACAAATCTACTGACCATGGCAGTAAAAGCTCCAATCCATCAAACAATAACTATATGATCAATTTATATTCCTCCAAAACACAATCCGAATAAGACTGAAATAGAAAGGCTAATTGGTCAACTTTTCACTCTATTTCTACTAATGGGAGATTTTAATGCACACAGCAAAATGTGGGGCTGTATGAACCCCAATCAAACTGATAAAATTATAGAATCTCTCCTAGAATCATCTGATATATGTATCTTTAATAATCAAGATGCACACATACCTACACCCAGGTACCAGATCAACATCACCTATCAACCTAACCATATGCTCCTCATCAAAGTTCATGATGACCAATGTGGTAGTGACCATTCACCTATTTTCCTAAATATAAGCAAGTCTTTGCCGGAAGAAAGGAATCCAAAATGGCAACTACACAAAGCTAACTGGTGAAAAATCAATGAACTTTGCTCATTCCAAATAACATAGAAAATTTCAATGAAATAATCAATAATCTATTTGACAAACATACTAACACGAATAACAAGACAAACAATGCCTAAATCTTCCTTTTAAACCACATCAAAACACTGATTTAATGTTGAGAAGCAATTAAAACCAGGGAAAAAATTGCTAAAGATATCCTTACACAACCCAACCACAATCAACCTACAAAACTACAAGCAAGCTTGAGCGAGAGCATGCTGTATAATTAAAAAATCCAAAAGAGAATCTTGGTAAAATTGTCTCTAGATTAAATGACAAAATCCCAATAAATAAAACATGGGAAATAATAAAGAAAATGAATGGAAAAATATCACAAACTGCAACAGTCCACCAAACCAAAACAAATTGGAAATAAATGCACTGAAAAAAAAAAGACTAATCAGCAGAATTTCCAAGAAATTCCTCAACAATTCATTACACTTCTAAATTTAAAAAAATCTGAAAACATTATAGAACAAAAAAAAAACTTACATTCATTGAAACAATAAAGAACACAATATTCTCTTTACTATGTCAGAACTAAAAGACTCCATAAACAAAAGTAAAAATTCTGCAACTGGTCCAGATGAAACATCTGCCAGAAAAGTCTCTTTTAATACTTCTCCAGATCTTCAATCATATATGGTGTTCAAACAAATTTTCAAAATCGTGGCTTGAATCTGTCATTGTTCCAATTCCTAAACTCAGCAAAGACTATTCCAATCCAAAAAATTACTGACCCATTGCGCTAACAAGTTGGATTTGCAAGATGATAGGGAGAATAGTAAATGCTTGACTAATGTGGTACCTGAAGAGACTCTTTTATCTAGCTACCAAACTGGATTCTGAAAAAACAAAGGAACATATGATCAACTTGTATGGCTAGAATCCTTTATTCGTAATGGCTTTGAGTTCATCATGTAGTATCAATACTTTTTCATCTTGAAAAAGCCTACAATACCAGTATGGTATGCTAAAAGACATGCACAAGATGTGAATAAAAGGAAGAATGGCTATATTATCCAAAACTTCCTATTAAACCAAACATTCAAAGTAGAAAATGGAAACACAACAACATTAGACACACACAAGCAAGAGGCAGGAGTACCTCAAGGTAGCATTTTATTGGTTACATTATTTATTCTCAAAATAAATTTTATTATAAAAACCATTAATACAGGAATTGAAAAATCCCTATATGTAGATAACCTTTTAATATACTGATTACTAAACATGACTTTTCTTTAAAATTATGTGCAAACATGTTTGAACAAGATAGAAAAATGAACAAATAAAAATGGATTCCATTTCTCCTAAACCAAAACTGTTTGTATGCATTTCTGGAGAAAAAAAAACCCAAAAAAAACCGAGCCTACCATCTCAATCCAGAATTAAAGTTATATGGACACTTAATTCCCCTAGTCCAGCAAATAAAATATATAGGAAACATGCTAGATAGCAAATTTAAGGTGCACACTGATTACCTTAAACAAGAATGCTAAAAGGTTTTGAATATCAAAAGTGAATTTGGGTGCTGACCAAATAGTAATGCTCAGAATATGTCGGTCACACATCAGATCAAAATTAGACTATGGATGTCATTTACAGTGCCATATGTGAATCCTATCTTACAAAACTGCAAACCATACAAAATCAAGGAATCAGATTAAATCTTGGAGCCTTCCAGACCTCACCCGTGCAAACTCTATATAAAAGCCAATGAACCGCCTATATTTCTGAGATGGGAAAAATTATCCCTTCAACATGCACTAAAACTAAAATCCAACCCAAATAACTTAACATACCAAAAAAAAAAAACAAAAAAAAAACATGACCCTCAATATATCCAGTTCTATAGAAGTAAACCAAGTCATTCCTTCACTTAGACTTTGAATTAACAAAGCACTAGAACAAATAAACAAAGATCCTGATAAGTGTAACACCAGTCACAATAAATAAGGTAGCTCGATGGACAATCTCCCAACCTAACATTGACACAAAGAAAAAAAAAAGAATTTAAAAAAAGTGTGGGCAGAAAATTAAGGGACAGTTATCATGACTATAAACCATTCTACACAGATGGATCGAAATTCTCGTTAGCATAGGTGTAGCAGCCATAAATTCATAAACAAGCCAGGCTACCAAATAATGCATCCATCTATACAGCTGAACTACAAGCCATTAAAACTCCAACTCCCAACAGCAATTAAAGAAAAGAACACAAGTCATCCCTATATCCAGAAATCCTAGAAACTAATCACTTAATAAAGCACAAAACAATAATATTGGCTTGGATTCTTAGCCATAAAGGCATCAATGGAAATCATGAAGCTGATACACTGGCAAAAGAGGCAATGAAAATAACCAACATCAAATGAATTATTGTGTAGTTGTGTTTCTTTATTGGTGTTGAGTAATACTTTGTTACCATAACAACGAAATCATTACTAAGGAAGAGTCGGCAAGAATCTATGAATATATAAAGTCAAATTGTGTTTTATTTTGTAAAATTAAAATAATCTCTCACATTTAAATCACAGTTATTCAAAAAGCTATTTGGCTTTGGATGTTGAATCATGTAAAGCATGGGAACTATAATTATATATAAAAAAAATCCATTTTTGTCATGTGTTCATTGTTTGTGTTTTATATTTACTGCAAATTAAACATGAAATTAATGATATATTCATTCAAATGTATTTTACAAAAAAAAAATCTGTTTAGCCTCAATGATTATAAACAAAGGTTTAAAAATTTGTTTTCTTTTTCCTGTCTTACAGCTGACTAATGATTATATTCCTTCTGATTCTGGAGGACGGTTACTAGGCAACAGTTCAAATAATCCTCTTGGAATGAGTGGGATGCAAGGTTCTTATACGGTGCACAATGACAAACTTCAAATTATGAAAAATGTTTCTAGTAAGGTAAGATACTTTTGTGACACATACTGCTTCCTAAAAGCAAACCCAAAGCCTACACAGACATATGCCTAATTTATTTATTTATTTTTTTACTATTTAATTTCTCATTATCAGACAATTTGGAATCTAGGAAGATTAAAAAAAAAAAAAAAAGCTCAAGTAACTTGTAAAATCAGTTTGCAGTCATTCTTTGAACTTTCTTTATAATTTCTTAGTAAAGTTCCTTGAATAAAAACCTTGAGATGGTAATCATAAAATTTAGGCCATTGATTAAAACGACACTTAATAACTCATTCTCTTATTCGTTTGTGTATTTATATACACAAGCACACACACTTATATACACAAGCACACACAAAATATATACACAAGCACACACAAAATATATATCCTGTTTTAAATTACAGTATAAAGGAACAACAATTGTAAGATGAAATGTTTTTTATAATGTATTATGTGTGAATAAAATAAAAACAATAGCTATGAGGGGCAAAATCACTGCTCTTGCCTTTCTCTCCTATTTTGCTTTTTATTCTTATTGCTTATTGTATAAGATTTATTCAATTTTTATTTTTTAATGATCAACTTTTCCCCACCCAATTAAACTCAATAAATTGGGAGACTAAGAAAAAGATTTGTCATTCAAATTTATAAATAAAACTTAAAACTATTTCAAATGAGTAGTTCCTCTTCAGTTAAGTGCCATATGTGATACACATTTTGGTGATCAGGTCTCGAAATAGACATGACTGACTGGGCTGAAGATTTTCTTGAAGTATGTTGCCATTACTTTCTGCAGTAGACTGGGTTGCCAACTAAAGCTATAGAACCTAATCTGTTCAGTTATTTAACCCATAGTTGGAGGAAAGAGATGGATTCATACTTTTTTCAAGAGTATTTGCACATAAGTGAATGCGATGAATTCAACTGGAATTCAAACTCAGCTTTCTGATTTCTCATTCCATGGTGTAGTGAATTCCAGTTGAATTTGTTGCATTTACATACATGCAAATATGCAAGTATGAATCTGTAACTTCTCCATTCAGCTATGGGTTAAGATTGGGTTCTAGTCTTGGTTGACAACTAGTCTACCTCAGAAATTAATGGCAACCTACTGCAGTCAAATTTTCTGCCCAGTCAGTCATGTCTTTTTTTAGACATGCTCACCTATGCGTGTATCACTTGAAACATTTAACTGACCAAGTTATTCAGACAGTATTTTGGTTGTGACAAAACACAAGCACATTTATATTGTTTCTCTTTACAGGCAGATGATCGATCAAATATTGCTACCTATGAACCCTTAAGGGGTCCTGTTATACAGCTTAAAAATGACCACTATCGCGAAAAACCAGTCCTACCCAAATCTATGGATTATGATTATGATAATTCTCCAGAATACTCTCACGTGCCCTCTTCAGTTAGGCATTTGCCATCGTCATCTTCACCTCCATCTTCATCCTCTTGGTTGTCCCACCCCAGTAGTCACCCCCACACCCCTACATCAGTGGCTCGAAAAGACAAATATGAAATGTCAAGCAGTACAAATAAACCTTTGTCACTTGACAGAGGCAATGCTCTTAAACTTCCACGTCCATCTAGGGATCTAATTGTAGGAATGACACCATCTGCTGTCAAGCGTATTAAACCAGCTGGAAATGTGGATTCTCATAGCCAAGTAAGTTATCTTTACATTCTTTAATTTTTAGACAAAAATTCAGAAAATTAGTGCATGTTAACTTGAATTAAGAAACCAGGTTAAGAATATTATAGAACTAGCAGTATAGCCTGGCGTTGCTCGGGTGTAATGAAAGCTTCAAAATTAATCCATGGTCCTGGAGCTCAGACTCAGCCTAAAGAATATTTGTGTGAAGTTTGGTGAGAAGCGAATAAAAATTGTGGATTTGTATAAAGGACATACAGACAGATAAACAGAGACACACACAAACATCTTGCCCTTTTTTTATATATATATATATATATATATATATATATAATCGATTTTCTGCACTATTGTAAGAACTGCAAGCTTGAAACTTCTGAATATCGTTTCTTATGTCTTTGTCTATGAGTGGATCAAATTTGATTAAAATCAGACCACTCCTTCTATAACCCGATTTTTTCGATAATCGATTTTCGATATTTATTGATGGTACCTCGACACACAACCTAGCTAAGAACACTTGCAGACACTTATAGTACAACTGTGTAAATTTTCAAGAAAATCGGTTCAGCCATTTCGGAGTCTATAGGCAACGGATACACACACGCACACAAAGTTCCATTTATAAATAGGTTTAGATATGTTTGGCTATAAAGATTTTTCTATATTTATAATTGTGAAAAGGAAACTGATATTATAAATGTTATCTATGAGAAAATAATTGGTTTGGATTATTTTATTTCTATTTTGATATTGTTATGGTGTCCTCTTATGAGGAATGGACTCTTTCTCTTATGGTTGCCTACATGACCTTCCAGAATAGGAGTTAACAGCAGTTAAGTACGAGAGTACGTCGTTAAAGCCAGGCAATAAGCAACGTAATAATACCGTTCGGTGTTACTTATTTCTATTTACTTATTACTAACACTACTTTGTATATCTTGTTCTTGTTATACTAATACACTGTTTTGAACCTACCTCCTGTGTTCTGTGTCTTAATTCTGGCCAAACTGGTCACTACAACTTAGCAGTGAAGTTTTGCCATGACAAATTGGCAACAAAAATCCACAACAAATGTTTTATGATTTTACTTTATGGAAAATATCAGGTCATTCCATAAATGATTGAATTTAGTAATAAAAATCCTCTTTAATTAGAAAATTATTTATTAACATGGGTTTCATCATCGTCAATAATAACCTTCCAATGATTGACAAGCTTCATAATGCAGTTTTTATAAAAGTCTTTTTATTTAGACTAAAAGACGGTGAAGATTGTAGTTTCATGCCTTCAGTCAAAAAATTAGTCAGTCAAGATTGTTCTGTAAACTTGGGTAGAGTTGTTAATCAGATGAAGTCAAATCTGGAGAATAAAGGAGGTGTAAAATTTTCTTCCCACCAAGATCTTTTGTGATCAATGCTTGTATAATGAGCCATGCATTATGATGACTATGGAAATCCATACCTTTTACGATTGATCAAATTGGTCGTCTTCGATACTCAAATTGCTGACCAAAGATATCTGCTGTAATCATAACAGTGACTGATAGAAACAATGCAATTCCATGAAACTCTTAAAGAATATTCTTCAGATGGTGGTTCAATTTAGGTTATACTTTAGACTATCTGCCTTCATTTTTATACGTTGCTTTATATTCTTGTAGAATATCTGTTTTCCTTATCAGTCCCTAATCTATTAAAAAAAAGGCCGTAATGCATCCTTGAAATTGTTGACAATTGCAGTTATACTCTTTTGATTAATGCTTGGTTTTTGTCAACTCATGGGCAACCCACTTTCTAAAATTAGGAACCTTTGACAGTTGTTGCAAGTAATGGTGAATCATTGAACGACCCAAATTCTTTTTTTGAGCATTATTTCTGTTGATATTTGTCTGTACGTCTGAGATGAGGTCGTGTTTACATTATTTGCATTGTTCAGACTGTTGTCCTCATCTTTATTGCCAAGGACTCATGGTTCAGTGGATATAGGTATTGGTTAGTTCCATTGACTTGACCCAAAGAGTTGTAAGTTCAATACCAGACTACAGCAGTGGTGAACAAATAACTTAGAGTGTTGAGTTGAAGGGAGATAACTATATGACTACTAAAAGTGGCATTGCACATAAAATGAGAATTATATACCTGAGGGATTGAAATTAAGGGTTCAGTTAAAAATTCTTAGCAGCTTAAGAAGGTCGGACCGTATCAAAACATCATAAACATAGCAGTAAAGATGAGAACAACAGTCCAGACAATGTAGATAATGTATTTCTATTGTTTAGACAAAAACATGACATTCTTAAATTCAGCCTTTCTAAACCATCAATTTATTTTCATGAAAGAATCTTACTCTATATTGTGGGCTGTCTATTATTTATTGCATTTTCTAAACTCCAAGAACATACGTCTCATGCTCTGTACAGAAGTCTATATTTTAGAAGGTTAAGTTAGTAACTAAATTGAAACAAATTTTCAAATTATAGAATATAAATTACCACCCTAACTAAAATTCATACTTATATAAGTAAGTATAACTGTATCAGTAGCATGTTCTTGCCTTTTTCACTTTGGCCTACAGCAAGTGTTGTTGAAGTCAACATCATTATTAAAATTAAATTACTTCTTTAGCTCAAATTCTTAATCAAAAATGGCCTTCAGTGCTTCCTCTTCCTATGCCTGGTTGTCGTGTTATTCTATTGTTTATCAGTGGAAAATAAATCACATCATAAATTGTTAATTTCAAAGCACACCTCTAATTCAATAGTGCATACTCCAAACAAAGGCACATTTGACTTGTTCGTCCTAAAAGAGTTAATTTTATTTCATGCCAATCAATTGCATGGAAATCTCCAGTGTTATAAATTAATTTAAGAAAAATGTCTTTCTGCAGAATTAATCCCTTTAATCAGTTTTTACTTTTTACCTTTTCTTTTCATTCAAGCTGACCACCATTTTTTTCATATCTAATCTTGTTTGTTTCAGTTTTCTTCTTCAGATGTCTTATCCAATTCTTCCTCTGTATCAGGTTATCGTGTATTGGTAACTAATCTTCATCCCATTGTAACACAAGATGATATAATTGTAAGTGCAGTTCTGTTTGTTTCTCCCTACTTTTCTTTTTGTCTTCTAACATGCATTGTCACCACTGTGTATTTATATTAAAAATAAAAATAAAGTTGAGTATATTTAAAAGAAAATCACTTGATGATCAGTTATTTATTTCTCATTTTTAATTTTCTATTTTTTCTTAAACATTTTCTTTTATAGAAATATAACTTGGTTTCTTAATTTTATATCCCCTAAACTGTTGTATCCAAATACTTTATAATACTAAACGTGCAAATGTAAAAATCTGAACCAAAAAAATTTCTCTCAAAATTGCTTCCCTTGTTCCTAAGCTGCTGCTTCTTTTTTTTTTTAAAATTCATTTTGGTTTTTGTTGCTGTAACTATGCGGTCTTATCCCACACTTAACTCATTTTTAGTTAATAAGAACATAAAAATGTCATGGATTAATTGATGACAATAAACTTAAATTGAATAAATCATAATATTCTTAATCTCTCTTCAGATGGTATGGCAACCTCAAATTATTTTAAATCTTAAGTTGTTTACTAAGATTATTTTAAAGAAGCACTGTTTTAGTGATGTTTGCATTCTAAGTTTGTGTGTGTGAATTGCTAAGTAGAAAAATCTTAATACAGGTGAAGGAAATATTAAAAAAAATAATTTCAATTAATTAGAGAAATCTTTAAATGTTACCTTTACTTTCTTTATACAGGAATTATTTGGTGCAGTTGGGGCTTTGAAGAAAGCCCATTTATTGAAACCTGGTTGTGCAGAAGTTGTGTACATATCATATAATGATGCAGTGGCTGCTGTCAACAAGTATCATAACAGAGAGCTTGATGGTAGGCTAACACTTACTCTGTGTATTCTGTTCACACACATTTCTTGTGAATTATTAATTTTTGATAAAACTATCTTTTGCAGTTCTGGTTAGATTTGAATTTACAATTTTTTCACAAAGGTTTTACTAGTAAGTGTTACTATGAATAAACCTGATAGCTATATTCCTTCTCTAGTCACAGTTATTTCACCATATTTGTTTATTTATACTAGCAGTATTGTACAAAATAGTTTAAATTTCTAAGATGGAGCATTGATTTTTTTTTTTTTTTTTTTTTTTTTTTTTTTTTTTTTTTTTTTTTTTTCTTTATTCCCCAAATAAACTTTTAGAAAAGTATATTTTATTTTTGGAAGATTTTTTAATACAGAGAATTATATTGCAATGAAAGACGACTAAAAAAAAAAAAATGGTGTTAATAATTTATTGCTATGTGCAACAGAAGCCATCAGTAGTAGGGGTGACTAAAATGTATAGTCTTTTTGTGAAAATTTCTATTTGTAATTCTGTTCATTAAAACCATTTCCTTCACAGGAAATGTGCAGCAATCAAGGATTTATGTGACCTTCATAAACCATGAGTCATCTAGTTATCTGAAATGTGTACTAGAATTCGAAACTGTATAGAATGCTACACAAAATGTGTAACATAACCAAGTTTGTATTCATTTGTGTTTTAGCCTTCAACACAGATTTCTTCAGTTTTTAACTGATCCACATGGCATGAATTATTGGAACCAGCTGTAGCTTTTCTTTGAACATCTCATCTGTCACATTATTAAAAGATAAATCATAAAGTTTGTGTTTTTGAAACTGATGACCATTTACTTTGTGCACAGTTTCAATCCTTGAAACTTCTTAACATAGTCCTGGAATTTTTTTTTTTTTTTTTTACACAGATCTGTGCGAACTTTGTCTTTGGAGATTTTCTTTTGTCGAATATTGTTTTCCATTCTCAAACACATTTCTCTTAATGATAGACCATTTCTTTAGCTAATATATTCAATATTCTCCATCTTTTTTCTTCTATTTACATTTGTAACACTGGATTCTTCAAATAATTTCTTACTGCTTAATCCCCTTCTCTTTCTTCATTACTCTTTTGATTTTTCTCAAATATCTTTTTTGTGGCATTTTCAAAACCATATTTTTCTTTGTCAGTGTTTTTGATAAAAAAAAGTCTTATTTTTCTGTCTCTCATTTTGAATAGCCAAGACAAGTGTTTTGCTACCACAATGTTACAGAAATTATCAGAGTTTATAATATTTAACATCAGGATGTATTGGCTTATTAAATAAATTTTCTACTTAATAAGTGAACTTTTAGGCCAACACGTGTATACCTCTTCCCCCCCCCCCCCCACCACCACCACCATATTTTTCATTTTTTTAAAAAGATATTTGCCTTTTCTAATACGCAAACTTCAAAAAATGTGCTTAAAGTCAAAAAGTAATATACTAAAGTAAATTACTTGGGTTATTATTTGCCTGTGTATACGTGTTGTGACTAAAAATAATTGACCATTTTGAAAAATATTTTAAAAACGGCTTTTGTTTTGTTTAGGCCAACCCATGATTGTGAAACAAACAACACCGATGACTATAGTATCATCTTCATCACTTCATTCCTCATCAAGTTCTTCAAATATTCCTAAATCTCTTGGAGAGCCTCTCAAGTAAGTACTTGGATTTTTACTAGTAGAACTGCCTGCTGTTGTTCATTATTATTTTCTTTTGTTATACCTTTTTGAAATAAAAAGTATTTGAATTAATGGTCTGGAATTTACCAATTTAAGTGTGAATTGTAGTACACAGGTAGGAACGTTCAAAGTCTAGAGAATATCCCAGCGTGTATTAGAAAAGTTTGACTGGATAATTTGCATTAGTGTTTTGTCACGTCTGGGTCTGCGAAGTTGGGACACCTCATTAAAAATTGGGATTGTGCATCGCCCTTCCATGAGGACATGTTCTCTGTTTTAAGCAGATCACATTCCAATTATCACTTGAAAGTCCTCAAACAAATTTATATAAAATTAACCAACCTAATGCAAACAAAAGGATTGGTTATTAGAACTTTGTGATTTATTTATAGACATTTATCAATATATTATTGATGGCCAGCATTTTCTTCCTCATGCTTTTCTTTATTAGTCAGTGTGAACGATATTTTCATTTCCCGATTGAGTTCTGATAGGTGAGAAGCAATAACCAGTTTTTTTTCTCTCTCTCTCTCTTCTTTTTTTTTTATCAGCAACAATAGTTGAAGTTATCCTCATTATCTATTTTTTTATTGCATTAGTTTTTGTATCTTTAATAAGGTCTTCAAATAAACAATTTTAGAATAAAAGTTTGAAGGCTCGTAAAGGAGGTGTTTGTTTTTACAATTTTGAGATAATTAATTTTAAAGTAGCCTTCTAAAATTATTCATGATTTACCAAAGTATTAAAGAAAAAATAATGCAGTTAATATTTTTCGCTGATTATAAAACTTATTTGAAAATCTGGTTGAATATTTGTAAGTCTTTCACTCGCAATTTTCAATTTTGTATGCCTTCAACTGGATGTGCATTATGGTGCAGTGTTCATAAATACATTTCTGGTGCTTAAAGAAGCTCTTCTCTGATGTCCTGCCTTCATTGCCGATTTCGGGTTTTTAAACATCGTATCGGCTCCGGCAGTAACCCCGACTTTTAGTTCAGAAGTACCAAGCCAGTTCCTTACTTTTGTGCTTCTTGTTTGGATTTAAATTTTCTTTTCGGCAGAATTCGTACTTTTTATTAAGTCTAGCCAGTGGGAAGAGTTCATTTTCCCACCTTTGCCTATTTAATAACAAATCCGAATTGCACCTGTTTTTTTTTTTTTTATCTTTAATCACGGCTACTCTCTCTGGTATGTTCGTCCATTTTTTTCTTTCTGCACTAAATTTACCCCTATACTTTGAATTGCTAATACTAATTATACTTTCTTACCTTTATTTATTAACATAGAATTTAAACGAAATTTTACTATTTAACTGGTCTATAATTAGCTATATCCTCCCTGAAAATTTATCGAAACTACCTATATTCGCCATTGATTAGCTAATTCCATTCCTGAAAATTCAAACTAAACTACTTATAACAGTCACCTTTTTGCTATTCTTTAAAACCCTCTAACTATATAGATTTCTGCTGAAATAACTATTTTTCTTCCAGGAGTGGGGGGGGGATTAAATGTTACTACTCCTGCTAATTTCCCTTCCTGCTCTTAATGTTTTTACTTGTAATTAAGGTTTCCAGCCTACATTTAAAATTCCTTACTACCTGAATACCTTCCGCACAAATTCATACTCTTACTATCACTCCCCCTACACCGGCTCTCCCACATACCCGTTCACACCTACATTCTGATCTTTAAATAAAACTACAACTGATTACTGATCAGATGAATCTAACTAAACGTGTATGAAACAGTTTAGTTAACGAATGATAAATTGATACCTCCTGGCTAGACCTACTTACTGCTAGTCTTCGAAATAAAAGATTGCGATATTCTTCTGTCTTCTACTTGGCTTACGAGAAGAAACCTATGAACGTGTCTTCTCCATTCCATAAAATATCGAATGATGTCTCACTTTCCACATGATTATTATTTCCAAATTTTAGCTCAGAACGAGAAATCAGAGCAGAGTTCAAACTCCAGTTGAATTTGTTGCATTTACTTATGTGCAAATAAAATACCCTTGGGAACGGTATTAATCCGTTTCTTCTCCCTCCAGCTATGAGTTAAATAACAGGACAGATTGCGTTCTGTAACCTTGGTTGGCAATCAGTCTACTGCAGAAAGTAATAGCAACCTACTGTGGAAAAATTTTGTCAAATCAGTCTTGTCTCTTTTCAGACATGATCACCCAAGTGTGTATCATGTATGGCACTTAACTGACTGATGCCTGCAACTAGTCTAAAAAAGTAATTTATGTACACTTGGAAAGTATTTTAAAAATATTTTTGCACAAAATATTAAAACATTTTATCCCCCGCTTTCAATTAAATTTAAAAATTTCTTTTCATTCATTTATTTTTTCTTACTATATAAGTGGCAATGCGATCCTGTATGTAATGTATAAAACTTCATTGATGTTGAATGCCTGTCAAATATTTACTTTCCATCAACCCATTACAAATCTGAACTTTTCTTCGTGCATTTTAAGAAAAACTGTTCTCTTTGTTAAAACACATTTGTTTATATATGAAGATTTTCTTCCGACCCTTCAGGATGTAGACGATCGTGGCCTTCCACATCCGATTCTTCAAGCCTTCTTTCCTCAGTACATATCCCAGAAACTTCAGCTGTCTTTTTCTGATGTTTACAAAGATGGAATAGTACAAAAAAAAAAAAACATTTATAACTTAGTTCTGTGATTTTTGATGATGTGAAATAAACTGTACAAAAGAGAGAAGTAATAATTTTATGTGAAGATTTTATTTATAACATCTTTTATCTTGTTTGCACTGAAGATGAATAAAAACCACTTTCACTTGAGTCTCTCATGTGGGCAATGAAACACAGAACAATGTATTGATTGCTATTATAAAAGCTGTAAATATCAATTTAAAGAAATCTTGAACTATACATTTGCATCTACTGTTGGATCAAAGCTGGTCATAATAAACGTTTCCTTTGTTCTGAAGTCATTCCACATAACTTCTTATACTAAGTGAAAGAAATTAAACATTTAACTAAGAAACATTTATTTCATAATTTTTGTTGCCAATTAAAAATGTTATTATTTAATTTTCAGTTTCAATGCATCTAGACAAACATTTTGTTTACATTAGTTTGTCTAAAAGATAAACAAAATGGATTCTATTTGTTCTGGTTAAATCTCAAATGAAAACAATATGATGAAAAGGAGAAGATTAAATTTTCAAAATTCTTTTTCAAGCCACGTAAATATTTTTCTAGCCTGGACATTAATTAGTCTTACTTTGAACGGTTGCAAGTGGTAATTGTTACTGTGAATAATAAAAGCCATAAAACAGAAAAGAAGTAAACCACACATCTCGCCATCCATAAGGAAAATAATTTTTTCTTTTTTTGTGAAAATTGTACAACATATTTTCCATATTTATCAACGCAAACAAAAATATATATATTTTTTTTTTTTTTTTTTTAATGACATTTTATTCTCTCCAGACTATCAATCTTTATTTTTTGGGGTTTTTTTGTTTTTAATTCTTGCTACTTTCTATTATGATTTTATATTGTATTTTGCACATTAAAAAAATTTAACATTAAATGAATACAGCAAAGTAAATTAAGCATTTTCTGTTAGATTTATTTTAAAGTTAATATTTTTTAAATTTTGGAATGTTTTTTTTTGTTTTTTTTAATGATGAATTAACTCTTAAATTTATTTTTAGATTCAGAAAAGACGTGTCTAATAGTTCAACAGGATCCAAAGCTGATGGTTCTTCATCTCGAGGAGGTACTGTTTCTCAAGCATCCTCTTCTTCCACCTCTTCGTCTGTTGTGGATGTGAATCTGATTCACAAAGCATTATTTAGCCACAAAAACTCAGGAAGCACATCTGCTTCCTCAGGAACAAGCAGTCGGCCAGTTACCTTCACTGTGAAAATATGACATTAAAAGCCCAAAATATTCTACTTCAGAGCTTCTTCAAATAAATAATTTTCAAATCTTCTTCAAATACTCTTTTTTTCTTTAACTCTTTAACCAAGTCTTCAAAAAATGTTTGCAAGAATTATTTCAATATAGTTATTGTATATATTATCATGACACACACGTTTTTTTTCTACATAAGCCACTGTATGTGAGTTTAACCCTGCTATTTGAGCCTTTTTGTTAGATTAATTTAAGCTATTATTTAAGAACAAGAATAGCAAGCAATAAAAGGGAAAGGTAGAAATTGGGTCCTGACAAATTATGTAGCATGCTCCTGACCCCTAACAAAACCGTCATTGTGTCAATGCCTTCGTCTTTTTACAAGAGGCATTCATGAACTCAATTTCTGAATATTTTCACACCCTTCATGAGTAAAAAATGAAACCTCAAAATTTCAAAATATATTTTCCAATTTGCATTAATATAATTTTGTAATAGCAACTTTTAGATGTTTTTTCTTTTTAATTTTATTTTTTTCAGCTGAAAATAGTACATAGCAAAGACAATTTACTTCATAACTTTGAAGAAGTAAATCGATTTTATTGTTTTGAAAGAATATGCTTAATGTTGTTTGAAGATGATGGAAAAAAATATACCTGTTCAAATGTTAAATCAGAGGTTTGGTCTATAAAATGCTCTCACAAAAGTTTTCCATTTCCCATATTTTTTGACAAGTATTCAATGTTCGGTTTCATGATGGGCCAAAACTAGTAAACTCCATTTTTTTTCTGTAACAGATCCATTTGCTGTATTTGAAACTGCATTATTCTTAAGGTAATTATCACAATAAGTTGCTTTCTTGCAATCAAAACAAATTTAGAGAATTCTCTCAAATAATATGAAGAATAGATTAATGAATTTTGAGAACTGCTGTTCAAGTGTTACCAAAAGATTTTTAGGAAGAATACGAAAGTGATTGAGCAGATCTCTCTTTTCTAAATGAATCAAATATTATAAACTATTAATTGGTTTACATTTATAAAAATAGTGAGAATAAAGTTATTTTTTTGGGGCAGGTTTGGAAAATTATTGTATGTGTTGTTTTATTGTGTGATAAACTGTTCTCTTTGTTAAAACACATTTGTTTTTATATGAAGATTTTCTTCTATATGCTGTGACCGATCAGGATGTAGACAATCGTGGCCTTCCACAGCTCTCTATATATTAAACTATTAAATCTATTTAAACTCGCTTTAATAGATGTTTAAATTCTATACAATGTATACAGTTTTGATATCAGAATTTTCTCTCCTTCAGGTGTCAATTTCAAAATCTTTTGTTCAATATGTAAATGACCATCAAATTCAAATCACTATCTTAAACCATTGAAACGACTGGATTTTGTGGATCCCAGATCAGTAGGGTTCAAATGAGACTTCTTTTTTTTCCTAGTTTACATGATCTAAATTTAACAGCCAAAGAATACATTGGCCAAAAACATAATTAAAGCAGTAAATATACCAAATGAATCAAATATTTATAAAATGTCTAATAAATAAAATACTCTTGAGAATGTCTAAACAACTACTACTACTACTACTATTATTATTGTTGTTACTACTACTACTATTAAAGAAAACAATTTTATATGGGGGGAAAAAAAGCATTGAAAACCAAAGTATAAGCCTAAGTCAGTAGCTTGTTAATAAATTAGCTAAACATAAAGAATGATGAAACTAACAATGTCATTTCTTAAAAATGAAATAAACATTTTCAGTGATCATATGTGCATTGATCACCCCAAGTTAAATGTATATTGCAGTGTGTTCAATGTTAAACTTTTAAAATCAGGGATTTGATTAAACCTCAACTAAAAATTATTGGGACTTTTTTTTTTTTTTTCTTGAGGATTTCACGGAGTTGTTGGTACTGTAAGAAAATGAGAAAAATTATTTAAAAATATGTTTCAAAACAGTTCTTGTTGGCTATTTTAAACCAATCGTGTACATTTTTAAATATGAATTGTATTGTTTGCATAATTACTCCTTGTTATAAACTATTTTGTGGTTACTCTTGTTTGGGTAGGCATCTATGGTGTGTGTGTGTGTGTGTGTTTTTTTTAAGGCCTGGACACTTGGGGGTCTTAATAAAGATTGTACCCTTTGGTGTTGTCTGAACCTGCATCCCTCTTAGATTAGGCTAACCACCTTTTAACTTGATCATGTTGAAAATGGCTATTTCCCCACTAAGTTTTATCTGAATTTACAGATAAATAAAGATGTGTGTGTGTGTGTGTGTGTGTGTGCACCATCTGTATTTTTATTTTTCGTGTTTATTAATTATAAATCAGATATCTTCAAAATGTAAGTGATTTTTTTTTTTTAAATTTGCAAATTATATATTGTGGCAGGAAAACACAAGCCTAAAAATAATGAAAAACTTAAATGCAAAAGTAAGTCTTAAAGGTTTTTTTTTTTTTTTAATCGTATCACCCCGAGCAAGGCGGTAACGCCACTGATGTGCAGGGGGCTACGTAAGAGTGAAAAGATTGGAAAAGAGAAAGCCGGGAACCACATCCTAAACAAGGGATGAGCCTCTTAACCTGTTCAATAGATGTGGGTGGAGTGTGAACCAGGTGATAGATAGATCAATCTACGCCAATTGAAAAAGATTTCCGAGGATTTAATGAATTTCATTTATAATCCAACATTATTTCTGATTATTACTGTTATTTTTAGTGGGTACATATGTTTGAGTAAGCTTCTTTGTGTTTTTTTGTTTTGTATCTTTATCAAAGTCTAACTAGCAAAAAGTGAATGGGGCAGAGAAAGACTGTTGCACCACTCTTTGAAATGAAGAGGTCCTGCTTCCCTTAAATTGTTTGAAACCTTTTGGCTGGAACACTGATTTCTGGCCCTAGTGGGAACTTGGAAGCAAATTCAAATGGTTTAAATGTTTCCTAATATTAGCATAGCACAGAGCCAGATGGGTTAGAAAAATGTTATTACGTTTTCAAGTAATGAAGGTCTGCCTTAAAAGTCAGCATTTGAAATCTGGCTTTTTCTCCAACTCTAATGTCAATAGAAAATACTAAGAAATCTGACGAAGGACTCATTTATTCTGGTATTTCATGAGATGAGTAATTTTTAGTTTTGATTATTAACTATTTTTCATTGATTCAATTTTTTTTTTAATTTTATATTTGGCTTGCTAAACGAAAGTTTAATATAGATTTTTTTTTTTTTTTTTTTTTTTTTTAGTGTATTGCCAATGAAATATCTTTACAAAGATGGTGATTTTTATTTTATATACAAATTATTCATTGGGCAAAATAAATACTTTCAGGTTACAGCAAAGTTTGGCACAAGGTGATATCCAATGAGCATGTAGTGCTACATGAAAGTTTCCATGTTAACCAGTGCACTATATGTATTATTTTGGTTATTCAAATAGAAAAATTATAACACAATAGTAAAAAATCACAGTGATATTTGATAAGAGCAGAAAATTTCATAATCATCATATTATTATTAATAATAATAATAATAATTTCTTGTTGGTTGACAGTGTTTCATCTAATTATGAAAAGAATTCAAGATTATATTACTACTACTACTACTACAAGTGAACACAATGTATAACTTGACTTATAATTGACATCATGCTGTGGTGTTAGTAATATAATCTTACAACTGTATAGTGAATTTGAAATTTATTAGTCCTCCACAGTTGTAACCTTGTACCAGACTAAGCTTAAATATCAGTAATGTAGAACTAGATTTTATATGTATGATTAGGTCTTGAAGGCTGTCACTTTTTGCTTCACCCATTAATGTCCACTGTCCCATTTTGGGATGGTGAGCATTGTGTTTTTTTCCAATCATTACATTCCAAACAAGGTGATAATACCACTAAGATGCAAAGGGGTTACTGGGAGTGGAACAGAATGAGAAGACTTTAGTGAGGAGAAAGGATAAAAGAACTGGATTCAGGAAGATAGAAGATGATTGACCTTGCAATTAATTTTTAAAGACTCTTACTTGGCTAATATATATATATATATATATATATATATATTAATGATGGAAATTAACGAAACTTGGTTATAAACAACCAACAATTCGAAATGATTAAACAGTATTATATATTTATATCTACCGGCCTGATTATTTACAATAAATTTTTATTACGAAAATGTGTGTCATTTAGACTAATGGTCATTTGTGGTCGAGAGGTCTAAGATGTGCCAGATCACATGGTAGCTTCCCCTATGTGGATAGTGGTCGCAGGTTCGAATCCTGCCGAATGACACAGATTTTCGTAACAAAAATTTATCATAAATAATCAGGCTGGTAGATATAAATATATAATACTGTTTCATTAAAAACAGAATATCTACTTAAATACGAGTATTGATAAAAAATAATGTTCAAACAATTCATTTCATATATATATATATATATATCTCCACACACAACAGACTTTATTATAATAGGTGATAGTTCCTAAATCTATCTTATGCTGTTGCTTTTTGTCCCAACTCTCAAGTCATTTTCGCATCCATTCTATAACTATTAAGAAAGGATTGTGAATTAAAAATATAAAAATCATTTTTTAATTCACTTCCTTCATCCTTGACTGTTTTAACCATTAAATAATCAAACAAACTTTGTGTCATGAGGTTGATTAAAGATCCCAGTTACTAGCCAAATATAATACCAATTGTAATATAAGTTTATTGGTGAAGTGATCAACTGGACTTTATTCTATCCTTTTTATACAAATTTCCTGATGCAGTTATCACTTGGGTTGCATTATGGGATTGAGGATAATTAGTCAACACAAATGTTGATAAAATAATTTGGGTATTGGAATACCAATGACAATAAGTAATCGTAATAAACAACTGTTTGGTAATAAACGCAACATTTTCTAAAAAAAAATTGAGGTTACATGCAACAAAAGGTCTTTTTTGTTTGTAACTTAGAATACGCATTTATTTGCTTCATGGGCGGACAAGAAGCAGACGAGCACCACATTTAATTTCATTGTTTTTTTATTTTTATCTTTTTACTTTTTTCGGCACAGTTCTATCAATTGTTACTTAAACTTTCCGATTATCAAAAAAATTTTGAAAAATTACAATATTTAAACAAATTTTTTTGGGTGGGAAGAGGGGATAGTTTCTCATACAACATTAAAGTAAACCGATTCTCCATTTTCAATCCACTATAAGGTTGTTTGAGAAACTGGTCCCCCCGACTCCCACTAAAATTGTTTAAATATTGAAATTGTTGCAATTTTTTTTTTTTTTTTTTTTTTTTTTTTTTTTTTTTTTTGTCATTCGTAAAGTTTAAGGTATAAAAGATAATATTGCACTGGAAAAAGTCCAAAAAATTTGATAATGAACAAATTTACAGGTGGCGATAATGTCGTACTGGAGACTAGTTTCAAAATGGAGGCTCGATTTACTATAATGTTGTTTGAGAAACTGATCCCCCCCAGAAAATGTTTAAATATTGAAATTTTTCAAAATTTTTTTTGTCAATCGTAAAGCTAAGAGGGTAATCGATAGGACTGCGCTGAAAAAAGTAAGAAAAAAAATTAAAAACAACAAAATTAAATGTGGTGGTAGTCTGCTTCAGGTCCACTGCTTCATGTAAAGTGAAGTCTTGTGTAAATCAAGTTTTTTCATTGAGTAGCATGTGTTTGACTTCTGAATGGCTGATTCAAAACTGATGTCTAGACAAGATATGGTACCATTTTTATAGCTGACAGTCTGTCTAGACTAGAACTTTCTATAAGTAGGTAGTTGTTATTTGTGTGTCAACAGTCAGCACAGATGCTGCTACTGCTTGGGAGTTGTGATGTTTGCAAAAAAAGTGGTATGATCAGAGCGTCTTTAAAAAATTATTTACTTTGTTAAATTACCGTATTTTCTTGAATATAATACAAGAAATCTTGAACGAAGATCAAAGACAAAATGAGGTGGGTTTATTATGCATAAGTAGACATGTTCAAGGATTCTCACTCAGCTTATTTGAAACTTACAAATAGGCTCAGTTTTTGCTTTTTTTTATAAACTTTTCTCTCTCCATTATTAATAAAAGAAAGTATTTATTTTATTTTCATAGTTTATTAACTTGTAGAAATATATTAAAGTAATAATAATAAAATTTGGAGAGGTAAGTCAGTTAAGTGCCATATGCTTGGGCAATCATGTCTCGAATGAGACATGACTGGCTGGTCAGAAGATTATCCCGCAGTAGGTTACCATTGCTTTCTGTGGTAGACTAGTTGCCAACTAAGGCTATAGAACCCAACCTGTCCTGTTATTTAACCCATAGCTGGAGGGAAGAGACAGATTAATACCTTTCCTAAGAGTATTTGTGCGTAAATGAATGCCAGGAGTTCAACTGGAATTCAAGCTCGGCACCCCGATTTGTCGTCCCAAGTCGATATAGAGGTAAGATATTGCTATAAAATGTCTCCCCCCCAGATATGTTTAATTAACACCTTTCCAACAAAAATTTGAAAATAAGTTTTGAAATGGAAATTATAAGAAACACGCAATAGCTAGATAGCCTGTCTGTTTCTGTTCTTTAATATCATGAAAAATTAAATGTTTCAGTGAAATATAAATACAACATTAATGGATAATATGGTACAACTTTTCAAAAATAAATTCTATATAGATAGATGGCTTTACTACAGGTTTGTCTTTGCTTAAGGATGTAATTTATTCCATGTTTTTAACTTCAGGAACATGGGGTCATATTGATTGGTTTTCTGTCACTTATCAACCTTTTCAGTCAGTTAAGTGCCATACACGCTTGGACAATCATGTCTCGAAAGAGACATGACTGACTGGGCAGAAGATTATCCCGCAGTAGGTTGCCATTGCTTTCTGCGGTAGATTGGTAGCCGACCAAGGCTATAGAACCCAATCTGTCCTGCTATTTAACCCATAACTGGAAGGAAGAGACGGATTAATACCTTTCCCAAGGGTATTTGCGCGTAAGTGAATACAATGGATTCAACTGGAATTCAAACTCAGCTCCCTGGTTTCTTGTTCCGAGCTGATATCCACTGTACCACAACACACATCAACCTTTTAAGTTATTTAAAGCCAGAAAATATTTTTAGATTATAAATTCTTTTTACAGTATTTACATTATTCAGATTATTGTCCTCATCTTTGTTACACTTTGCACTAACCAATGTCTATATTCACTGTCCTTAAGGGCACATGGCCCAGTGGATATAAATGTTGGTTAGTTCCTGTGACTTAACCCTAAGAGTTGTGAGTTAAATACCAGGCTACAGCAATGGTGAACAAGTAACTTGTAAGGTTAGAGGGAGATAACTCATGACTTTCAATCGAGGCTTGACACAAGGAATGAGGATGATATACCCCAGGGTTCAGTTCGAAATTCCTAGCATCTGAAGAAGACCAGAGCGTACAACAGCCGAAACGTTGTACAAATGGTATCAAAGATGAAGACAATAGTCCAAATAATGTAAATGCTACCTCATCTCAGAAATATAGATAGAAATTCTTTTTATTGGAGATAATGGCTTATTGATACAAGTCTTACTAATTAACCCATAGATAGGGGAGAAGATGTGGATTCATACATTTCTCAAGGGTATTTGTATGTATGCGAATACAATGAAACCAATGGGAATTGGAACTTGCCTCTCCAATTAACAATTTCAAGTCATTATCTATTACACCACCTGCACATCCAAGCTCAGATCACTTGCTATTACCAATTTCTGACAAGGCCTAATCTTCCTTAACTTCAACATGATGTGACCATATAAGTCATGGGGTCATATATTCTTTAGTTATATTTCAAACAAGAAAATATAGTAGAGATGCATCTGCTTATCTTAGTCTGGCACAAGGTCACAAGCATAGAATACCCAACTAGGACTGAACTCATAGCTTCCTAACAGTTGCTCCGCAGTGTGAGTCCCATCTTATATAGAACGTTCTACAGCGAATATTTAAATTTTAATCACTGGGCATCTAACTTTAGGGTTTATTAATGGGTTCTTCCTGCGAATCATTGCTCTGTGGAACCAACTCCCAAGGGGATATTTCCCAGATCACTAAAGTCTCACTACAGTCTTAATCTGCTTAAGGCTAGAGTTAACAGTTATCTTCCACTCCTATTCACATAAATTGCCTTATAATGTAAATTTCTACCTCAAGTGAGCTCCCTCCTCCTCCTCCTCTTGGCCTTGTAAACCTTACTGTAAAAAATAACAAAACAAAAAATGATTGATATTTATGCTTTCAACAACTGTCAATAAAGCAGGAGTCTAAAAAATAAATATAAAAAAAATAATTTTGGCAAATCTGTATGACATTGCCGGATGTGCATTGTGGTGCAGTGGATATCGGCTCGGAATGAGAAATCGAGGAGCCGAGTTCGAATTCCAATTGAATTCATTGCATTCACTTACGCGCAAATACCCTTGGGAAAGGTATTAATCCGTCTCTTCCTTCCAGTTATTGGTTAAATAACAGGACAGATTGGGTTCTATAGCCTTGGCTGGCAACCAGTCTACCGCAGTAAGCAATGGCAACCTACTGCAGGATAATCTTCTGCCCATTCAGTCATGTTTCTTTCGAGACATGATCGCCCAAGCATGTTTCACATATGGCACTTAACTGACTGACTGTACGACATTACCACCACCTGTAAATTTGTTGATAATCATTTATTTTTACTTTTTTCTGCATATTATTATCGATTAGTACATAAAGTTACCAATTTTCAAAAAGAATTTGGAAAAATTCAATATTTAAAGAATTTTAGTGGGTGCTCAGTTTCTCATACAACGTTATAGTTATTCGATCCTCCATTTTGGAGACACTCGCTTCGAGTTGTTGCCCTTTTTCATTTTTTGACTTTTTTTCCAAAATCATTCCGGAAATATCTTTACATTCAAAATTTTTTTAGAATAAAAATCATTTTAAAGATTTTCTGTCAAAACAATTTTTTTAATGTTTTACATGTCATATTTTTCATTCCAAATTTTTTTTTACAACAGGAATTATTTTAAAGAAACTCTTTCCAAAACTGTTTTTTTAAAAAATGTTTCAAATAACTTATTTTTTATTGATATGAAGTAGGGATAATTAAAAAATTTTCATGGGTTTGTCCATCTTCAAATTGTAAGCTTCTCTATACAGTGTCTCAGTGACATCAAAGCGACCCCCAACGCGAGTGTTTCCAAAATGGAGGATCGATTTACTATAAGGTTGTATGAGAAACTGAGCACCACCTAAAAATCTTAAATAATTATTTTTTTCCAAATTTGTTTTGATAATCGGAAAGTTTTAGGGTCTAATCGATGATATTGCACAGAAAAAAGTTAAAATATATGATAACCAACAAATTTCCTGGTGGTGGTAATGTCGTACACGTTCGCCGGAAATTCTAGTTCTAGCATTTCAAAGGTATTCACATACATATTTACATACATTGCTTGTGTTTCTTATTAACTTGTGATGTTTATAAATGGTTTGTTGCTTGCTCTCATTACATTAACTACTACTACTTAGTAGTAGTAATAACTACTACTACTACTACAAACTAGAAACCCATGAATTAAAAATAAAAAAGGAATAAGTTGTTGACAGTTTAGCAAACGTTTTATTTGTATTCATGCCTCGCAACAATTTCATGTGAATCGCTTTGTAGAAATTTTATTTGTGCTTCAAGCACAGTTTTATTTTTTGTTTCAAACTTTTTAGTTTTATTGGCTGTTCAGATTAGCGATTAATGTTGCGGGTTGGATTTGATCAGAAAGCCTAGTCAGGGGTTCAAATAAATCCTAAGTTGCTAACATGTTCAGAATACAATCCACAAACATTTATAATTTGTACATTGACGAAACAAAAGAAATTCAACAAAATTCTGTAAGGCAAGAGATGATAACATTTAATAATACACAAATTTGTAATGTGATAAGCATATGAAAAGAAGTTGCAAAATTGTATGTTTATGAAAATTAAATATGAATGCCTTTATCCGCTAGAAATGTGCCACATTGCGTGGTTTGTTTTAGGAACAGTTCTAAAGATGCAGGAGTTAAATCTGTTAATAAGTGTTCCTTTGCTATTATTTAGTAATTTTTAGTAAATGTCAAGTGAAAAAGGCGTGTAGAGTTTTTGAAAATTGAAGTAAGTGAGGGGAATAGAGTTGGAAAGTAAACTTTTCACTTGGGGCTTCAGGTTCGAGCCGCATGGCGAACGAAGCGGGCGACGCCTGCTTGCACGGGCTTCCCGGCCAAACCGAAATTCTCGCTGTTTTTTTTTTTCCCTTTAAATACTGGCAAAAGCGGATCACGTACACTTGTTGAAATTTCATGCGCAATCATGTGTTCTCACGTGCCTACGATTAATAGACCAATCAGCGATGGTTATTCTTAAAATTAGCCGTCTGATCCTCTTGGTGTTTAGTTTGCACAAATCTTTTAATATCATTCAGTTAAAATGCCATACGTGATACACGCTTTGGGCGATCATGTCTCTTTCGAGACATGACTGACTGGGCAGAAGATTATCCCGCAGTAGGTTGCCACTGGTTGCCGACCAAGGCTATAGAACCCAATCTGTCTTATTATTTAATCCATAACTGGAGGGAAGAGACGGATTAATACCTTTCCCAAGGGTATTTGTGCGTAAGTGAGTGCAAGGAATTCAACTGGAATTTGAACCCAGCTCTCTGATTTCTCGTTCCGAGCTGATATCCACTGCACCACAATGCACATCTTTTAATATCATTACGTGCGGTTAAAAATGGTCGCTGGAATTTTTTTCTTCACTCACATGTTATGCGAGGGGTAAATTGTCGTATCTGCTTTTTTTTTTATTAAAGCTTGCCAGGTGGATTCCACATAAGCTTCACGTTATTCTTCCTGTTCTTTTTTTTCTTTCTTCTTTTTTTTACAACATGATTCACCCTATACAAGGGCCCGGGGGCACTCAAGGTATAATGTTATGTTAAGAGGTAGTTTATATAGATAACAGGAGAAGATAGTGGTTGATTCTAGATTTGAACAGGTCAAGATTGTGGTGATCAGGGAAACATCCCTTTTGGAGTTTGTTTCACAGGGCAGTGGTACGCATGAAAAATCATTTTCAGTGGAACTTACTTCTTACCGATGGAATACGGAAGAAATATGGATGATTTTTAGCAATAAAACATTTCAAAAAACTTTTAATAACAGTTTATTTCTATTAATGTAGTTTGCATATTATTGTATGCATTACTATATCTAAACTTATTTATAAATGGAACTTTGTCTGTGTGTGTATGAGTCTGAGTGTGTGTGTCCATTACCTATAGACTCCGAAACGGCTGAACCAATTTTCTTGAAAATTTACACAGTTGTTCTATCAGCGTCTGTGAGTGTTCTTAGCTAGGTTTTGTGTCGAGATACCCCTGATAAACATCGAAAATCGATAATCGAAAAGATCGGGTTATAGAAGGAGTGGTCCGATTTTAATCAAATTTGATACACTCATAGACAAAGACATAAGAAACGATATTCAGAAGTTTCAAGGTTGCGGTTCTTACAATAGTGCAGAAAATCGATAATATATATATAAAAGGTAAGATGTTTGTGTGTGTGTCTGTTTATCTGTCTGTATGTCCTTTATACAAATCCACAATTTTTATCCGATTCTCACCAAACTTCACACAAATATTCTTTAGGCTGAGTCTGAGCCCCAGGACCATGGATTAGTTTTAAAGCTTTCATTACACCCGAGCAACGCCGGGCTATACTGTTAGTATAAAATATATTGTAGAATAGGTATATTGACCTTATAAAAATACATAGACTGTTGGTACACTGAACGATTTTAAAATCCTAAGTCAGCACACAGCAAAAAGATTGTTGACTCTCTGAACTAGATTATATTCCAATTATAATAGAATTAATGCTAAATATTGGTTTCTTATATGTTTTTTTTTTATTGTAATGAGAGATTTTAGTGGTGAAAACAAACAACTCTTGTCATTACTGGATCTGAGAAAACACTGAAGTGTAATTTAGGGAAAAGAACTCAAACTTGTTCTTTTTTTTTAATAAAACTATATTTTATTCTATGACTTTATTCCGTGTGCAAATCTGTTACAAATGACTGAGATTTTTATTTGTTCATTATTGTTTAAGTTCATATGTCTGTAAAAAGAAAGATGTTTAGGACTGGGGTTCCGGTTTCCTCTAAAGTTTTCTCATTCTCTTTCACACCCACTAGGCTCATGCGTCTTAGTGGCACTATCACCTTGCTTGATGTGAGTTGATTAAAAAAGAAAAGAAAAAGAAAAAAATGAATCAGTTTGATGAATCTCGGCCATTTTAATAATTTTAACACATAAATAATCAAAATTCAAATAAAGAAACTTTAGTTTTTAAATTCACTAGTAATTTTTTTATGAATCCAATGACAGTTCCGAATACATTATTATTACAAGTGATGGCATTCATTGCTGTTTCAATGTCTGTGGCATGGAGGCGATCGATTGGTTTGATCCTAATTGGACACGAGAACAATGTTAAAATAATTTGAACACATGAAACAAAAAAAACAAAAAAAAAACACTGAAAACTGAAATGAATTATTTACTTCACTTAAGTGGTGTGAAATAAACTTCTATTCTCTAAAGATCATAAAATCAATAAAACGAAAGTATATACATTTATTATAATTAAATGTTGTAGGTAATAATGTACTACGCAGCAAATAAATGCTGAAAACATGGAACTTTTATTTTTCCACAGAGCTTGAAAAATGACGAATAACGACGTGGTTGATTTCCATGATTCCAGAACAAGCAGTCCAGCCAACTGAAACAAAATGGCTTCAGGCTAAATGTACTACAAAATCGCCTTTTTTAGAGCCTCTCTTATCTTAAAGAGGATGAATGGTGTCATTATCAGGACCCCCAAAATGCTACTGATGAAAAACGATGTTATGAGAATATATTCCATGGTTGATGACAACGATTCCAGAATAATGTCTACCAGGCTGATTATACCACACAGTCACCTTTTTTAGAGCCTCTCTTATCTTAAAGAGTCTGAATAGTGTCATTATCAGGACCCCCAAAATGCTACTGATGAAAAACGATGTTATGAGAATATATTCCATGGTTGATGACAACGATTCCAGAATAATGTCTACCAGGCTGATTATACCACACAGTCGCCTTTTTTAGAGCCTCTCTTATCTTAAAGAGGATGAATGGTGTCATTATCAGGACCCCCAAAATGCTACTGATGAAAAACGATGTTATGAGAATATATTCCATGGTTGATGACAACGATTCCAGAATAATGTCTACCAGGCTGATTATACCACACAGTCGCCTTTTTTAGAGCCTCTCTTATCTTAAAGAGGATGAATGGTGTCATTATCAGGACCCCCAAAATGCTACTGATGAAAAACGATGTTATGAGAATATATTCCATGGTTGATGACAACGATTCCAGAATAATGTCTACCAGGCTGATTATACCACACAGTCGCCTTTTTTAGAGCCTCTCTTATCTTAAAGAGGATGAATGGTGTCATTATCAGGACCCCCAAAATGCTACTGATGAAAAACGATGTTATGAGAATATATTCCATGGTTGATGACAACGATTCCAGAATAATGTCTACCAGGCTGATTATACCACACAGTCGCCTTTTTTAGAGCCTCTCTTATCTTAAAGAGGATGAATGGTGTCATTATCAGGACCCCCAAAATGCTACTGATGAAAAACGATGTTATGAGAATATATTCCATGGTTGATGACAACGATTCCAGAATAATGTCTACCAGGCTGATTATACCACACAGTCGCCTTTTTTAGAGCCTCTCTTATCTTAAAGAGTCTGAATAGTGTCATTATCAGGATCCCCAAAATGCTACTGATGAAAAACGATGTTATGAGAATATATTCCATGGTTGATGACAACGATTCCAGAATAATGTCTACCAGGCTGATTATACCACACAGTCGCCTTTTTTAGAGCCTCTCTTATCTTAAAGAGGATGAATGGTGTCATTATCAGGACCCCCAAAATGCTACTGATGAAAAACGATGTTATGAGAATATATTCCATGGTTGATGACAACGATTCCAGAATAATGTCTACCAGGCTGATTATACCACACAGTCGCCTTTTTTAGAGCCTCTCTTATCTTAAAGAGGATGAATGGTGTCATTATCAGGACCCCCAAAATGCTACTGATGAAAAACGATGTTATGAGAATATATTCCATGGTTGATGACAACGATTCCAGAATAATGTCTACCAGGCTGATTATACCACACAGTCGCCTTTTTTAGAGCCTCTCTTATCTTAAAGAGTATGAATGGTGTCAACATTAAGGCCCACAATGTGCTCCTGAGGAAAAACGATGTCATAATAGTTTTTTTAAATTATTTCACTCTAAACAAGGCGGGACCACCATTAGTGCGCAGGGGGTCACAGTGGGAGAAAAGACTGGATACAGGGGGTATTGAGGAAAGGATAAAAGATGAACGGGGTTCAAGATGGCATTTAAATTTTTGGAGATTGTAGCTATCAGGGAAGCAAGTAAACGGAAGAGAGTTCCACAGGCAGGAAGTACGAGTAACTTCTTAAGTGGTGGTTACATTTAACTATTCAACGGTAGAAGGGTGGGACCTAGATGCCAATCTAGTAACACACTTAAATTCAAGTGGTCGAGGCACCAGGGAAAAAAGCTCGTCTGAGCAGTTGCCATTAAAAATATTTGTAGAAAAGACAGCGGTAAGCCACATCACGTCGGTGAGAAAATGAGTGCAGTGGAGATGCCAGGTCAGGATCAATTACATTGCAGATCCTTTTTTTGGATTTTGTCAAGAACCTTGAGATGAATAGCAGGAGCACCCGACCAGATATGGCAACAGTATTCAATGCACGGACGAATGGTAGATTTATAAATGTGCAAGATGGCTTCTGACGAGATTTGACAACTGTATTCAATGCATAGGCGAATTGTAGATTTATAAATGTGAAAGATGGATTCTGACGAGAACCTCGAGATGAATAGCAGGAGCACCCGACCAGATATGGCAACAGTATTCAATGAACGGAGGAATTGTAGATTTATAAATGTGCAAGATCGATTTTGATGAGAAAAACATTGTGGTCTGACACAGAGACCCAAGCCTCTTAGCAGTAGATGCAGCTATAGATTCGGTGTAGTTATTCCACTTGAAGTTGGTTGAGAGAGTGAGACCAAGGAGGCGCAGTGTGTTGCTCTCCAGGAAACGAGCATAATCCTTTCTGATGGTAGGTAGGACAGTTTTTTCCATGGTGGTTAAAGAAGAGCAGTTTCGTTTTGGAGGCTTTAAAATTCACAAGCCATTTCTTGTCCCAGTTAACCACTAATTAGAGTTCTGTTTCAAGAGAAACAGCGAGATTTACCTTATCAGCCTTGGCAGGTTTCTTATTTAGGCAGGAGTAAATGGTAGTGTCATTTGCGTAGATGCCTACTTGGGAACTGATGACATCAAGAAGATCATTGATGAAAATCAGAAACTGGGTTGGGCCTAAGATAGCACCTTGAACGTTTATGTGAAAAGATCTGGAATCTTATTCGTTTAAAATGATCTTCATTTAACGATATGATAGGAATGGTTGGATTAAATCAAAAAGTATATATCTTGGTTGATTTCCTTGATTTTAATATAAGCAGCTTAGCCAACTGATACAATATGGCTTCCAGGATGAATATACTGTACAGTCGCCTCTCTTAATGTTTCTTTTATCTTAACGACTATGGATGGCGTCATCACGAAATGCTGCTGATGAATAATTACATTTTGCTAGTATATCCCATGGTTGATTTCATCAATTCTGGTATAAGCAGCCCAGCCATCTGAAAGAATATTACTTCCTGGCTAAATATAACGCACAATCCAGGTCGCCCTCCAGCAATTTCAAGCAGTTGAACATTAAACAGGGCAGTGTTCTTTTACACGTGTACTTAATGTTTTTTGTGCCTTCTGAAATTTTCTGCAAGCTCGTCTTCTTATATAGCTCCTCCCCCAAATAGGCTCCTCTCCCAAATAGGCTCCTCCCCCAAATAGGCTCCTCCCCCATCCAGATGGATCCCAACTTTTACATTTTCTTTTTAAAATCTGAAAATAAAAATAAAAATTTCATATTTCAAAAACAACAATTGAATTTATCTCTTTCTTTTAGGTTTAGAATGACAATTGTTAGCTTTCTTGGGTGGGCTGAAATCGACATCTATTGTTGCGGCATTGAAACAAATCTAAGTCTTTTTCTTTCTTCTTCTTTCTCTGGTTTAAAATAACAACCGAGAAATCCCATTTGTTATCTTTTGTTTTTGTTTTCTTTTCCTTCGATCCTATTCGGAGAATAAAGAAAAATGTCTTTTAGAGCGTTCTCCTCTGACTTATAATAGCAATTAGAAGATTTTCTAGTTGTAGTTAATAATTAATTAATTAAATTAATCACCTCCGTTTTCCTTTGTTCATATTCGGAGAAAAAAGAAAATTTCTTTTAGTACGTTTTCTTATGCTCTAATAGCAATTAGAAGATTTTCTAGTTGTAGTTAATAATTAATTAATTAAATTAATTACCTCCGATCCGTTCCAAAATATTGTTATAATATTTCAAAATTAAATCTTTGACGAACTAATTTTCGGGCCATACTATTTTTGTTTTATGGGGGTTGTCGACTATGATTTTTTGTGAAAAAATAAAAGCCGAGTGTCGTGCCCAGAAATACAACACAAAATTATAAACAACGCGAAGAAACGATCTTCGCAGAAAATCAAGATAACCAAACATAACAATAACATTTATACAGGCAGATAGATATTAAGTTTCAATGCTCTTTATTGTGGCCATGAAGGTGTAGTGATACCGAGCAAAAGCGAGGGACCGGATGTTTGCTCTATAACGACCAGAAAGCAAATGACCAACCAATAGTCGTCGCTGCGCATCCGGGTTCGCGCAGATGTTCCGGTTGAAAAATAAAAATTAATCAAATATTAAATTTCCATTTCGCGAGTCTGCACGAATTTTATTTATCAACCAACGGGAAGCCCAGAATCAAATACAAGCGTGAAATCCCAAATGATCACCTGCGATCCAAAAAAATCGAAATAAAAAGCCGAGACAGAAAGCACCTAGCAGAGAGACCAACGGTGACAGGCGAGAGTAATTAATATCTCCCTTGACCAAGTCAAGTGGCTACTATGCTCGTCCCTTCACCTCTCCTTCCTTCTTCCCTGTCTCAAAACTACTTACTGACCTAAGGAGCGACTACATCAAAGACATTCCTCATTTACACACTCCCCACATTCCTAAGCATTGATTCTCTTTCAGCATATTATTTGCCATGAACATTTTAACCTCCGTTGGATCTATATTCAAGTATTACTTTAATTGTAAAAAACATTAATTGATATGTGTATAAATGTTATTTTCAACTCAATTTGCTTTTCTGAATTTTATAATCATTTTATGACTTATAGTGGGCTATCTATTACAAGGCCAAATTCCGTTAACCTGCAACAGTATACAACTACCCTTCATTAGAACGGACTCCCACAACAAACGGGAAAATAATAGATAAACTAGCCCCTATAAAGGGACCATTGGTTCTATTATTCGAAATGAGTTCTCGCAAGTGAGTTTGAAAAGTTAGAAGTAATTTTATTGTAAGTGAGGAAAAACAAACAATATGTACGCCAACATGTGTGTGCGTGTATCACTTGCTATCGAAACGTGTATGTGACTGTGTGATAGCAGTAATTTAAAACAGGGTGAACAAGGGGAGGATAAGGACTTACTTTCGCCAAGGCTTTGTATGTTTTTCAATGTTGAAAAATAATCGCTGACTTACGCGTTGTCATGGTAACGTGTGTCGATGTTGTTGATTGAAGCATGGCCTTGTTGTTTGTCAGAGATATAGTAGTTGGCTGACTGTTCGATTTCTAATGGTGAACCGTTTTCATGGTTTATGGCTAGCCGGTGCTCTGCTCCAAATCCTATCTGAATTTTGCGCGGGAATGTTCTCAGTAACCCGAGCCCCGAACCTTTTCGAAATCATTTGGAGTTCAATTGTGCGGACGTCAGAGAAAGCACATCGCGTGACTTGCTCTATCCAATCAGGTTCCAGAAACAACTTATCTAATTTGAAGCTCTGTTTGTGCAGAATTGTAAAAAAAGATTTTTTTTATATGTATTGAATTTAGTAAGATTTATTTGTAGGCGTTTTTTTTTTTTACTTGTTTGTGCTTCACTTGTTGGTAGTAAAATATAGGAGTTTATCTAAACTTATTTATAAATGGAACTTTGTCTGTCTGTGTATGTGTGTGTGTGTGTGTGTGTGTGTCTGTGTGTGTCTGTCTGTGCGTGTGTGTGTAGCCGTTACCTATAGACTCCGAAACGGCTGAGCCGATTTTCTTTAAAATTTACACAGTTGTACTATAAGCGTCTTCGAGTGTTCTTAGCTAGGTTGTGTGTCGAGGTACCCCACATAAATATCGATAATCGAAAAAATCGGGTTATAGAAGGAGTGGTCCGATTTTAATCAAATTTGATACACTCATAGACAAAAACATAAGAAACGATATTCAGAAGTTTCAAGGTTGCAGTTCTTACAATATCGAGGTACTCCCGATAAATATCGATTTTCGATATTTATCGGGGGTACCTCGACACAAAACCTAGATAAGAACAGCTGCAGACGCTTACTGTACAACTGTAAATTTTCAAAAAAAATGATTCAGCCGTTTCGGAGTCTATAGGTAACGGACACACACACAGACACATACACACACAGACAAAGTTCCATTTATAAATAAGTTTAGATATATATATGATGGTCTCGCCCATAGATTTCAACGTATATGGATTCAATGTGGTGAAGAGGCTCATCCCTTGTTCCTTGTTTAGGATGTGGTTTCCAGCTTTCTCTTTTCCAATCTTCTCACTTTGTTTTTTTTTTCAATTGGAGTAGATAGACTAAACTATCGCCCGGTTCACACTCCACCCACGTCTATTGAACAGGTTAAGAGGCTCATCCCTTGTTCCCTGTTTAGGATGTGGTTTCCGGTTTTCCGGCTCTCTCTTTTCCAATCTTTTTACTCTTATGTAGCCCCCTGTGCATCAGTGGCGTTATCGCCTTGCTTTGGGTGATATGATTAAAAAAAAAAAATTCGTTTGGTACAAATAAACATCAAGTTTTATGTCTTCGTGTTATGTGCCTTGGATCTGCATAAGAGGCTGCAGCGGGATCATGTAAAACCGTCCGTTTGGAATGCAGACCTGGATGTTGAGTATTTATGGCGATTGTGAGCCTTCAAAACAGCCTTGGATTTGCAAAACAAATGACAAATTCGGCACTTGAACGTCGACACAAAAGGAGAAATTAACCTGAAAGATCGAGTTTTAGTTCCCAAACAGAGCGCATCAAGATGATGCAAGCGATTCTGTTCAAAACTTGCGATGCCGCGATGACAAGTTGATCTCTACTACATTTGATCTAAAGAAGACAATTCGAAGGTGTCTACTTAGCTGCTCCGTGATTGTACTTCAGTTTGTCTTTATAAGGAAGTAGAGGCCTTCCAACGTTTCGAGGCCCATCAGGCAATTGGCTGTACATCAGTTCGAAGGAATCAGCTGGTATTTTTTATTTAAATATATAACAATATTTTAGGCGGAACGGAGGTAATTAATTTTATTAATTAATTATTAACTATAACTTGAAAATCTTCTAATTACTATTATAGATCAGAAGAAAACGTACTAAAAGAAATTTTCTTTATTCTCCGAATATGAGAGAAGGAAAACGGAGGTAATTAATTTTATTAATTAATTATTAACTATAACTGGAAAATCTTCTAATTACTATTATAGATCAGAAGAGAACGTACTAAAAGACATTTTTCTTTTTTTTTTCTCCGAATTGGAGCAAAGGAAAAGAAAGCAAAAAAATATAACAAATGATATTTCTCTGTTGTCATTTTAAACCCGAGAAGAAAAAAAGGAAGAAAGAAAAGACTTAGATTTGTTTTTATGTTAGGGAGTGCCACGAACAATGGACGCTGATTTCTAAACCTAAAAGAAAGAGATAAATTCAATTGTTGTTTTTCGCTAGGCATTAGTAATAGCCGAAAAGGGATTTTACTTTTTATTATTGTATCCAAAGGGCGTTGTCTTGATAGCGTGAATTGTGAAAAGAATTAAGATAACAAATATCTGATTCCGAGTTGAAGTAACTCAGAGAAGAGACATTTTACTTGACATCGGGCAGGTAGGAAAGGTAAAGTAGATAACGAAAATATTTTCCGTCACCTGAAAATGTCGGTGACTCAGAAATGGATATTAAAAACGCAGATGTGGAAAATTCTTATCTAAGTGGCAATGTCAATAGACCCTTTTCAACTTGTTTTAGGCGAAGCCAGTTCAAAAAGGTTAATAGCGATTGTTTAAGAAAAAAAAACCCGAAACTATTTCGTGAGAAAGAAAATTCGCCGGTTAAGTCCAGCCCAGAAAAGTGATATGGGAAGATGACGTCATAAGACTGAGAGGAATCGCATTGGTCCTGTGAAACAGCGCCGAAAGGGGGAGACGATCAACAGTTGACGTCATGGAAAGAAGACCAATCTTTTTGGGTAAACCAAAGGCACCAACGAGTAGCAGCTAACCTCAGCATTCTATTGGTTGCCGAGATGAGGGGTTAGACACCCAGCGTCCGTCAGCCCCACACCATGGCATGAGCATAAATACAGGGTCTCGAGGGACCAAAAATTAGTTGGATTGGAGTTGCCAGTTGAATTCCAGTCAGTTCCCGGTCCAGAGATGTAACGACAGGATAGGTGCCATGTTGTTTGGCGCTAACCACACAGCCTGCCGGCCAACCAGAGTTAAAGACAGACAAGAAGAGAATTTGCAGACAAAGTTTTTGAGATCGACAACTGAATGCAGTTTTCAGTTGAAGTTGGAGTTGAGTTGCAGCTCGAGTGGCAGAGAGTCCGAGTTCCCGGTCCAGAGACGTAATGACAGAGAGATAATTGCCATGCCGTTGGGTGCCGACTGTAGGGAAGCCTGTCGCCAATCAACCAACCGGAGTTAAAGACAGAGACGAAGAGACTTTGCCAACAAAGTTTGAAATTGCCAAATGAAGAGAGTTTTAGGTGAGAGTGATCCAACCAGGAACAAAAAATTCAACTCGATTCCGTCTCCGAAGTCGAATCGCGCCAACCTACGCACAACCCAGCACTTCGGCAATTTCCGCAACATTCCGGAAAACAAGTATCAAGTTGACTAAACTTACAACGAACTTAGAACTTTGTTCGGAGCAGCGAGCTGTGGCCAGCCAGATTTTTTGTTATTGCTTATGAGAATAATTCGATTTACTTAAGAGACTTCCGTTCCGCTACCAGTTTGATAGAAGCAGGAATTGGGAATTATCCAAGAGACTATTGTGTATATTCTGTATATAAAGACGTGATTTTACAACACTTCAGACGTCGGTCCACTTATTTTTCTTGGTGCTATATTTCTTTCTTTTATTACTCAATTGTGTGCACGCTTCCCGGTTTAGTTTAGTTTGGTAGAAAGACAGCTAGTGGAGAACTCGCGTGACTAATTAACACAACGTGGGACAAGGGAGATCACCGTGACAGAGACAATCTATGACCAGCTATCTGGATCGAAACCAACAGCGATCGGCCGGGTAGTTGCATAAATAGACCATTTCACCCATGGGCATTGCATCATTGAGAGTGCTGCAGGGGTGTCAGCGTCTCTACAACAATAAATGAATGTTAATTTTACTCAGAATATTAAAGAAAAAATAAGGTTTATAACCCCGTATGATAAGGCAGAATTCATCTATATCCAAACTGGGGTACGCCTGCAAGCTGCAGATTTAGCCTAGAACGAGAAGGTTCTTCTCTTCCGCCTAGGCTAAATGGCCTAGGCGGAAGAGAAGAACCTTCTCGTTCGGTTGCTGATCGCTGACTTTTCAAGTAACTAGCGCTTGGGTCACTATCTGGAGTGATGTCACGAAGCGGCTGTCATGTAACTACGTGACTTAACTCGACCAATGGGAGATAAGTGCCTTTTGCATCCCAACACTGTTATAATATTTATCTATTTTGCAGCTACACTTTTTTTAAATCAATCAATTATTTAATTTACATTTTCTTATAAATGCATTTTTATATTCATTCCCCCCCCCCCCAAAGAGAAAGAGCAATAGGATGCGGTTTCCGGTTTTCTCTTTTCCAGTCTTTTTACTCTTACGTAGCCCCCCTCATAAGAGCCCAAATAGGTTTGTACGCCGATGACACCACAGTTTATTCTCGCCTCCTACAAAAATCTGGTGTAGGCGTCAAAGCTAACCTCGCAGCCGAGATTAAAAAAGACCTCCAATCCATATTGGACTGGGGTAAGAAATGGTTAGTAAATTTTAATGCTTCTAAAACGAAGCTACTCTCAATTAACCATCATCGACAATCTCACCTACCTCCCATTAGCATGGACCAGGCTTGCCTCCCAGAGAGTAAAACACTGCGCCTCCTTGGTCTCACACTTACAGCAGACCTCAAATGGAATGACTATATCGAATCCATTGCTAAATCCGCTGCTATGAAAGTCGGTTCTCTGTGTAGGGCCCGGAAGTTTTTTCCGTCTGAATCTATCCTGCACATTTATAAATCTACCATCCGCCCGTGCATTGAATACTGCTGCCATATCTGGTCGGCTGCCCCTGCTGTTCTCCTCGGGCTTCTCGATAAGGTTCAGAGGAGGGTCTGTAATGTGATAGATACCGACTTGGCAGACCGCCTGCAGTCTCTCTCCCACCGGCGCGACGTGGCTTCCCTGTGTCTCTTCTATAAATACTTCCACGGCTTCTGCTCCGATGAACTTAGATCACTAGTGCCCCCTAAATACGAATTTGAACGAGATACTAGATTAGCAACTAGATCCCACCCTTTTACAGTGAAACCGATAAAATGCAGCCGCAACTTCTACTTCAACAGTTTCTTTCCTCGCACTTCCCGACTGTGGAATTCTCTTCCAAACGATTGCTTCCCCGACGGCTACAATCTCCAGGAGTTTAAATGTAAGGTCAATAGACACCTCCTAACACACTAACCTGCTCCCATTCTATCAAACACTCTTCCCATCTGCCTAACCCTCATCCTCGCTATCCTTACTCATCTGTCACCTTCCTCCTGACATTCCCTATGTCTAACCACTCCTTCTCTTTACCTTCCACTATGTAGCCCCATGCGCAATAGTGGCAGTGGAATGCCTTACTTGGGGTGAGATGATTAAAAAAAAAATCAGTGGCGTTATCGTCTTGCTTGGGGTGATATGATTAAACAAAACAAACTTTGTGTATCGTCGTATATTTAATTATTTCATATTCACCTTTTAAATATTTTACATTGCTTTCTTATAAAATATTTTATATCTCAAGTGTTTGTATTTTCCTACCGAGCACAACTTCTGTGCTCCAGCCGTTCGATCAGGGACTCAAGGCAATAATTCAGAAATAATATGCTGCATGGTGTCGTCTGTGACAGCAATCTAAAAAACATTTGTAGCAAATATCAAACCATTCGCAGTGAATGATTATTTGTTCATAATTGTTGTTTCTTGAAAGGGCATCAAGATACCGACAGTCACAAGATCTTGATACAATGGTTTGCGTGTTGATAACCGTGACATGGTAGAAGACATCAAAAAGTGACCATTGGCATCATTGATAATTGCAGACAGTTGAATTAGGAGATTATCAAGCTCGAGATCGATGAATGAGTGAACTGTAATAACGATATCAAAATAGAGATACTTGGCGATGATAAGACTATCAACCACGTTACAGTGTAGCGAACAAAACAAGTTCTAGATTTAAAAATTCAAATGCAAGGCCGTGACTCATTGATTTTGTTAGAAATAAACGAATTTACTCGAATTTACAAAACCTTGCTTAGCACACATGCAAAAACGAATCCAAAACAAAACTCGCGAAATTCCACACCTCGATGCGAAATGTTTTTCGACCAATAGAAAACTAGGAAACATCTAAAAACAAAATTCAAATAATCTTCAATTATCAGAAACAAATTATTTTACAGGCCCGTTTAGCGAGCTGACGCGAAGTTTATCGTCGTCCAATGGAAAAGTTAGAATCACACACGGGAGTGAATTCTCAAATGATTTTTTCTAGCACCACAAACGAAATAAAAGACGGAGCAAATTCGACCGTCGCCAGAGAGAAGAAGACGAGCGTAATTAACACGTACCCTTGACAAACGTCAAGTGATCGTTATTATTATTACCTCTCTCTTTCTCTCTCACCTCCTTCATCTTTATCGTTCACCCGCCTACCTTTTCTTATACTTGATAACCGAGCGAAACCCTTTAAGACTGAGCGAATACTTCAAAGACACTCTTACCCAAAGATAACGCTCACACATACTTACACACATACGTTCCTGCCTACGTACACATAAACTCATTCCCACAAGGACTACTACGAACACTTGCTACCCTTAACTTTTTAATACTGTATCTTATTGAACATTAACTTCTACCAATTCATGTTATTATTTTCTATTAATAAATTTCTATTTAAACATACAAAACGTATACTTTTATTTTTCCACAAATGCACTTTCTGATGATAATTCTGAATATAACCTGTAAGTTGTAGAAAGTTTGGTTATGTTTCGCACGAGGCCAATTAAAAAAAAGCATTAACCATCTCCCTACTTCTACAACAGAAGATCGGGAAAACACAGACACAGTCGATATGGAAAGCCCGATATCAGCACCTCCTGCATTCCTTATTAACGATGCTATCGACGGTTTGCGACTTTTCATGGAGGTGAAAAGCAGAAGATGAGGTGAATGGGGTTTATACATTCTCGTGAAATTCTATCGCTGGCAAAACCAAACGCCTGAACAATAACCAATAGAAACTATCATGAATTTTAAAACAATATTCTGAACTATTACATTCATTTTATTGATTGAATAAAAGCAAATCCTGTAAACTCACCTTGTTACGTATTCAGCGTGGTTTCCTTTTTTTTTTTTTACTCACGGATAAGTTATCCAAACAATCATTTATGCAAACAGTTATCTGAACGGGATAAACTGATAGCATTACGACCCGTCAGTCTCGTTCGGATAACTGACGTTAACTGTAAAACAAAAAGATATCATTATCCTTTGGGGATTACGCTCACTTCGTCTACCAAGAAGCTCATTAGTCATCAGGTATCGCTGTTTAAAGACTATAAAAGAAGAAACTCTTGCTATTTCTTTTATTTCAAGATATAGCAATGCATGCGGTGGTAAGTGAGAAGCTTTCTCGTTTTGACATTCCTTCGTTTAATGTTTGCAATGGTCTTATAGAATACAAATCCTATATCATCCAACAGTTAACTGAATCGCAAAAAGAAAAATTGCACACCAGCAAAAATGAATCAGAACAACTGAAAACATTTTGGAAAAACTCAGACCACGGTAAATTTCACAAGCCGGTGTGAAAATTAAGATTCTGGATTTTGATTGGATAGGAAATAGCAAATTGATCTATGACTCCGGTCAAATTTTCTTAATACCTAAAAAAAAAAAATGGGTATCTTGTTTCGATCCAGTCACATGACAAGATTTCACTTCTTAACCACGTCCCTTGACCGGCAAATGTCAGTCAAATGGGATCAGCAGAGAAACGCCACGCTAAAATGTAACGAACTAAATTTCAAGACGCCGACACTGTCATGTCTCGTCGACATACATTCGTTTTTCCCCTCCTTCCAATTTTCCTTTCTTCGTCTTCATTCACACGCCGCCAAAGAAACAACAACAACAACAACAACAACAACAACAGCAACGATACTCCAACTGACTCCTACAAAGTAAAGTCCGATAAGTACAATATTCTTTTATCGCTTCACCTTCCTCTTCACTTTTTCGCCGGCCATAAAAAGGAAGGAAACAGAGACTTTATTAGTAACCTTTTTAATATTTTTACATGCACACATTCTGCCACTTACTACAATTTCTCTGGAACATTTAACTACGGACATTTTTTTCTTTGAACTTTTTCTTCTCACAAATTTGTTCAGTTAATAAAATGTCACTTATTTTACAAATTAAACACTTTTATTCTTCCAACCATTCTTTCACCCTTTTGCTATTTTAAATTGTGGGGACTTCAGTCTTGTTTGGCACAAGGCCAATTTGGTAAGTATCACCGTGGCCTCTACAGCCTAATTAAAGTAGGTACCTTCACTAAATCGCTGAAAAAAAAACAAAAAAAAAACAAAAAAAAACAGCATAGTAAGAAGAAAAACGGTTCCAAACTGAATAAAAACGAAATTTTTCCATAAAAATATTTGTGCTATTATTAAGAAGAAAAATCAAAGTATTTTTTTAATTATTTAATTTTTTTAAAATCCTTTCAAACACGTTCGAAATTTTGGTAAAAAATCTTGTGTTGATTTTCGTTTGCGGGTAACCAAATCGTGACGAGAGTTTACAATGGAAAATGGAATATTAAGTAAATCATTTTTTTTTCCGGTGAAAAACATTAATTTGGAAATTCTTGCAAAAATCAAATATTTGTCGTATTTTAATGAAACTTTCAGGACTTATTCACAAATGAATGAAATTATTTTTTAAATTATCATTTTTTTAAAAAAATCCCGATAAAAGTATTTTTTTACATCTGTTACAACCCCCCCACCCGCCCCCATGAAATTCATAAAATTTTAAGAAATTAAATTTTGTTGGAAAAATTGCTTGTTAAACGCAGGATTCATTGGGGAATGTAAATCATCTATTTTTTTCAAACATTTTGCCTTCATTTTCTAGAATTCGTTTCCAATAGTAAAATAAAAAAATGAAATAAAACTATGACATTATTTAATTTGATAAGCTTTTAATTGCCTTAATAAATAATATATATTAAGGACATTATAGTCTGAAGAAAAAATTGTTCGTTTACTGATTAAATTTTAGAAGAATTGTTTTCATTTTAGACCATTCTTTGACCCTTCTGAGAGTAACATTTGAAGATAACTTGTTATAAGTCAAAGAAGTGATGATGTTCAGAAAAATCACGGACTGAAAAGCTAAATTCAGATGTAAAGGTTCTTTTATGTTTCAGTTAGCTGCTTGACTGGTGAATCTAAATCAAATAGGTTGAATTTTATGACAAGTATCTCACTCACGATATGCACTAATTACAAAAGTGTACATGAAATTTGGTATGTGCTCCTAACAATGAGGCGTATTGTCAAGAAAGACGTTGGCAACAACAGAATATCGTGTTTCTCAAATACCAGGCGCTGGTTTTTAGTCTATGTTCATAAGTGGTTTATTTGATGTTGTATAGAATTAGTGTGCTACAAAGATTTGCCCAGTAATGTGACTTTTGGAAAAACTGTACTAGATTAGTGAAAAGCGTCCTTCTTCCATTATATCGGGGAAGTACCAACATATTAAAAAACAAATAGTAACAAACGAAAACAACAAAGTATTACTAGTGAATTGGAAAGAAATGGAAACAAGATATGTTAAAATAAAATCATCTGAATTGTCGGTTTAATGCATCAAGGTGGAATGCCTCTTTTTGTGGGCTGGGGAATCGATCTGGATGATGAGAAAGTTGGTGGTGTACAGGTCTGGCACTAAAGATTGTGTCGGATGGTTGACTGGAAGACCACTGGCAAACTCTGTAACAACCTACTTTCTGTCTACTGCATTGTTTTGATAGGGAGTGAATCAGAAAGTGGTTTAGTTTGAAGCAGAATACAACATTTATTGTTCTTTAAAACTCATCAGAACCAACCATTTGGAATTTTCCCAACACAAAGACACCAGAGAGAGAGAGTGGGGTGGGGAGGGGAAGGAGGAGAGAGAGAGAGAGAGAGAGTGGGGTGGGGAGAAGGAGGAGAGAGGTAGAGAGATAGAGTGGGGTGGGGAGAAGGAGGAGAGAGGTAGAGAGATAGAGTGGGGTGGGGAGAAGGAGGAGAGAGGTAGAGAGATAGAGTGGGGTGGGGAGAAGGAGGAGAGAGGTAGAGAGATAGAGTGGGGTGGGGAGAAGGAGGAGAGAGGTAGAGAGATAGAGTGGGGTGGGGAGAAGGAGGAGAGAGGTAGAGAGATAGAGTGGGGTGGGGAGAAGGAGGAGAGAGGTAGAGAGATAGAGTGGGGTGGGGAGAAGGAGGAGAGAGGTAGAGAGATAGAGTGGGGTGGGGAGAAGGAGGAGAGAGGTAGAGAGATAGAGTGGGGGGGAGCGAGAAACTTTTTCTCCAACTCTCGCACATGTTAGAGCTGATTTAAAATAATTCCTTAGATTAGTTAAAAAAGGTAGGAAAAGAAAAAGTACAAAAATTATTGAGTGAAAATGACTAAAATATTTCGTAGGCGACCATGGCCCTCCACATCTTCCTATCCCTTGTCGCTCTTAAAATCCCTTCTCATGTTATCCCCCTCAATCCCCGCTCCACAATCCACTTGCTCAAACCCATAAATCTAGAATATAAATGTATACAAAATAGCATGGCCACAAAATGAGGGATCAATTTATATACTGATTATAATAGAAAATTGATTCCCCATTTGTTTCTTGTTTTCTTGTTTATCATATTCTGATTAGGAATGAATCCACCTCTTCTCAATAGTGATTTTCTACACAGGCATGTTTTTTAGATTTATTTCTTCTTCTTCTTCTTCTTCTTCTTCTTCTTCTTCTTCTTCTATGTGCCGTGTTCTTTCAGGACGTAGGCGATCATGGCCCTCCACATCTTCCTATCCCTTGTCACTCTTAATACCCTTTCTCTTTTTATCCCACACAATCCCACTCAGCCATTCATATGCTCAAGCCCATAACTCTAGAAAATAAATGTATAGAAACTAGTATGACCAAAAGTGAGAGATCAGTTTACAAATTGATTATTATAGAGAATTGATCCCCCACTTTATATCCACATTATAATTTCTTATTTGTTTATCAAATTCTGATTAGATAGGAATCCATCTCTTCTCAATACTGATTATATGCGCAGGCATGTCTTTTAGATTTCTTCTTCTTCTTCTTCTTCTTCTTCTTCTTCTTCTTCTTCTTCTTCTTCTTCTTCTTCTTATGCCGTGTCCTTGCGATTATGGACTTCCACTTGGCTCTGTCTCTTGTCGCTTTCAACATTCTTCCTCTTGGTATCTCTCCCAAACCCCGCTCTGCCATTGATTTGCTCAGCCTTTTCAAGCACGTCTCGCGCTGCTTTCCCCTGTCTCTCTTTCCTTTTATTCGTCCTGTGAGTATTAAATTCTGCAGGCCCTTCTTCCTCATTACATGTTCCAGAAATCTCATTTGTCTCTTCCTTATATTAAGTATGAGTTTTCTACTCGTTTCCATCCTATTCAACACCTCACAGTTGCTCGCGGGCTCAGTCCATGGTATCCTCAGCATCCTTCTGTAAAACCACATTTCTGCTGCCTCAAACCTCTCTTTCATCCTTGAAGAGATCGCTCAACATTCACTGCCATACAGAACAACAGATATCACATAGCAATCCAGAATTCTCTTCTTTGTTTCCAAAGAGATTTTCCAGTCTTTCTGGTTAGCTTTTGAAATACGTCCTTTGGATCTCAACATCGCACTTTCCATCTTCTGTCAGCATGCTTCCCAGGTATTTAGCTTACGGCCATATCACGTTGAATACACCGGTTCTCGCACGATCACCGAAATTAAGCAATGTTGAGCCTGGTCAGTACTTAGATGGATGACCGCTTGGGAATACCAGGTGCTGTAAGCGTTTAGTGACGGAAATGCGTGCTTACGGCCATATCACGTTGAATACACCGGTTCTCGCTCGATCACCGAAGTTAAGCAATGTTGAGCCTGGTCAGTACATAGATGGATGACTGCTTGGGAATACCAGGTGCTGTAAGCGTTTGAAGATGAAATGCGTGCTTACGGCCATATCACGTTGAATACACCGGTTCTCGCTCGATCACCGAAGTTAAGCACACGGTCACTTAGATGATGACCGCTTGAATACCAGGTGCTGTAAGCGTTTAGTGACGGAAATGCGTGCTTACGGCCATATCACGTTGAATACACCGGTTCTCGCTCTGGATCACCGAAGTTAAGCAATGTTGAGCCTGGTCAGTACATAGATGGATGACTGCTTGGGAATACCAGGTGCTGTAAGCGTTTAGGTGACGGGAAATGCGTGCTTACGGCCATATCACGCTGAATACACCGGTTCTCGCTCGATCACCGAAGTTAAGCAAATGTTGAGCCTGGTCAGTACTTACGGATGACCGCTTGGGAATACCAGGTGCTGTAAGCGTTTAGTGACGGAAATGCGTGCTTACGGCCATATCACGTTGAATACACCGGTTCTCGCTCGATCACCGAAGTTAAGTAATGTTTGTTTTGTCAGTACATAGATGGATGACTGCTTGGGAATACCAGCGGGTTAGGTGACGGAATGCGTGCTTACGGCCATATCACGTTGAATACACCGGTTCTCGCTCGATCACCGAAGTTAAGCAATGTTGAGCCTGGTCAGTACATAGATGGATGACTGCTTGGGAATACCAGGTGCTGTAAGCGTTTAGTGACGGCACGTACATGTGGCCATATCACGTTGAATACACCGGTTCTCGCTCGATCACCGAAGTTACAATGTTGAGCCTGGTCAGCACTTAGATGGATGACCGTTTGGGAATACCAGGTGCTGTAAGCGCGTTTAGTGACGGAAATAAAAAGCTACGCCATATCATTGAATACACCGCCCCGCTCGATCATCAGCGGCGCATAAATGTTGAGCCTGGTCAGTACATAGATGGATGACTGCTTGGGAATACCAGGTGCTGTAAGCGTTTAGTGAGCTGGTACTGCGTGCTTACGGCCATATCACGTTGAATACACCGGTTCTCGCTCGATCACCGAAGTTAAGCAATGTTGAGCCTGGTCAGTACCAGATACGACCGCTTAAATACCTGTGTGCTGTAAGCGTTTTCAGTGACGGAAAGCCGCGTTTACGGCTATTATCACGTTAACGGTTCGTTCTCGCCTTGATCACCGAAGCGTTACAATGTTAAGCCTGGTCAGCGTATAGATGGATGATTGCCGGGAATAATGGTGTACGTAAGCGTTTAGTGACGGAAATGCGCATACGCCATATCACGTTGAATACACCGGTTCTCGCTCGATCACCGAAGTTAAGCAATGTTGAGCCTGGTCAGTACATAGATGGATGACTGCTTTGGGAATACCAGGTGCTGTGGCAACAGCATGAAATGCGTGCTATGTGCCATACCACGTTGAATACACCGGTTCTCGTTCGATCACCGAAGGTTAATGAGCCTGGTCAGTACTTAGATGGATGACCGCTTGGGAATACCAGGTGCTGTAAGCGTTTAGTGACGGAAATGCGTGCTTACGGCCATATCACGTTGAATACACCGGTTCTCGCTCGATCACCGAAGTTAAGCAATGTTGAGCCTGGTCAGTACATAGATGGATGACTGCTTGGGAATACCAGGTGCTGTAAGCGTTTAGTGACGGATGTGCGTTCTGGTGCAGTGGATATCGTCTCGGAAAGAGAAATCGGTGAGCCGAGTTCGAATTCCAGTTGAATACCCTGCATTCACTTAAGCACTGCTACCCTTGGGAAAGGTATTAATCCGCCCCTTCCTTCCAGTTATAGGTTGAATAACAAGGGTAGAACTTGGGGACCCTGCCCTTAAAAACAAATCCAAATGAATCTTGATACTCGAAAAGAAAAAAGTATTACTAGACACAAAACTTATATAAAAACAACAATAAATTGTTGAAAGAAAAAGGTATTACAAGCAATAAAAAAATTCAGTTAGCAATAAATGACCCGCCGAGGTTGATTTGTCATAAAAACAAAACAACCAACCAACAATCCCAGGTATTTAAATTTCTTTACTTGTTTTTATTTTAGTCTCTCTGACTTGTAGTTGGCATTTTGGGGTTTTCAGTATTGAAAGTTTAAATTTTAAACCATAACTTACCACATTTTTCTCTTTTACTTGTATGAACAGTCAACCATGTCTTGTACAAGGTCACTTCACAAACATAGCCGACGCTCCTCATATTTAAAGATGCATTATGTTTAAAGGATAAAAATAAGATTTATTAATCAACATATATCATCAATATGGTTATTTATGAGAACTGTATTTAAGTGTGAAAGTTCATTTTTGTTGTTGGATTCACAAGGAAATGTTTTTAAAGAAAAGTTTATTCATTGTTTTTAATGTGTGAACAAAGTAGCAAACGTTCGTATGTTACGACTTTGTTGAAGTTCTTTTTCTTTTGTTGTGAGGAAGAAGGAAAGTCAGGTGAAGGAGAGCGTGATAAAATGATATTTGTGTTGTCTGGTTATTGTCTAGACTGATAATTGTAACTTTGTATTTCTTTATCTTTCATTGCATGAGAAGAAAAAAGAATGTAAGAGGGTAAGACCATGTCAGTCGTTCGGGGGACGGCCCGTGGCCATCTGAAGAGAAAATACGTATTTAAGCATTTTTACGATCAAGAATTGGATCAACTTTGAATATATTTTATGTCTTCTGGTTGATTATTATGTATTTCGGATTGTATTTAATCAACTTCAACTGGAAGTTATGTGTGGAGCCTATTGCGTAGAGTTCAAAACATATTATGTTTTAGGCTATGAAGGAGGTAACTTTCAGTGTCTAAACAGAGGTATTGGCCAGATATACCTTCTTTACATTCCTTTGATTGAAAAATAATCCCTACATTGTTTAGCAAAAGAATCTTTTACATAGACTCATTTTGACTAAGATTTTTATGTCCGGTTCACACTCCACCCATGTCTAGTGAACAGGTGAAGAGGCTCATCCCTTGTTCCTTGTTTAGGATGTGGTTTCCGGCTTTCTCTTTTCCAATCTTCTCACTTTGTTTTTTTGTTTTTGTTTTTTGTTTTTTTAATTTTTTTTTCAATTGGAGTAGATAGATCTATTTATCGCCCGGTTCACACTCCACCCATGTCTATTGAACAGGTTAAGAGGCTCATCCCTTGTTCCCTGTTTAGGATATGGTTTCCGGCTTTCTCTTTTCTGATCTTTTCACTATTACGTAGCCCCCTGCACATCAGTGGCGTTACCGCCTTGCTCGGGGTGATACGATTAAAAAAAAAAAACTATATTTACTGCATAGAGAACCGGCGGTAACTATGAGGCCAAACTATGTTGCTGTAGAGGTGCACAGGAGATCGTTTAACAAATATAATTTTTCTGTATTTATTTTTGGTTAACGAACAATTAAAATTTAGTTTAAAAAATATCGACCGAACTAGACATTCATCTATAAGGTGTAGACCTGGTGGGGGGTGAGACAAAAGACAAGAAATATATTTTTGTTATTTGCCTTTGTCTAAAGATCAATAAAATTAAGATTCGAAATATGAAGCAAAAGCCTTTTTTTTACTAGTGTAAAGGTTTTTAGTGGCATCCAATCCGATAAAGTTCTCTTCAAACAAGTTAGAGCGATGATAATGTTAACCTATTTCGTCATTTAAACTTTTGTCTTTAGCAAAGCTCATTCACAGAACCTCGAAAAATGTTTATTCTCTTGGAAGTGGCAAGTTGAAACAATGCGACTGAAGTCTCTTGTCAGTCAGTTAAGTACCATACGTGAAACACGCTTGGGCGATCATGTTTCGAAAGAGACATGACTGACTGGACAGAAGATTATCCTACAGTAGGTTGCCATTGCTTTCTGCGGTAGCCTGGTTGCCAACCAAGGCTATAGAACCCAATCTGTCCTGTTATTTAACCCATAACTGGAAGGAAGAGAAGGACTTAAACCTTTCCTAAGGGTATTTGCGCGTAAGTGAATGTAATGAATTCAACTGGAATTCAAACTCGGCTCCCCGATTTCTCGTTCCGAGCCGATATCCAATGCACCACAACGCACATCTTGTACGCATCTTATATTAAGTTATTAAGACACCCTAGAAGTTTTTACTCTAAAGTATTTATAATCCCATCAGTATACAAGATCACAAAGTTCAGAAGAATCGGCCAAACACCTGTTAGTCCATAGGTTCCCAACCTTTTTACTGCGATTACCCCAAAATACAACTTCACTATTATCCATTACCCCAATGAACAAATACCCGTAACATAGAAAAAGAAGTAATTATATTTTCATACATCGAAAGCAAACAAAGTTAATGGAAATTATTCAATACAATAGTACCAATCTATAATAATCAGAGGTATAGTAGCCGTAACCTCGCCGTGATTCTTAATGTGAGTGTTGAGCTTGTATTGCCTGTGCCAGTGCCAGTTTATTTATTCTTGGCTTTGTGACTGAAAGGGCTACTTGGGCTGGGCTTCGTTTGCCACCTTGAGTCTGCTACGTTTCTTGGTCTTCATTCCAAGGACACAGTGTGAAATTATAAGCTGATTGCCTCTTCCCAAACCAAACATCCATTACCCCCAAAATATGGGCTTATTACCCTACTGGGGTAACTTACCTTGGAGTTGGGAATACAGGTTGTCTGTGCACGTGAGATTTTAGCGTTTTTTTTTTTTTAAATTGAATTATTCTGGATCATCTTGTAGACAAAACTTTTCTTAGTTGAACCAACGACATATATAAGCTTATCGTTTAAGCTTTAAAATATTTTCTATTTTCTATTTTCCATCTATCACCTCGAAAAGAAAATGAATAAATTAAGTAACAAAATGACTACACCTTTGTTATTTGGACCACCAGGCTCATCGTGGATGCTTTATTCACAACGTTTCAATCATTGTATTTTTAACTGATATCGTATCAGTTAATAATATTTACTAATCTTATTCACTTAAATGCTACTGGTCTGTCTCTTCCGTGCGTGATTTTTCAACACTGCCAAACCTGGGTATTGAACCCGTACCTGCTAGGTATGATGTTAACCAACGCTTTAATCTACTTGAGTCATAATTTCAGAGCCTTATGCCTCATGTTTGTACTCAGATAGTGGTGCTGCAATGGTGTCCTGATTCAGACACTGAAACTGTATGAATATCTCGAATCAGGAGGCGGAAATTATTTAGTGTCCTTTCTTTCTTAATCAGAGGTTCCCAAATGGTATTCATCTCTATTATAACCCTCAATCCTTTTTAATATTGGTCAGCAGCTACCAAATATATTACCCCTATATCGGTCGTAGTCAACGGTAACCAATTATATAGCCATATGACCCGCGTTGGTCTTCAAGTTCCTTCAGGCCACCGTGGTTATCATCTAAAAGACTTCTTACTCGTTAACGCGTTGCTCGTTTTTCTCGCTGGTGTCATGTTGGTGCACGGTTTCACGATTCACACCCTCTACCATGTTGTGGTTTTGAAGGTGAGAAGATCTCTGATGAAGCAAACTTAAAGTGAGAACTGGTTCAAAAGCTTTGAGTACCTCCCCCCATCTCTCTCTCTCTCTCTCTCTCTCTTTCACACACACACACACATACATTATTTGGAATAAAGAATTAACTCGGTTAAAAACGTAACAACGATTTGGTTTATATGTGCTTTGTTATACACGACGGTTTTAACCCTTCCTACTTAAAATCAAATGACATTGGGATCACATTTGGAGTCTGCAGTTCGTGTTGGTAGCAATTTAAATTTCTAAGTCTCCTGAGAGTTTCTGATTTGCTCTTTCGATCTTTCGTCATTTATTCTATCTTTTGGGCCGGCACAAGGGTCTCGGCGAACGATGTGGACTCCGGTAGCAGCAGTGCAGGGACTCTGTGTGTCTTCCGGTTTCTTCCGTCTTCTCTGTCCTAAAATATCCAGATTATATGGTCTTGCGTCTGATAGGGTTGAAGATTGGCCAGGGTTTGTGTTCTTTTTCTAAAATTCCATATTCACAAAAAAAAGTGGTTTTTGCCAAATTTGGGCTTATCTTGCTCCATTTTGAGAGTGGTCAGAAGAGCCAAGCCACCTTTTTTACTCCTACTTCCTTCATGTCTCATCTCATACTACCGCTCCATATGGGCAGCACTAATCCTTCTCTTCCTTTTCCCAACTTTTCAGCCACTAAACTCAACCTGCTTTCTTTAATTGACTAAACTTTCAAAATGGCGTAGCGAAAAGGGATTTTCAATCGTCAGCTTGTTTTATGCTGGAATCTCTCTTGGCCAGGCCATCAAAAAGAAAAGGAAAAATATTTCTACTTCTACTTAAAAAGTTTTTTTTTCAGCTTATGTGTTTTTACGATCAATAAATCATATCGTCTGTTTGTCCATGGTCACTTCAAAATAGTAATTAAGTTTTCCTTATCACTTGCGTTCAAGGAAATCTGAATTAATGTCTGGGCATAACATTTTTCTTGGGACGAATTATAAAAAGCGAATTCTTCAGACTGACTTCTCTTTCTGTTGCAAGTACGTCTCTTCTGGGTAGTTGATTCGTTTCCTTAGTCCCTTTTTGTCCAGAGAAATCATAAATATTGTTCTGACGATCACTGAGTTTCTTTATCAACAACATATTAACTACTGCCTTTCTGCTTCCTGCTTTCCTGCATGCTGGAAATTCTCCTCAGTCGTTCCTGTCTTTAAGAATTGTGGTGAACCCTCGGACCCATCCAACTATCGCCCTATCAGTCTCCTACCAATATTCGGGAAAGTGTTCGAGGCTATAATAAATGCTGAAATAGTTCATCATCTCACCGCCCACAAGCTGTTCTCCGACAGGCAATATGGATTCCGATTTGACAGGTCCACAGCCGACCTGCTAACTACTGTAACGGAGTACATGCTACAGGCCCTTGATGAGTCTGACGAGGCTCGCGCGGTTGCTCTGGATATCTCCAAGGCTTTCGACAGGGTTTGGCACCCTGGCCTCCTATGCAAACTACGCGGTTATGGTATTACCGGTCGCCTGCTTGACCTAATCCAATCTTTCTTAAATAACCGCAAAATGAAGGTCGTTCTGAATGGGCGTGCCTCTTCGTCCTACAGCACGAATGCTGGTGTCCCACAAGGCTCTATCCTGGGCCCAACGCTCTTCCTTATTTTCATCAACGACCTCCCAGATGAGATCAGGTCCCAAGTAGGCATCTACGCAGATGACACTACAATATACTCCCGCTCCAGTAAGAAACCTGTCGTGGCGGACAGACATAATCTCGCTGCTGACCTTGAGCGGGATCTACACTCTGTGGTGAACTGGGGCAAGAAGTGGCTTGTCAACTTTAATTCCTCTAAGACCAAGCTGTTGTCTGTCAACCATTACAGGCAACCTCTTCTGCCTCCCATAAGCATGGACCAGATGATTCTCCCGGAGAGTAATACACTACGCCTCCTCGGACTTACCCTGTCCTCAGACCTCAAATGGAAGCACTATATTGAATCCATAGCAAAATCTACTGCTAAGAAGATTGGGTCACTATGTCGATCCAGGATGTTTTTTCCACCTGAATCCATCCTGCATATATACAAGTCAACCATCCGTCCGTGCATGGAGTACTGCTGCCATTTATGGTCAGGTGCCCCTGCCGTTCTCCTCAGTGTTCTTGACAAGCTCCAAAGGAGAGTCTGTAATGTGATAGGTACTGATCTGGCGACTCGTCTGCAGCCACTTTCCCATCGTCGAAATGTGGCCTCCCTCTGTCTCTTCTATAAATACTTTCATGGCTTCTGCTCGGATGAGCTTAAGTCACTGATGCCTCCTCAACAGGTGTTTACCCGTTCAACCAGACTGGCAACTGGGTCCCACCCATTCACAGTCAGGTTAGCCAAACGCAGACGACAATTCTACTCCTGCAGCTTCCTCTCTCGCACTTCCCGCCTGTGGAACTCACTCCCGTATTCTTGCTTTCCTGACGGCTACGACCTCCAGAAATTTAAAAGCAAAGTTAATACTCACCTACTAACCACTGGCCTCTAGCTCTCTCTCCCCTCCCCTGTATAAGCTTCCCTTTCTCTCCGCCCATGTACCTGTCATTGCACCTGCTTTCTCAGTTTTCTATTGTTCCTTTCTAACTAGCTTGTACTCCTCACTCTTTTCTAATTAATCTTTCTACACTTATGTAACCCCCTGCACATCAGTGGCGTTTCTGCCTTGCTCGGGGTGAAATGATTAAAAAAAAAAAAAAAAAAAAAAAAAAAAATATGCTTCTTTTTACTTGAAATCTTCTAGTATACATTTAACGGTCTCTTTCTTATCAGCGGGAAGTAGGAAAGCATAGTAGTCTTGGTTTTGCTCGATCTTTCTGAATACCGTTTAGTTAATTCTGGTTTCGATTATCCTTAGAGTTGTTTTAAAACATGATTTCCAACGCATTTTGTTAGTTAATTTTCTTCTCAACTTTTCAATACATCTTCCTGTAATTTCAACAGTTATGCAGTTAGTAGACTATTTCCATTTTTTTTTAATTTGCTCACTTTTCGGCGATCATCTAGGTAGACCTATGCTAAGTCTACTGAGCAAGTTGTGTCTAACATGTATACTGATACATTAAGTTACCTCATTCTCTAGTTCTTGTCTTTTATCTTGACTTCCTTCCAGAGAGATTAACGAGCACCCTTTTTCTTCTATATATGATCAGTTATGTATGATTTCAACGTCACTCCTCAAAGATTTTGTGATATTTCCCCACCCCTAATTTTAAGCAATAGCTAGTCTCTCCTTTGTATTCTTTGCCCCAACTGCAGAAACTGGAATATACACAGATCTTAGTCAATTATTTTTTGAGCAGACTACTTGGTTCGGGAGAGATATCTTCAACAGATTGAACTGCTTTTTGAATACAGTTTTCATGTTATGTGAACCGCAGATCATTTTAAGCTTTAAAAATGTACTCCTTATGTATGGTAAACAGACCATGACAGTTTTTTTTTATTATTGTTCTCGATTTTTCTATTCCCGATCGTGGAATCTGATATTATATTTACAGGCAAGTTTTACCTATCAAGAGTGTTTTTGGTTTACGGCTTATCACGTTGAATACACCGGTTCTCGCTCGATCACCGAAGTTAAGCAACGTTGAGCCTGGTCAGTACTTAGATGGGTGACCGCTTGGAATACTAGGTGCTGTAAGCGTTTCGTGACGCATGTGCGTTGTTGTGCAGTGGATATCTGCTCGGAAAGAGAAATCGGTGAGCCGAGTTCGAATTCCAGTTGAATACCCTGCATTCACTTAAGCACTGGTACCCTTGGGAAAGGTATTAATCCGTCCCTTCCCTCCAGTTATGGATTAAATAACAAGGGTAGGACTTGGGGACCCTGCTCTTAAAAACAAATCCCAATGAATTTGATACTCGAAAAGAAAAATGCTGTAAAAATAAAATGAGCTTACCCAAAATCATTGGTAATGACCTAAAATGATCCCATAAGGATTAATAGGTCGTTAAACCGCGAAACAAACAAACAAACAAACAAACAAACAAACAAACAAGAGTGTTTCTAATGCTGGCCACTTCCCGGGCATGAGTTTAGTATAATATTGTAGACAGCGGTCTATACTTTTTTGGACACTGTATGGATGTGAGAATTGAAGTTAGGTATTGTTTTGTTCGACAATCTTCGTCGCCACTGTTGTGTCGTGAGTAAGAATAAATAACTCAATAACAGGAATAGGTTAATTGTTGTATTCCGTGAAAATAGTATTTACAAAGGTTATTAGTATCCAATACAAGAATAAAGAAAGGTTAATCGTCCCAACCGTCGTAAGACGTAGTATGAGCAATGGGTACTTCCGGGTCGTCACCGGAAGTCTACGACTGACTTGTCGATACGGCTGCTCGGCACACTCTCTACCCAACGTAGATGCCACCATTACTTTACATAGTAATGGAATAGACCATTATAGCCGAATAGGCGCGGGCGTCCCAACAGGTATCGTCCGGTGAATACTTGTTTAATATATATGGATATCTAGAACTCATACTTTGTGCAACTTAGCACACCCGGGAAGGCCAGCTGTTCTGTTGTTGTTGTTTTTTTTTTTCTCCATTGGGAAAGTCTAATTGAACTTACATGGTCCAGCAGTATTTGTACAGGTTCCTTGACGGGTGGAGGCAGAGTATGAAGGCGTGATCTAAGTATCTAGACCACACGGTTTGGCTTTAGTTATGACATTTCTATAAAAAATTTTCTCGAAGTATTCCATGTGTATATTGTAAAATTACTGGAGATAATAGCGATCCCATAACTAAGTCCTCCTCCTGATGGAACTCAATTGTAAGTATATTGTTAACATTTTCATACATTTCTCTGCTGGGATTCTTGTGTGGTCTCCTGAGAGACGTCATTTGTTTTTGAACCACCGATAAAACATTATCGCTAAGTGGATTAGGCTCACAACAATGTGAGTATTAACCACTGTGAAATATTTCCAAACGAAAATTGAAAAAAGTGTTTGGTTTGAAATTTCAAGAGGTTTACTTGTGGTGATACCGAGCAAAGCGAGGGACCGGATGTTTGCCCTCAGAAATCCAGAAAGCAAATGACCAAAACTGGTCTTTGCGCACCCGGCTCCACGTATATGTTCCGGCAAAAAACTAAAAATTAATAAATATCAAATTCCTCTTCGCGAGCCTACGAGAATTTTATTTATCGTCCAATGGGAAGCCCAGAATTAAATACGGGTGTGAATTCCTAAATGACTTGCTGGGACTCACAAAGACGAAAGAAAAAGCTGACACAGAAAGCATCGCCAGTTGAGAACGTACGAGTATAATTAGCACGTCCCTTGACCTTGTCAAGCGCTCATACTATGCTCACCTCCTTTCCCCCTCATCTACTTCGCTGTCCCTGAGTTACTTACCCGACCAAGGAGCGGAGACAGCAAAGACATTCCTAACTGACAAACGCTCACACATACATACGCACAAACTCTCTTTTCGGCATTTACTGCTATGAACATTTTAACGTCTTTTGAACCCATCCTAAAGACATTACTTTATTTGTAAAATAAAACCTTAATTGATATCTGTGTATATATAAAATGTTGTTTCTATACTTAATTTGATTTTCTTGTTTATACCCCCCTTATAGTGGGCTATCTACTAACGAGGCCAAATTCAGTTAATCTGTTTCAACATACAACTACGTTTCACTAGAACGGATAACCCACTATATACCCAGTATGAACATAGGTACGTGAAGAAGACCGGAGAGTAGAATGACAAAAATGTTGTTAGCATAACAAACAATATAGAAATGTGGCGAAAGTAGAAAGGCATATAATAACTACAATTCCCCATTTAAAATCATTCCGATGAAAAGCAAAGTTTCTCATTCTTTTATGATATTTCTTCGCTATAAAATTTGATCGGCTAATATTGGAATAAGAGGCAATGTATGTTCGGTCGTAGATAAAAAAACCCAAAAAAAACCTTAACAATCTCTATAAAGTAAGATTTAGTAATTTGGTAAAAGAAACGAATTAGCCAGATTTAAATTATAGCGAACACACTATGAAAATATATTCAGTTAATCAGTTTCAAACAAAATAAAACCCTCTTTGCATGAAAAATTATTACGATATCTCCAATCTCGGCTATGTTTATCAAATGGCCTTGTGTCAAACACAACCGAAGTCCCGACAATTTAAAATATCAGAAAGTTGAAGGTTGGATGTTGAAATGTGGAAGAATAAAATATTTCGTTTTGTATGTTTAAGTAAAATTTTATTAACTAAACAGAATAATAAATTTTTAAAAAGAAAATGTTCAAAGAGAAAAATGTACGTAGTTAAATATTCCACAGAAATGACAGTAAGATAAATGAATTCAGAACTTATAGTTGATAGTAGCAGAATGTGTATATGTAGAAAGCTTAACAGGTTACTAATAAAGGGTGTTCCTTTCTTCTTTTTTAAAGGTCGGCGAGAGAGTGACAAGGAAGGTGAAGCAATAAAGGAAACTGTAATTATCAAACGTTAATATTTAGGAGTCAGTTGATGTATCTGGTTGTTGTTGTTGTTGTTGTTGTTGTTGTTGTTGTTATCTTCTTCTTTGTTGAGAAAGGAGAAGAGAAGGTAAAAGAAATTAGCATGAGTGAAGAAGGAGAACAAATATGTGACGGGACTTTACGTCCAAGTCGACAAATTACAATTTCTTTAGTCACATCTTGCATGTCGTCTCTCTGTGCTCTCATTTGACTGACTGTGACCAGTCAAGAGATGTAAATAAGTAGTGAAATTTAGTCCTATGATTGGATCAAACGGCATAACCATTTTTTAGGTGTTAAGAAAATTTGACAGAGGTCATAGTTCAATTGCTATTTCGTAACCAATCAGATTCTAAAATTTTAATTTTCATACCGACTTGTGAAATTTGCCTTGGTCTGGATTTTTCCAAAATGTTTCCAGTCATTCTGATCCAATTTTGCAGGTATGCAATTTTACTTTTTGCATTTCAGTTGGATGATATAGGATGTGTATCCTATACCAATGAGTAGATAACCAAATTAAAATCAAATTTAATTATTTAAAATATGTATCAAATTATTAATCTGCAAGCTTTCAGCTTTAAAGCGTGTATAGTTATTATAAATTTTATATTTTTTAAGTAACACACTTTCAAATAGAGCCGAGCATTTTTCTGTTAAACATTCACACGCATACTGATATTTAATACTATTGTATCGTCAAGGGGAATGATACACAGAGAATAATAAGTGCTTAATATATTTATTCAGAACAGTATCCGGTGTTAATGCATATATACAAAAAATACAGAACAATTAGTTTTTTTTTTATAATCATATCGCCCCCAAGCAAGGCATATTACTGCCACTGTTTTGCAGGGGGTTACATAGGAGGAAAGTTATGAGAAAGAGTGACAGGTCATGGGGGTGTCAGGAAGTGGGCAAGTGAAAGATGACTGTGGCCATAAAGTCAGTGATAAATTTATATATTGATTGTAACATAAAATTGATCCCTCATTTTATGTTTACATAATTTCTTTTCTGTTGATAAGCTGTAGAAAACAAATCAATCAATGAAATACTGATTAGCTACACATGCATGTCTTTTAGATTTATTTACATTCTCTGGAATATAAATGTATAATTTTTTTTTATAATCATATCACCCCAAGCAAGGCATTTTACTGCCACTGTTTTGCAGGGGTTACATAGGAGGAAAGTTATGAGAAAGAGTGACAGGTTATAGAGGGTGCTAGGAAGTGGGTAAGAGAAGGATGACTGTGGGCATAAAATGAGGGATCAGTTTATATATTGATTGTAATGTAGAATTGATTCTCCACTTTATATCCACATTATAATAGTATAGAATTTTTTTTTTATAATCATATCACCCCAAGCAAGGCATTTTACTGCCACTTTTTTGCAGGGGGTTACATAGAAAGAAAGTTATGAGAAAGAGTGACAGGTATAGGAGGTGTCAAGAAGTGGGTAAGAGAAAGATGAGAATACTGATGAGAGTGGAGTGGACAGAGAAAGGAGCATGAGAGAGAGGATGCAGATTAGTGAGATAGGAGATGACTATTGACTTTACATTGAAATTCTTGGAGATTGTAGCTGTCGGGAAAGCAAGTAAACGGATGGCAATTCCACAGGTAGGAAGTGCGAGAAAAGAACCCGATGGAGTAGAATATGTGTTTACAATTTATTGGTTTCACAGTAAAAGGGTGAGACCTAGTTGTTAATCCTGTGGCTCAAGTAAATTCATATATAGGGGGCACCAGTGAGCTAAGTTCATCGGAATTGCAAACAATTAACAAGCCAAATTAATGAGCAAAAGAGAAGAGGGTCTAACTGGTGAATAGTCGACGAAGTAAATCAGTTGGAAGATTAATCTACTTGTCGCAACTTATTAAAAACAACTCTTTAAATACATACTTGTAGACTCTTTCAGACTACACAGTCCATCAGTTAGAGTGCTGAAGTGGTGCTAGCTACTCTGTAACAAATACTATATTTGTGTACCATCTAAACTTATTTATAAATGGAACTTTGTCTCTATGTGTGTGTATGTGTGTGTGTGTATGTGTGTGTGTATGTGTGTGAGTGTGTGTCCGTTACCTATAGACTCCAAAATGGCTGAACCGATTTTCTTGAATATTTACATAGTTGTACTATAAGTGTCTGCAAATGTTCTTAGCTAGGTTTTGTGTTGAGGTGCCACATCTGGGCACAAAACATTGATACCACACCCTCATTTGCACCACAAAACATTCAAGGTGTATGCAAAGCAGAGGACATCATCTGGGTAAAGTCTCCACATCAGACACTAATAGCGACACAAAGGAGAGTGAATGATTTGTGTATTTAAAATCTAGTTCACCAAGTGATTCCTCCAGTACCAGCAGTTCAGAGACCAAGGCCTGAGCACCCAATGACACTCCAGGCTATAGTTCATTTGAGAAAGAAACTCTCATTGTTCCTCTTCGAAGGACTACTCAACAGGAGAGACCTGCCTTGGGATGCATCAGCTGTGATCAGGAGATCAAGGGAGAGTGTAGCAGGGCCAGAAGAACCAGAGTTGCGTGTATGTTTTGCAAAGGAGTGGTCGAGACGGCGAATCAACGAGCTTCGGACGGATGGTGAATTGGACAGCACTTCGAGCTGATAGAGGTGGTGGTGTCACTTGTAGCCATTTTTATTGGCTGTTCTGGGCGCTCATAGCCAATGAGCGGCCAGAACTAGCTGGTTGGATTAGGTGTGTAAAACCTAGTATACTCATTTAGGAGGCGTTGAGTTTTTCCTTCTTGACGGTGAGCGGTGTTTCGGAGATCGCAATGAGAAGTGTTTTGCCTAGCGAAGCTAGTGGATGCGTATTACCTTTCTTTTCCTGTGTTTGATTCCAACCAATTATTTTTTGTAACAGACTTTTTTTTCTTAAGTAGGAATCTTTTAAAAGAGTTAATAGACAACCAATTTTAAAATTCTACTTTTAATTTACATTTATTTTATTTATCATTATGATAATTTTATTCAGGCAATTGAATAGATTTAAATCTGAGAGTGATTTAAAATTTTCTTTTTTTCTGAAAGGTCACTATCTGATGTGGACTGAAAGTAAGGGCCACGGTAGGAAACATGGAACACGGGTTAGAGGTAAAGAAAGATCAGAAAGGTTACAAAGAATAGTGTAAGAGTAAGCGGAGCTTTCTATCCATTGGTGTCCAATATTGGTAGTTGTACGGGGCTGCACACTACTGGTGCTACAATATTTAGTCGGCCTTCCCACTTAAGGTAAAATGTGACACAGGGTCATTTTTATGTGGGTCTTCCGAGCCATATAGCCCGGTCAAAAATATCTCTCAATCTTTCCCCAGTCGTGACCTTACTCTTCGGCGGAGCCAAGACTGGTTAGTGCTCTCTGCTCGAAGGCAGAGAGCTGACAGTGACAAAGGTAGCACTACTGGTACTACGGTATTTACTAGCCTTCCCACGCAAGGCCAGATGTGACACATGGTCATTTTATAGTGGGTATTCCCGGCCATATAGCCGGGCCAAAAAATGTCTGTCTATTTTTACCAAGTCGTGGTTCTACCCTTTGGTGGAACCACGACTGGGTTTGTGCTCTCTGCTCGGAAGCAGAGAGTGCCCTCTACCCGAAGGCAGAGAGCTGACAGTGTTAATAGAAGCACTACTGGTGCTACTCCCATAATACTACCATTCACTTAGTAACATAGTACTGGAAGAGTCCATGATGTAGGTAAGTATTGGTCTTACAACACTATCCCATTTAACATCATCATCTTCTAAATTTATTTAGACGACTTGTTTGTTCAAAATTCCCAAGTTCATCTAATATTTATCAAAAGAATAAATAAGAAAGAAACTTACAACTCTGAAAATTAACCATTAATCAATATGAAATACTACATATAAAAATCAATACTGTTTTACTAAGTATAATATTTTATATAAAAAAATAAGATACCAGAGGAAGGAATTCGCCTATAATAAAAGAAAATGTTACTGGGTTAATTATGCTATCACTGTAGAAAAAGGTAAATCCACTTCTATACAAGGATAGTATATGACTTACTTTAGATGATACCAAAACAGACTTTATACTCAGTGTCTATCAGAGAAACCAGGAGAATTAGTAGGTTGACATGAGAGATAGCCTCCTAGCTACCAGGCTTATATATGCAATTCTCTAAGTGTCAGTGGCTATCCTTGACAGGAAAACACATAAAAACAACTGCACTTAGAATATGTACCAGAAGACAGGTAGATATATAAGCGCCCACCTAAGAGAGAAGAAGCATACAGTCTTATAAATGCCAATGAGTGTCTGAAGAAAATCCTAATGCCACTCACTTGCTGACAGTGACTGATAAAGTTCAAAGTTGAATAAGCATTAATATTGCCTGAGAGATTTAGTCTCATGTACTTATTAGACTGTATAATTAAATAAATGTAGTTCAATATTTTGCAAGGTTCTTATTAAAGAAAGTGTAGACTCATTGGAAACAAGCTGAACAGTAACCAAGCAATATTAAAATAAAAACTAGATGATATATTTCTAGACCTGACAGTGGAATAAGAACAGTCTACCTGTGTAGATTAAATAAAGGGTTTAATTTGAAATTCCTTTTATGTTATCCAGATCAACATACACCTGATGATGGTCAGAGGGCACAACATCTGAAACACTGTGATAACAACAACAATGGTGAAGACAATAGTATGCATGCAATTAATAATTACTAGCAGTATAGCCCAGCATTGCCCGGGTATAATGAAAGCTTTAAAATTAATCCATGGTCCTGGAGCTCAGACTCTTTGGACGTTGGCACGAAAGACTAAAAAGCAATAGTTGTTTCCGGTTAAAACGTTGCTTCAGTTCGGTGATCGAGCGAGAACCGGTGTATTTAATGTGATATGGTCATAAGCACACACATCCGTCACTAAACGCTTACAGCACCTGGAATTCCCAAGCGGTCACCCATCTAAGTACTGACCAGGCTAAACGTTGCTTAATTTCGGTAATCGAGCGAGAACCGGTGTATTCAATGTGATAGGCCATATTATGTAAAGTGTACTTAGGCTTATTTGAAACAGGCTGAACAATAACCAAGCAATATTAAAATAAAAACTAGATGAGATATTTCTAGACCTGGTAGTGGAATAAGAACAGTTTACCTCTGTAGATTGAATAAAGAGTTTAGTTTGAAATTCCCTTTATGTTATCCAGATCAACATAAATCTTATGAAGGTCGGAGTGTAATATAATAATCTGGCCCAACCCGAGAAGGCTGAGGAAGCGTGGGCGTTCCCGGTTGATGAAAAGTAGCGGATGTCACTTTGACCCTATTTCCGGCAGAGCGGAAATAGACAGGGTCTCTGAGAATTTACGTAGGCGTCGCGTAGGCGTCGCGTGATCAAGAAAAAACCGGAAGAAACAATTTCCGCTTTTGGAAGATATATAAAGACTGCGAAAACACAGATAAGACGAGTCTCCAGAAGTCGACAGTAGAAGAGAAGTCGAGTCACAGTCGAAGTCAGAAGTCGAAACAGAGAAGTCGAAGAAGTCAGTCTTGACAGACGAGTCTCGAGAAGTCGAAGAAGAAGCTAGACAAGCTAAGCAGAGAGTATACACTCCCGTCGAACCCCCCGTCACCACGTCGAAGCCCACTAATTAGAAGCGCGCTCTCTCACTCCTGCCACTAGGCCACACGGTCCATCACCATCGTCGTCAATAAAAAATATAAGTCATATATTTTTATATACACCCGTGTTTGTTATTTGTCGCTATATAACAGGAGGGCACGACGTCCGAAACGTTGGGATAACAACAAAGACGAGGACAATAGTCTGCATGTAATTAGTGTAAATAAAAATACTAATTAACTAATCACCACACCGGGCTTTCCCAGAGATAAAAATATCATTCTCTGTCAGTGTTTTCTCATATGAAACATTTATTATTCCAGATATCATATTTCCTGCTGCTTAGGCCTATCACATTGAATACACCGGTTCTCGCTCGATCACTGAAGTTAAGCAACGTTGAGCCTGGTCAGTACTTAGATGGGTGACTGCTTGGGAATACCAGGTGCTGGAAGCGTTTAGTGACGGATGTACGTTGTGGTGCAGTGGATATCGGCTCGGAAAGAGAAATCGGTGAGCCAAGTTAAGCTATGTTGAGCCTGATCAGTACTTAGATGGGTGACTACTTGGGAATACCAGATGGAGTAAGCATTTTTTTGCTTACAACCATATCACGTTGAATACACCGGTTCTTGCTTGATCACCGAAGTTAAGCAATGTTGAGCTTGGTCAGTACTTACATGGGTGACCACTTGGGAATACCAGGTGCAGTAAGCTTTTTTTGCTTATGGCCATAGCACGTTGAATACACTGGTTCTCCCTCAATCACCAAAGTTAAGCAATGCTGAGCCTGGTCAGTACTTAGATGGGTGACTGCTTGGGAATACCAGGTGCTGTAAGCGTTTAGTGACGGATGTGTGTTGTGATGCAGTGGATATCGGCTCAGAAAGAGAAATCGGTGAGCTGAGTTCAAATTCCAGTTGAATACCCTACATTCACTTAAGCACTGGTACCCTTGGGGAAGGTATTAATCCATCCCTTCCCTCCAGTTATGGGTAGGACTTGGGGACCCTGCCTTTAAAAACAAATCCCAATGAATCTTGATACTTGAAAAGAAAAAAAAAGTATTACTAGACACAGAATTTATATAAAAAGAAAACAACAATAAATTGTTGAAAGAAAAAGGTATTACCAGCAATAAATAAATAAAATTTAGTTGGCAATAAATGACCCACCAAGGTTGATATGCCATAAAACAAAAACAAACAACCAATCATCATAAGAACCTCGCAAAATATTGAACTAGATTTTTTTCCAAATACCTTTGAGAAGAGCCATGAGAATTTCACCGAATCAGGTTGGGTAAATATAAGAAGCCAAAAATTCACCACGAACCTAATAAACTGGTTTTGCTGCATGTATATTTTTTGACGTACTACTGTAAAACAATATCTGTTGTTGTTCCTGCTGAACTGTGGTAATTTACAACAAAACTGAAACATGAATAGTTTTCTCTAAGCCAGAACAAGACAAACAAGATTAGGCTTGCTTCTTCAATGCAGTCGATCTCTTCAAATGACCTCTCATCACAAAATGTTTTCTTCTCCTGATCTTAATCCATTTTGAGTGGGTGGATTTTAAACTATTGTCTGAATGGAAAATCAGTCTTCAGTCAAGAGAGAATGGAAATGATTGCTGTTTGAGTTTTTATCATCATGTGAAGAATATAACAATGCGTAATAATGGGGATTATTTCTTATTATTTCTCAAACTATTATCTTCATCTTTGTTGTTTTCAGTACAATGCTTCTGCTAACATGTCCAATTTAACTTTTCTTAACTTGTGTTGTATCTAGTGATTTTTAAAAGTTGTCTTGTACTTCTTTTTTTTTCTTTCTTTGTAATTTGCTCTAACAGAATCTCAGGACTGTGTGTTAAGGTCCAACATAAGTATGGTCAACATGAGAATAGATAGAATCATTAAAAGTTGTATAGTATTATGAGGATAGACGAGTTTTGTTTATTTTTATCAAAGACTCTCGTTTCTAAAATCTGAAAAAATATTTCCTGTCATATAGTAATGATTTTTTTTAACATGCACTCATAATTTATGAATATTTAGGAAAAAATAATAATATTCAACAATGATTCATCCATATTTACATGTCAATTTTTTAGAATTTAAAATGATTTTCATAATTTATGAATATTTAGGAAAAAATAATAATATTCAACAATGATTCATTCGTATTTACATGTCAATTTTTTAGAATTTAAAATGATTTTCATAATTTATGAATATTTAGGAAAAAATAATAATATTCAACAATGATTCATCCATATTTACATGTCAATTTTTTAGAATTTAAAATGATTTTCATAATTTATAATCGTAGATATTTAATTCTGGAATTTTATTTAAAAATGTATTATGGCAATTTTTTTTTCCTTCAAAAATATGTTATAGCAATAACTGTTTTCCTTCAAAAATATATACTTTTCTATAAAAGTCTATTTTTATACTTTCATAGTGTTTTGACCCCAGTTTGGGGGTTAACTATTTGCCCATAGCTGGGGACCCTAACAGATGGTACCACTTCGGGTCAGGGTGGACCTGGGAACAACAGCAATTAAGAGGTGGTTCCATGCTCCTCACAACCCCCCAATCGGAGGCCTTGCTGCTGGATGCAGTTTACCGTCATACCAAGGACCATAATATAAAGGAGTAAACGAGTATTGGAAGAGGTAGGAGAATCTTGCCGATAACTAGTCTGGTTAAGAAAAAACTACTAGTAAATCTACACAAATTTACTAAAGTTACTAGTAAATATACTGATTAAGTAAATATACAGGGTGCGATGAGTAAATTGTCGCCTTTTTATATTTTTAATTTTGCCTATGTACATTATTGTTGTTGTAGATTTTGTCAACTGCACAGTATAGTAGGGTCAGTTGGACACCGTCTGTGAGAAAATATCACAGATAGGTTGCACCATTGGTTTGAGATTGTCAAAGTGAGTATTTGTAGTTGACTCACAGACGGATCATACTATAATCTGTGGATTTACATGGCCCCCTTTTTTTTAATGTAAATATAACTAATATTTGTTAAATATTTTCAAATATTCACTGTTATTTTAAAACTTTGCATATATTAAAGCACAAGAACAGTGTTTCTTCATTTAGATATAGTTATTAAACTTCATCAGGACTGAAACCCTAAAATTCTTCTTGTTCATCATCACTGTCAAATATTCTTTACATTGTTTGTTCAGTTAATTTTATTTATCCCTTATGCTTGAGTCCATGGTACTTGCCTGTGGACGACTGATACACTATGGTCTACTTCAGATTCATAAAGTTCAATTCTGTTACTCTGCTACGAAATCTTGTAATACAGGCCTACATGGAGCATAAAACAGTAGCCACATCATGTGTGAAAATATATCCGAATACGCATGCTCAATACATGTTATAGGGCAATGTCATAATTCTCAGCTGTAAACAGTGTCAAATGTATGAGGAATGTAAATGGGAATATTATGCTGTAATATATATATATATATATATATATTTTTTTTTAGGTATTTAAATGCTCTTTTTTATAATATTCATTAATTTTTTATATTTTTTATATGTATGTGTGTGTGCATATGTTTAATGTACATATATGTGTGTGTGTGTGTGTGTGTGTGTGTATATGTATACATATGTGTGTACACATATATATTGTGTGTGTGAATTTTTGTATATATGTGTGTACACATATATATGTGTGTATGCGCATGTATGTGTATATACGTATATAAGTGTGTATGGAATTGAATGTATGTGTGTGTGTGTATGTATGTATATATGTATTCATAATCAAAGGAATTGTGTATGTGTATGTGTATGTATGTATGTGTGTACTTCTATATGTATGTGTAATTGTAAATGAAAATATTTTTTTTTTTTTTTTTTTTTGCCTAGCGGTGTCTTTATTTAGTTTAAATCAAATGACCTAAAAAATTTATTTTAAATCCTATATGTTTTTATTCCCTTTAAAAATAATTATGCCTTTTTAAGTAAAGGCCTTTTTCTAATACTTCAACGTTTTTGGGAAGTTAGGTTTTTGAATATGTCCAGCGTCTGTAAGATATAAAAATTTTTTTCTTTCTTTTTTTTTCTTTTTCCCTCCCTTCCTTCCTTTATCTCTCTTATCTCCCACCTTTTTTCCGTGTTGTTTAACCTTACATCAATTCAACACGGCCGTCCGTTAATTTTTAAGTTACAATTCTCTTTCCTTTTTTGCGAACCCAGACGATGTCAATTTTTTCTTTTCTTGTTTATTTGATTTTATTTTCTTTTTCTTTTTCTTTTTTAATTTCTTTGCAAATCTATTTAAAAAGGAAAATTAGACTGATTTTTCTCCAGTTTCTGAAAGGATTTTTCTGTTACTGAGGTGATCCCCACGGGGATTTTCATATCGAAATGATCATCCAACATCATTGAATTAATCCTTTTTTAATTTATATATATATATATATATATATATATATATATATATATACGCTCTTACTATTTACGCTACCCTGATAGAGCACTCTGGAAGAATGGTAGACTTTGAAAAACAGTAGCTACTCTGGCATGTACACATCGCTCATTCAGTAAAATGAATTAGAGCACTCTGGCTATTGGACGCGTATAATGATAATATACACGCTAAAAAGTCTGCCTTCTTCTACCGAACGCTCATTGCCCAGAGGGAGAATCGCTGACTGACGTCAATTCAGTCGGGTTTCAATCCTGGGTTAAAAAGCAATCAGAGTCTAACCATAATGATGAGCTGTGATACAGCGAAACAGATCTGTCTGCGGATGACTATATATATTTCTATCAGCATCATCTATCTAATTCTAAACTTATTTATAAATGGAACTTTGTGTGTGTGTGTGTGTGTGTGTGTGTGTGTGTGTGTGTGTGTGTGTGTGTCCATTACCTATAGACTCCAAAACAGCTGAATCGATTTTCTTGAAAATTTACACAGTTGTACTATAAGCGTCTGCGAGTGTTCTTAGCTAGGTTTTGTGTCGAGGTACCTCCGATAAATATCGGAAATCGATAATCGAAAAAATAGAGTTCTAGAAGGAGTGGTCCGATTTTAATCAAATGTGATACACTCATAGACAAAGACATAAGAAACGATATTCAGAAGTTTCAAGGTTGCAACTCTTACAATAGTACAGAGAATCGATAATATATATATATATATATATATATATATATATATATATATATATCTAATCTAAACTTATTTATAAATGGAACTTTGTGTGTGTGTGTGTATGTGTGTGTGTGTGTGTGTGTGTGTGTGTATCCGTTATCTATAGACTCCGAAACGGCTGAACCGATTTTCTTGAAAATTTACACAGTTGTACTATAAGCATCTGCGAAGTTTCTTAGCTAGGTTTTGTGTTAAGGTACCCCCGATAAATATCGAAAATCGATAATCGAAAAAAATCGGGTTCTAGAAGGAGTGGTCTGATTTTAATCAAATATAATACACTCATAGACAAAGACATAAGAAACGATATTCAGAAATTTCAATCTTGCAGTTCTTACAATAGTGCAGAAAATCGACAATTTATATATATATATATATATATATATATATATATATATATATATATATATAAAAGGCAAGATGTTTGTGTGTGTGTCTGTTTATCTGTCTGTATGTCCTTTATACAAATCCACAATTTTTATCCGATTCTCACCAAACTTCACACAAATATTCTTTAGGCTGAGTCTGAGCTCCAGGACCATGGATTAGTTTTAAAGCTTTCATTACACCCGAGCAATGCTGGGTTATACTGCTAGTATTAGTATAAATCTGTAAGTCGGTAGGATCCTTTTAATACTTGATTAGTAGAGGACAACTTTCCAATGCTTAATGTACGCATTCTGGTACTTGTATCTGTATCTACACCTTCCCATAATGATAGTTACTAAAAAGTTAATGCCAATTTTACAGATATGTCGAGTATATAGTTTGTGCACCTATGTTTTGAAGAAAACTTTGGTAAAAAAGGTGGGACTTAACCGTGAATATGTACAGTAAATAAGAAGTAGAAAAAAAGCAATAAAACTGAGAAAAACTTTTTAGCTAATGTGGGATATTTCTTTTACATTGAAATAAAAAATGTCTTTCTTGCTTCTTTTTTTGGCGGACATGTATGACATTACCACGACTTGTAAATATGTTGATTATCATTTTTTTTACTTTTTTTTAGTGCAATATAATCGATTTAGACCTTAAACTTTCCAATTATCAAGAATAATTTTGAAAAAATTCATTATTTAAGATTTTTAGTGGGTGCTCAGTTTTTCATCCAACTTTATAGTAAATCGATCCTCCATTTAGGAAACACTCACGTTGGGATAGCTTTGATGTTACTGAGACCATGTAGAGAGAAGCTTACAATTTGAAGATGGACAAACCCATGGAAAATTTTTAATTATCCCTACTTCATATTAATGAAAAATAAGTTATTTTAAACATTGAAAAAGAAAAAGTTTTGGACAGATTTTCTTTAAAATAATTCCTGTTGTAAATAATTTGGAATGAAAATATGACATGCAAAACATTACAAAAAAGATTTTTGACAGAAAATTTTTAAAATAATTCCTATTCTAAAAAGATTTTGAATAAAAACATATTTCTGGAATGGTTTTTTTCATTAATTTCTTACAAGTCTAAAAAAAGAAAAAAGAAAAAGGGCAACAATTTGAAGTGAGTGTTTCCAAAATGGAGGACTGATTTACTATTACACTGTATGAGAAACTGAGCACCCCACTAAAAATCTCTAAATATTGAATTTTTTCCAAAGTTTTCTTGAAAACTGGAAACTTTAAGTACTAATCGGTAAGAATGCACTGAAAAAGTCTAAAAAAAATTATAATCAACAAATTTACCGGTGGTGGCAATGTCATACAGGTCTTCCCTTATTTTTAATGTTCTTTAGGGTTGAGAAGCTTAATTCTTTAGGGTTGAGAAGCTTAATTCTTTAGGGTTGAGAAGCTTAATTCACATAAATAAGAAGTAGGAAATTGCAATAAAACTGATAAATCATTTGTAGCTAATGTTGGGTATTTTTTTGTATTGAAATCTGAAATGTATCAATGGGTGCTGTTGTATATTTTATTTAGAGCACTTGATCACAAGAAATGGAGGCCAATTCTTTTTTCTCCCTCAACTGAAGTCTTATATAAGAAGGAACATTTATGAAGGGATTTCAAATCTAATCACCAAAATAGACAAATGTATTTTATGTAAACAATGCACTGATTGTCCTCTCTTGAACTCTAATTTGTCCTCTCTGCTCTAATTCAAATTATGGGTGCACAAAAGTGCAATAAATTATTACTATGAAAAGATAAGAACAATTTCAGTAAATAAAGTAAATTAATGTAATTTTCATTTTATACAAATTTCAGAGTAATTTTTTTTTAAATATTTGAAAATTATTAAATCAAATGCTCAATGCTTCATATTAGAAACATCAACAACATTAATTCACAATTCAATATAACTTTGTAAAAATTTTGAATTAAACAAAAAATGATGAATACAATTATCTGAAAAAATGGTTAATATTCATTTATTCAAATAAGAAAAATTTTAAGAGTAAATAAAAATAAAAAATGAATATTTAAATAAAGTATTTAAAATAACAGAATCAAAGAATAGTGAAAAGAATTATTTGAAAAAAGTTTAATACTTATTCATTTATTAAATAGAAACAAAGAAGAGAGTACTGGATTGCTATGTGATGTCCGTCCTTCAATATGGCAGTGAATGCTGGATAATATCATCAAGGATGAAAGAAAAACTTGAAGCAATTGAAATGTGGTTCTACAGAAGGATGCTGTGGATATTATGGATCGAGCATGTGAGCAATGACAAGGTTTTGGAAAGGATGGAAATGAAAATGGAAATTAAAACTGAGCATCAGGAAGAAACAGCTAAAGTTTCCTGGGACATGCAATGAGGAAGGAGGGCTTGGAGAACCTGATACTAACAGGCCAGATAGAGGGAAAAAGAGACAGAGGAAAGCAGCGGATAACATATTTAAAGGGCCTGAGCAGGTGGATGACAGAATGGGGGTTGCAAGGCGTTACAGGAGAATGCATGCTAAGAGCCACCAGGGATAGGAAGACGTGGAAGGCTATGATCGCTTACGTCCTGAAGGACAGGGCACATAGAAAAAGGAAATATATGCCAACTATTTATAAGAAACTATAATGTGGATATAAAGTGGAGGATCAAATCTATATTATAATCAATATATAAAGTGATCCCTCATTTTGTGGCAATGCTAGTTTCTATACATTTATATTCTAGATTTATGGTCTTGAGCTAGTGGATGGCAGAGTGGGGTTTGGGTGGTGTAACAGAAGAAAGCGTGCTAAGAGCCACCAGGGATAGGGAGACGTGGAAAGCCATGATTGCCTCCGCCCTGAAAGGACAGGGCACATAGAAGAAGAAGAATGCTGTACCATTACTACTTTCACACACACACACACACAGATGTATGCGGTGACAATATTTCATGAAGAGGATTGCCGTGGCACACTAGTGTGCTGCAGGTTAACAGCTGAGAATGCTCGTATTATCATATCGTTTGGATTTGATTGCACCATATGCCAATCCTTTATAAAAATACTGATTTCTCTGTAAATTTTACAATGAAAATAGATGACAACTGTAAACCTTATGAAAGTAGTTTGATATATTTGATTTTAGTCAGTCACTTATGTGATACACGCTTGGGCGATCATGTCTCGAAAGAGACATGACTGACTAGGCAGAAGATTATCCCACAGTAGGTTGCCATTGCTTTCTGCGGTAAACTGGTTGCCGACCAAGGCTATAGAACCCAATCTGTCCTGTTACTTGACTCATAGCTAGAGGGGGAAAATGTATTATTAAGTACTAATAAGTGGGGGATCGGTTTATTACTTCATAACAATATAACACTGATCCCTCACCTTATGCGCAGTGGAAGTGTTAATCATGTTTTCAACTATTATTTTCAGTCAGTCAGTTAAGTGCCATACGTGATACACGCTTGGGTGATCATGTCTCAAAAGAGACATGATTGACTGGGCAGAAGATTTTCCCATAGTAGGTTGCCATTACTTTTTGAAGTAGATTGGTTGCCAACCAAGGCTACAGAACCTAATCTGTCCTTGAGCACCCATGTGTGTATCACATATGAAACCTAACTGACTGACTGATTATTCGCATTCAAATTAAGACCCTTTTTTGCCATGACACATTTTAGTATCAGTATTTATATTAAATAATCATCAAAATCAATTTCAACATAACCTAAAATTAAACAATCACTGCCCTGAAACATATCTTTGATTTATATTAAGTAATCACAGACTGTTTGTTGATTTTGACTTTTAATTATATTAAAAACTAGCAGTATAGCCTGGCGTTGCACGGGTGTAATGAAAGCTTTAAAACTAATCCACGGTCCTGGAGCTCAGACTCTTTGGATGTTGGCACAAGACTAAAAAGCAATAGTTGTTTCCAGTTAAAGCGAAACCATAGACTGAAAGAAAAATGAATAGATGTAAGTCAAATTTTGATTTCCTGGTATCGATATCAAATAAGTTTTTTTGTCGTAAACTGAATTTTGAAGGCTAAATAAGACCTCTGAGTAAATGGTATCATGGCTGAGACTAAGAACTACAATTATACCTACTTAGAGCCAAACCCGAAGCAAAAACTAAAATAAAAGGGCTGAAAAAAATACAGACATACAGGCAGATAAACGGGCACACACACAAACATCTTGCCTTTTATATATATATTATCGATTTTCTGCACTATTGTAAGAACTACAACCTTGAAACTTCTGAATATCATTTCTTATGTCTTTGTCTATGAGTGTATCAGATTTGATTAAAATTGGACCACTTTTTCTATAACCCGATTTTTTCGATTATCGATTTTCGATATTTATCGGGAGTACCTTGACACAAAACCTAGCTAAGAACACTCGCAGACGCTTATAGTACAACTGTGTAAATTTTCAAGAAAATAGGTTCAGCCGTTTCGGAGTCTATCGGTAATGGACACACACACACAGACACACACAGAGATACACACACACACATACACACACAGACAAAGTTCCATTAATAAATAAGTTTAGATATACAGCAGAAATTTGCTTACCTTGTCTCATAATGCATAAAACAAACAATTTTTCTTTACTATGTACTTTCAGTTCTACTTATAGTTCATGGTAAACAAATAATTCTACTGGTTCTCCTAAATTTCTTTGGATACTTTTTTAACATTTTACTTCTGGTTTTTTAAATTAAAAACTCTTTTCCTGATTTTAGTTTGCATTTGTTGTCCATGTTTTTTACTCTTTTACCTAAAATCTGGAAGAAAAAAACACACTTGTACAATTTGTGTCAAAATAGCCACTGAATTTGTCATTGTTCCAGGATGCTGAGATTTGAAAAGATATGTATGTATATACATGTATCTATGCTTAAGTAACTGGTACAGAAACTCCTTCCCCAGATGATGCTGATTCAGAATATATATGATTTTATGACTCTAACTTTTATAGTTTTTGCAAAAGTCCCAAATACACATACAATACAGACAACTCACCTTTATACATATGAGTGTGTGAACACTTTAATACATATACATACACATGTATATACAAAAAAAAGAAATATACATAAATACATATGCATGTGTGTGTGTGCATGTGTGTCTGTGTGTTAAACATTCAGATGGTAAATGTGGTGAGGCCTTTGGTGTACTTCACTCAAGTTGATTTATTTCATTCAAGGTTGCTTTGAGAACGTAACCTACTTAAGAATATAAATAAAAAAAAATGCTTTGGTCTCATTTACAAAACAAGAGTTTGTTTTCTCTTTAATTTGTTTGCCAAGGTGAACTGTGTATCAGTAAACACTCACATAAACCTGAAAGGTCCATGTCAGTAAAAGAAACTAGTTTCATATGAACTGTTGAGCTTGGCTGTGCAAAAAGCATTATATAATATTTCCCTTAATGATCAATATATTGCTACTCCAAATCTCTGAATCTGTGTTCAACTATATTTGTGTTTGTCTATGTTTCTTAAATGAGGTAGTATTTATTTTCATTGTTTGAACTGTTGTCCTCATCTTTATTGCCATGTTTGTGACATTTTGGCTGTTATACGCTCCAGCCTTTTTCAGGTGCTAGGAATTTTGAACCAAACCCTTTATTTGGATCAAAGAGTTGTGAGTTCGATACCAGGCTACAAAAGTAGTGAACAAATTATTTAAAAAGTTAAGTTAAAGGGAAATAACTACATGGCTACCAGAAGTGGCATTGCACATGGAATGAGAACGATATACTTCAGTTATCAAAATAAAGGTTCACTTCGAAATTCCTAGCACCTGAACAAGTCCGAAGTGTACAATAGACAAAACGTTACAAACATGGCAATAAAGATAAAGAAAAAAGTCCGAACAATGTAAATAATTCATATTTGTGTTGGATTGTTTTGTGATATGCAAAGTGGTTGAAAGTGGGGTTTTCTTATGAACATAATTCATTCTGGCAAATAAAATCATCATGAAGTGAAAAATGTGACCTTTTTTCTTGTTATAAATTTGATATGTCTTTCATTTGATGTTTTTGTCTGCAGGGATTCAGTCCAAATGTGGCTAAGAAACGATAATACGTCTAATGACATTAGAGTCAAAAAGCATTAGACTTTTGAACAGAAATATGATGAGAACAGAATTTCAATCTAGAAAATGGTTTAATTCTTTTTGATACTATAAAGCCATTTGTTTCCATTCTCAAATAGAAAAGACAATAAGCAGATTAATTTCCTGCCTTTATAGAACTGGTTCCTTGAAATTTAAGATGGCATCACTATATAAATATGTATATGGTAATATTCTTATTATAAGTTTAAAATAAAAACATGTTTTTATTATAAACTTATAATAAAAATATTATGATATATAAAGCTCTACTAAGTATCGAGGACTCTTAAAGTAAATCACTACAAGCAGTAGACTGCTAACCCTTTAGTCTTTACAACTTCTAAGACTATCTATTATTTCAAATAAAGGCAGTGAAGATACCCGGACAGACAATTCTTTGAAAGGCCATGAAGATACCTGGACAGACAAAAGCTTCTCTACCATTCTGAAGATGAGATTTTGATCTCAAAATATTAATGTTTAATAAATAGGTAATACCGAAACACTTCTTTACCTTCCTTTATTTTACTCAACGCATTGTGACAGCCTTCAAAACATAACCCATATAACTATTTTACACAATGCTTCATGCAAATTACAAAACTTTATTATCGCCCGGTTCACACTCCACCCACATCTATTGAACAGGTGAAGAACCTCATCCCTTGTTCCCTGTTTAGGATGTGGTTTCTGGCTTTCTCTTTTCCAATCTTTTCACTCTTTTCTTTTTTTTTTTCAATTGGAGTAGATAGACTAAACTATTGCCCGGTTCACACTCCACCACGTCTATTGAACAGGTGTAGAGGCTCATCCCTGTTTAGGATGTGGTTTCTGGCTTTCTCTTTTCCAATCTTTTCACTCTTTTCTTTTTTTTTTTCAATTGGAGTAGATAGACTAAACTATTGCCCGGTTCACACTCCACCACGTCTATTGAACAGGTGTAGAGGCTCATCCCTGTTTAGGATGTGGTTTCTGGCTTTCTCTTTTCCAGTCTTTTCACTCCTATGTAGCCCCCTGCACATCAGTGGCATTACCGCTTTGCTCAGGGTGATATGATTAAAAAAAATATATATATATTTTAGTGGTTTTATGCGTCTCTGATCACATATTATCATCTGTAATATTATCATATAAGTTAGTCAGTTAATTATCATCCGTGATACATGCTTCAGTGATCATGTTGCTTTCAAAACATGACTGACTGAGCAGAAGATTTTCCCACAGTACGTTACCATTTCTTTTTGTGGTAGACTGGTTTCTAACTGTTCTGAAGAGATATTGTTGTAGACAAATATCCTGGTCCTACCCTGCAATGGGTATGGCCCGGGTCATAAAAGACCGCGATGGGAACGAATTACAGGATAGCGCTAGAGAGCGTCAGAGAGATTGTGTGTTCGTGACTATACTAGAGTCTACATCATTACATGGGAGTGATCAAGATTATTCGTCATTATACGAGAGTCAACAGCCATCGACCTTAGACGTGAATTAGACGTGAATTAGATGTCACTAGCCTTCTTCTCAAGACGGACGCATACGTCCTATACAGAGACATTGCCTTCTTGATTGTTATTCATGCTAACTGTTCGTTGGTGTACTTGTAATTGGTTTATTGTACTGAGGTATAATAAATCTCTATTTATATATACTCAGTGTTAAGAGTTATTTCTTGCACTATTCTTTTTCTGTATATCCTCTCCTGGGATACAACAGTAACATATCCACCTCAGCAATACAACATAATGTAAAATGGTTTTATTATAATCACTTATAATAGAAATATTATAATAATATATCACTCTACTTTAAAAAGTAAATGCTAAAAACCGTGAATTAATTCTGTGGGTTTTACTCTTACTTAGATATACTAGTCGTGCTACATTTAGTGCATTAAATGTAACAACTGTTATTAGACTAACAGGAGTAAAATTTAAGGTTCACACCCATCTGTCTTCCAAACTAGGAAATTGATGAACATTGATCATAAAATTTATTGTACTGAGGTATAATAAATCTCTATTTATATATCCTCAGTGTTATGAGTTATTTCTGGCACTATTCTTTCTCTGTTTATCCACCCGCCCGGGATACAATACTAACCAAGGGTATAGAACCTAATCTGTTCTGCTATTCAACTCACAGCTGTAAGAAAAAGATGGATTAATACCTTTAAGGCTGTTTTTCACATAAGTGAAGGCAATGAATTTAACTGGAATTCAAACTCAGTTTCTCGATATCTCATTCTGAGCCAATATCTATTGCACCACAACATACATCCAATATTATCTTTTAATAATTGACCTTGTGTTTACTATTGGATTAATATTTGAAGAGGCTGAGGGCCATTCTCCTAATTTAGTATTTCTGAACTTTTTTTTGGTAGTGTGGGCAATAGTCAACTTTGGAGAATGTGAAGGAGCCTTGTCTAACATTAAATTTGATTCTTGCTTGTGACCTGTACCACTCAAAAATATTTTATACTATCTGAAAACATTACTCCACATCCAAATTGCCATCTTCTAAGTCATATTGTTTGACTATTTCTATAAAGGACTTTTAACATAGTGTCATAAATGAATAAAGTGTTGCTACCGACATTTGTGTTTGAACATGAATCGCCAAGAGAACAAACATAGTTGACCTTACTTTGATGTAATTAGAGGAATTGTGCTGCTGAAATCACATGATGTTGTAAAATGATATGTATATATATATATATGGGTGCTGTTACGACGATGCATTTATATATAATATGCTGTTACAAGGATGCATTTATATATAAATGCATCCTCGTAACAGCACCCATATATATATAAAAATAATAATAATAATATTTAAAAAGTTGTAGTAAAGGACTTTGTTGACTCCTACTTGTTGTTACAAAAAAGTTTTAATTAAAAAAGTGGTCGTAAAAATAAGGAAATTAAAAATAGAACGTTTGGAAGTTTGTAGAATGTTCCAGATAGTTCGAAAGGTTCTAGAAGTATGCAAATTAGGTGTTAGCCCCTATAAAAATAAGTTTTGGGCATGGAGCACCTTTTCTCATGACTTGAAGTCAGAGGTCAGGCAGAAGAGTTCGAATTTCAGTCAAGTTTGTTACATTCTCTTGAACATATGGCACGTTGTTTGATTATAAACAGAATACCTACTTAAATACAAATATCGATCAAAAATAATGTTCAAACAAATCATTTCAAATTGTCGGTTGTTTATAACCAGTTTTGTTAATTTCCATAATATGTTTACATTTGTTGACATTACGATACATTTCAGTGCAGATATGGTTATTATGATGAATTCGAAAATTGTGTTATAGGTTTAATTTGACTTCGTTTAGTCTGATCGTCTTTCATGGTCAAGAGGTCTAAGACGTGCCAGATAACATGGTGGCTTCCCCTATGTGGATAGGGGTCGCAGATTTGAATCCTGCCGAATGACACACATTTTCGTAACAAAAATTTATCATAAATAATCAGGCCAGTAGAAACAAATATATAATACTGTTTGATTATAAACAGAATATCTACTTAAATACTGTTTGATCATAAACTTGTGGTACTTATTATATAAATCAAATTATTAGACTGAAGACTTAAAAGATTAGCTTAAAAATAAACAAGCAAATAATCAATAAACAAAGGATTAAGCTGTTTTTATCTATAAATCCTTTTGGAATAAAATAAATCCATTGATTATATTAATACTAGATTCTTTCAAAAAATCTCTTACACTAATCTTTGTATGTTGATAACAAACAGTGTAAACAAAATATATCAGTACTTTTTGTTATAAAATACAGATTACAAAAATTGGGATACAATAGCAAAAAAATGTTTGTCATGGCCATGTTATTTACAAAGATTGATAAATATAAACAATATTTTAAAGCTATTGCTCAAGTTTCAATGTTTTCATGCAGCAAACACACACATGCATATAGACATACATGTATATACAGTACTGTGCAAAAGTATTAGGACAAGAACTATTTTATCTTTTATGAGGCATCAAAATAAAGTTTAAAATCATCCCCTGTCCTAACACTTTTGCACACTACTGGTAGTGTGCAAAAGTATTAGGACAGGGGTGATTTTTCTAAAAACCACACTGAAATTCAAGTACAGGGCGAAAAGTCAAGTAAATTGCTAGTAAATATTGATTATTTAAAACAAGGTATAAAAGAAATATATTAAAAAGAAGTTATATTTAAACTGGACAGACGAGTCAAAATTTGAACTTTTTGGCTCTAAAAAGAGACAGTATGTTAGGCGGAGATCAAATAAAAGGTTCCTTGCAAAATGCATTGTGCCAACAATGAAGCAGAGAGGTGAAAATATTCTTGTTTGGGAATTCTTTAGTGGCCAGAGTGTCGAGGACCTGAAAAAAATTGATGGCAAGATGGATAAAAAAATGTATCACCAGGTTCTTATCCACTATGGTGTCCCCATCTGGGATACATTTAATAGGACAAGGATTTATTTATCAACAATACAATGACCCTAAACATACTTCAAATATTTGTAAGAATTATTTAACTAAAAAGGAAGAGGAAAGAAGGTTTCGGAATTTGAATTGGCCCGCACAAAGCCCTGATCTCAATCCTATTGAACATCTAGGAGGAAATATTTTGGATAAAAAAATTGATAAATCTAATGTTACTTCACAAGACACACTTTGGGAACAAATACAAGCTGCTTGGCAGGAGATACCATTAGATACATTGAAGAAGTTTGTGATGTCAATGCCTAACAGAATGAAAGCTGTGATCAAAGCAAAAGGCTATTATACTAAATATTAAATTTATTTTGTAACAAGTATTTTTTCTTGTTAAAGCATTTGTTTAGTAAATCAAATAAAATTGCTTTAATTTAATTAAATTGTTTATTTTCTGTCAATATGCCTCATGAAAAATAAAATAGTTTTTGTTCTCATACTTTTGAACAGTCTATACATATATATATACATTTAAAATGTAGAGCTGAAAACAATAACAATGAAGACACTAGTCTGAATAATTTTCTCAAATAGTGACAACACTTCATTTCAGAATTTTAGATAAAAAATGATTCTGCTGAATTTTCAAGCAGATTGTAAATTTAAAAAAGCTTTAGTTTTGAAAGGGAATAACAATATTAGTATACAACCAAACAAAACTGTAAAATATATTTATATGTATAGATGTTTCAAGTTATCTTACTACTTACACACCTAATAAAGATTATAGTGTAATGGAAATAAAGTTTTGTTGAACATAGTTATGAGTTCATATCATTTAGACAATCAACATTTTGAAACAAAGACAAAAAATACAGTTTACCAAATGCAAAATACATTTATTGATACATGAGCCTTGGCGTGTTTGCGTCTGACTTTGATATCAGGATGAAACTAATGAAAATGTTTTCATTTACACTAATTAGCATTAACGCTCTCGATAATGACTAGTGAAGTTCAAAAGTACACAAACAAAAACATTATGAATTTTGAATAGTTTCTTTATAAATTTGATCTTGACATGAAACTATTTATACTCAAATTGAAAAAATATAATAAAAAATTAAAAACATTTTCAAGGATATTATTTTTTCAATGTTGTTGAAAAATAACATCCTTGAAAATGGCCAGTGAAGTGGCTGAAAGTGCTTGTAAAGTTGAAAATTAAGGAACATTTTTACACACCCCATCTCTAGCATAAAAAGGAAACATGTAGATTTCAGTTTGAGTTTAGTTTAACAGCATATCAAACTCTGTGGATCATTTAATGTCAAAAAGGTGGGGTTTTAAGGTATTTTTTTAATGTTTGAATAGTGAGAAGGTTGATTCAGTCAGATTTTGATGAAAATTTTTTTTAACAGCATATCAACCTTGAATATTGATGCCACATCTGGTCTAGTGCATCTGCTATATATTTAGAAATTCTTGATAAAAAGCAAAGAAGGTATCTGCAATGTTATTGGTCCTGACCTGACATCTTGGTTTCAGTCACTTTCTCACCATAGCATAACCTTCCCGTACCTTTTCTATAGATATTTTTATTCTAATGGTTCTGATGAACACCTTAATTTAGTACCTTAACTTTTTGAATTTAATCGCAATACTAGATTGGCAGTTAGATTTCATCATTTTACAGTTGAAATTGTTCGATGCAAACAAACTATGCTCACTTGTAGAACTCCCTTCCAGCTTCTTGCCTTTCAGTCAACTTTGATTTTCAAAAATTTAAATGCAATGTCAATCATTATCTTGTCTTCTTGATTCCTCTTCTTTTATTGTTCTCTCCCCTTTCCAATGTTTTCCTTTTTCTCATATTCTTTTACACTCAGTAAACCCTTGTGTCTTAGTGGCTTTCTGATTGGGATGTAATGAATGAAAAACAAAATGATTATAATACTTATCCGTTTGACATGAATATGTTTTAAAAATATATTAAATATGATTTAAATATAATTTAAATATGACTTAAATATAATTTAAATGTAATTTAATATGATTTAGTTATGATTTAAATATAATTTAAATAAGATTTAAATATTTGTCCATATTTCTAAGATGAGGTAGTATTTACACTATTTACATTATTCAAACTGTTGTCCTCATCTTTGTTGCCATTTGTATGACGTTTCAGCTATTGTACGCTCTGGCCTTCTTCAGGTGCTAGGAATTTCAAACTGAACCTTTATTACAATCGCTGGGGTATGTTATTCTCATTCCTTGCGTAGAGCCTCTTTTGCTAGTCATGAGTTGTCTCCTTCTAACCCTCTAAGTTACTTGTTATTTGTATTGAACTCACAACTCTTTGGGTCAAGTCACAGGAACTAACCAACGTTTATATCCACTGGGCTATGTGTCCTTAAGGACAAAAGCAATTGAATTTCTGGGACTTATAAACTTAATGTTGAGTAACCATTTTTTACCAGAGTTCATATTGCAAGTTTTTTTTTTATGTTAATGGTTTTCTCTAGTATTTTTTTTTTACCAGAGCTCATATTGCAATTTTGAGACTAATGATTTTTCTGGCACTCTGTATTACTGGTTCCCATATTGTATTCATCTCTATGCTTGGTCGGCTTAGGAGATTTTTGTAGCCTACCATATGCGCTGATTCCTTAATTTTAGTATCTCTGTTCTGTAATTTGTACTTTGGATTCATCCTTTTGCTGATAACCATGCATTTTGTCTTCTTGTAGGTTTATAATTAGTCCTTTCTTCTCACTTTCCTTCACTACTTTCTGGAGGAGCTTTTGTAGATTCCTTTCCATGTCTGTTATCAATACAACGTCATCTGCATATCTTATATTGTAAGGATTGTGACCACTTTGTAGGACTTGTATTTCTCTCAAAATTACCTTGCTGCATAGGTTGAATAAATCTGGTGAGAAGACACATGTCTTATACTCCTTTCTATATATCTACTAGCAGTATAGCCCGGCATTGCTCAGGTGTAATGAAAGCTTTAAAACTAATTCATGGTCCTGGAACTCAGACTCTTCGGACATTGGCATGAAAGACTAAAAAGCAATAGTTGTTTCCAGTTAAAGTGAAACCGTAGACTGAAAGACAAGTGAATGGTTGTAAGTCAAATTTTGATTTCCTGGTATCGATATCAAATAAGTTTTTTCGTCGTAAACTGAATTTTGAAGGCTAAATAAGTCCTCTGAGTAAATGGTATCGTGGCTGAGACTAAGAACTACAATTATACCTACTTAAAGCCAAACCTGAAGCAAAAACTAAAATAAAAGGGCTGAAAAAAATTCAGACATACAGACAGATAAACAGACACACACACAAACGTCTTGCCTTTTATATATATATATATATATATATTATCTATTTTCTGCACTATTGTAAGAACTGCAACCTTGAAACTTCTGAATATCATTTCTTATGTCTTTGTCTATGAGTGGATGAAATTTCATTAAAATCGGACCGCTCCTTCTATAACCCGATTTTTTCGATTATCGATTTTCGATATTTATCGGAGGTACCTTGACACAAAACCTAGCTAAGAACACTCGCAGATGTTTATTGTACAACTGTGTAAATTTTCAAGAAAATCGGTTCAGCCGTTTCAGAGTCTATAGGTAATGAACATACACACACAGACACAGACACAGACACAGACACACACACAGACAAAGTTCCATTTATAAATAAATTTAGATAGATATATCTGCTGAACATATTTTGTATGCAGAAAATTTGCTGTGAGTATAGATTCTTGATTTTTCTAATGTCAAGATTTCTGACCAGTTTTAACAGATTTTATGGTGTAATTTATTAAACACCTTTGTGTAATCTATAAAATGGTGGTACACAATCTTCTGCATTTATATTGCTGTTTCTTATAACATTCTGAGCATAAATATTGTGTTCTTCATTCTGGTGTCTTTGATAAACTCTCACTGTTCTTGTTCTATCTCTGACACAATTCTTCTGTGCGCTCTGTTCATCAGAATCTGGATTATGAGTTTTGTTATGTGGCTCATTAGGCTGATTGTTCTGCAGAGTTTACGTTCGTTTCTACCTGATTTTTTAGGTAATGCTATGAACATTGATCTTCTTAGATCTTCCTGCATGTCACCACTGTTGTAGATTTAATTTATTATTCCTGGGACCTTGTCTATGCCGAAATAATCTAAGACTGTCAGTGCCTCTATTACAATTTCATCTGGCCCTGCCACTTTGTTTCTGTCCAACTTGACCAGTGCAGCTTCCATTTTGGTTTTTAATATTTCCAGTCTATCAATGTTTCTGTTTATTGCGAGTCATTCTGTTTTATCGTGGAAGTGTTCTCTGATATATTCTTTCCACCTCTGAAATATTTTTTCTCTCTTTAATATCAGTGTTCAAACCTTGTATTTTATGCAATCTGTTGATGAGCATGATTTCCACCTGTTAGTTCTATTAAAAAACTGTAAATAAGGAGAGTTTTTGAACAAAAGTAATGCCATTGAATTGGAATTTTCTATAGATTTGTTGATTATAGCATTCTATAACTCTATATTCATTATTTTAATATTTTTTATATCTTACATTCATAGTAGCAACTAGTAAAATTAAATGTCCAACTTATCTGTCCATAGTTTGAGTTTCTTAGATATGATACTGTTGTAGAGCAGCTGTCACCCCTCTGGTGCTCTCAAGAATGGAATAGCCTGAGGACCAAGGTAGCTATAAAAATGAAGACTAATAGCAATCTGGGATATTCGAAGTGTCTTTGATGAATACTATCGGACTGTGCTCTCTGCAACTCTAACAACTTAACCTCTCCTCTCTTCTACTGCTGTCTTCTGGCGTTTGTCTTATTTGTATTAATATCCATTAGCACAGATATTGTGCTGTAGATACTCCGCACACATCTTCCGGTATCGTCCTGCTATGTCAGTGATACAACAAATATGTTATCTTTATATAAATAAATATTGTTTGTGATAATTCATTAAGAATAATTCAGTAATAATTCTTCAAAATTGTGATTTTTTTTATTTAAGACTAACATTTCTAATGTATTTTTTTTAATAATAAGAGCCTTGTAACTGATATATTATTTTAGAATAAGAAAATATTTATTTTGCAAAATTTTCACTTGTTAATTTTATGTTTTATACTTGACCATAATTAAACTTTTAATGTGAGTAATATCAGTTTTGCATTCTAAACACATGGAGGTCTTCATTAATTGGTCTTCATTAATTGGTCTTCATTAATTCCAGTGGTAAGTTTTTGTATTGTATCATTATTATTAGTATCATTATTTTATTTTTATTTTTTTTTAATTGTTTCACCCCAAACAAGGCGGTACCACCAATGATGCGCAGGGGGCTACATAAGAGTAAAAGTTTAGGAGGAGAGTGAAGAGAAAGACGAACCTGTTACAGGGGATGTCAGAGAAAGGGCAAGAGAAGGGTGGGGACACAGGTGTGAAAACATGTGCGAAGGTAGAGAGGAAGGAAAAGAACAAGATACACGGGGTCATGTAGAAAAGACTGGAGTCAAGTGGATAAGAAATGGGAATTGACATTGCATTTAAATTCCTGGAGGCTATAGCCATCAGGAAAGCAAGTATATGGAAGGGAATTCCACGGGCGGGAAGTGCAAGAAAAGAAGCTACTGGAGTAGAATTGTTGGCTGCATTTAGTTGATCTAACTGTAAATGGGTGGGACCTTGTTGCCAGTCTTGTTGCACGTATAAATTCTTGTGGTGGGGCACCAGCGACTTAAGTTTGTCAGAGCAGAAGCCATGAAAATATTTGTAGAATAGACAGAGGGAAGCCACATCCCGCCGGTGCTCCTCGTCCTCTTCCTTCTTCTTTTTCTTCTATTATGTGCCATGTTTCTTCAGAACGTAGGCGATCATGGCCCTCCACATCTTCCTATCCCTTGTTGCTCTTAATACTCCTTCTTCTGTTATCCTACCCCCTACCCCCCATCAACTATGTTATGCATTGCTTTCTTTTGTCTTTCTTTTTCTCTATCTATCCTATGAGCACCAAATTCTTCACGCTCTCCTTCCTCATGACATGTTCCAAAAACTTCAGTTGTCTTTTCCTGGTGTTAAGTATCAGTTTCCTTGTGTCTGTCCTCTCCAAAACCTCATCTTTGCTCATGTGTTTCATCCATGATATCCTAAGCATCCTTCTGTATAACCACATTTTGGTTCCTTGGTGTTTTTCCTTCATCTTTGATGAGATTGTCCAGCATTCACTGCCATATGGAAGGACAGACATCACAAAACAATCTAGTTCGCTCTTCTTTGTTTCAAGCTAAATTTTCCTGTCTCTTAATACTCTACTCAGCTTCTGGAAGGCATTCTTGGCCATACCAATATGTCTTCGGGTCTCTGTATTGCACTTTTTGTCTCTACTAAAAAATTTAAAATGGAATTCTAAAACCAAACATTAAAAAAAATACCTTAACCCAACCTTTTTTGGCATTAAATAACCCACAGAGGTTGATATGCCATTAAACAAAACTCAAACTATTACAATCACTGAGGTATATACCCCAGTGATTGTAATAAAGGGGAGATGATATACCCCAATGATTGTAATAAAGTTTTAAAGGGTTCTGTTCGAAATTCCTAGCACCTGGGGAGGTTTGTATCATGTAACTGTCTACACGTTGTATAGGGGGCGATAGGGATGAGGATGGTGGTCCGAATAATGTAAATACTGTACTTTCTGACACGTTTGAAATTTTGGTTAAAAAATCTAGTTTTGATTTTCGTTAGCAAGTAAACAAAACGTTACAAGAGTTTAATGGAAAATGTAATAAGTAATTCAGTTTTTTCCTGGTGAAAAACACATTTAATTTGGAAATTTTTGCAATAATCAAATAATTGTCAGGTTTTAATGAAACTTCCAGGACTTAAATGAAATTATTTTTTTCAGAATATTGGTAAAAATATATATATATATATATATATATATATATATATATATTTTTTTTTTTTTTTTTTACATCTGCTGCCCCACTCCATGTAAAATCATAAAATTTTAAGAAATTAAATTTTGTTGGGAAAATTTGGTTTTATTAGTTAAACTACTCATTGATTTACTCATAGATAGTAGTAAAAAAGATCTATTGTTCAATAAAAAAACAAAACAATATCCAACCTCCTGTTAAAAGTTGTTGTCTGCCCATTTTGGGGAGTCTAAGGTCTCACTATGTATCTTTTAAAAAGTCACTTTTTAATTTTGTCCAGGTAAGATACATAGTGGGACTTCAGATTTTTTAGAATGGGTGGAACAGTAGTTTTTGACAGGAGGTTGGATTTTATTTTATTTTATTTTTTATTTTTATTTTTAATTTTTTTTTATTCAACGATAGATTTTTTTTTTTTTTACTATTATCTATGAGTAAAAAGGATAGAATGTTTAGGTTAGAATTAGTATTAAATAATTATGGTATACTTAGTTATATTGTATTAAGAACAACAATTAAGTGTTGTGTAGGTCATTTATTTTATTAAAACAATTTTCATTTATGTTAGAGTATCTAAACTTATTTATAAATGGAACTTTGTCTCTGTGTGTGTGTGTCCATTACCTATAGACTCTTAAACGGCTGAACCGATTTTCTTGAAAATTTATAGTTGTACTATAAGCGTCTGCTAGTGTTCTTAGCTAGGTTTTGTGTCGAGGTACCCCCCCCCACGATAAATATTGATAATAAAAAAAAATCGGCTTATAGGAGTGGTCCAATTTTAATAAAATTTGATACACTCATAGACAAAGACATAAGAAATGATATTCAGAAGTTCAAGGTTGCAGTTCTTACAATAGTGCAGAAAATTGATTATATATATATATATATATATATATAAATAAATAAAAGGTAAGATGTTTGTGTGTGTGTCTGTTTATCTGCCCGTATGTCTGTATTTTTTTCAGCCCTTTTATTTTAGTTTTTGCTACGGGTTTGGCTCTAAGTAGGTATAATTGTAGTTCTTAGTCTCAGCCATGATACCATTTACTCAGAGGACTTATTTAGCCTTCAAAATTCAGTTTACGATGAAAAAACTTATTTGATATCGATACCAGGAAATCAAAATTTGACTTACATCCATTCATTTTTCTTTCAGTCTACAGTTTTGCTTTAACTAGAAACAACTATTGTTTTTCAGTCTTTTGTGCCAACATCCAGAGTCTGAGCTCCAGGACCATGGATTAGTTTTAAAGCTTTCATTACACCCGTGCAACGCCGGGCTATATGCTTGTAAGTTATAAATGAAACTTTGTAATTGTAATGTAGGCCCAGGAAGTTTTTCCTTTCTGAAACAATCCTGCACATATATAAATCTACCATTTGTTTGTGCATTGAATATTGCTGCCATATCTTGTCAGGTGCCCCTGCTAACCACTTAGGTGTTCTTGATAAAATCCAACGGAAAATCTGTAAGGTAATCAATCCCCACTTGGCAGCTCAGATACAGTCACTTTCTCATCGGTGCGATGTGGCTTCCCTGTGTCTCTTCTACAGGTGCTTTCACGGCTTCTGCTCCGATGAATATGATTATAAAAAAAGATTTCTATACTATTATAATGTGGATATAAAATGGGGGATCAATTGTACATCACAATCAATATATAAACTGATCCCTCACTTTATGGTCACATTCATCCTTCTCTTACCCACTTCCTGACACCCTTTATAACCTGTCACTCTTTCTCATAACTTTCCTCCTATGTAGCCCCCCTGCAAAATAGTGGCAGCGGAATGCCTTGCTTGGTGCGATATGATTATAAAAAAAAATAAAGAAAGAAAGAAAAATTAAATTTTAAAGAAAATTATTTTGTCTGAGTAAGGTACATAGTGAGACCACACAATACTTAAATAGGTAAATAATTTCTAACAGCAAGTTGGATTTTTTTTTAAATTTATGAGAGAAAGAGATGAATATGTGTGAGTCCATTCAAGATTTATAAGTGTTTTCTGTTTAATTTCAAGAGTTGAGTTTTCATCAAGTCACCTTAAAACCTTTCTATCCCTACAACATTGGATATTTGAACCCTTATCTAATGCCACCTAAATTTTGTTAAAACGTTACCCTTATAAATTCAGTTAAGTGTCATTCGTGATACACACTTTGGGTGATCGTGTCTCGAAGGAGACATGGCTGGCTGGGCGGAGGATTGTCCCGCACTAGGTTGTCATTGCTTTCTGCTTTAGACTGGTGGCCTGCCAGGGCTGTGGAGTCCAATCTGTCCTGTTGTTTAACCCATAGCTGGAGGGAAGGGATGGATTGGTGCCTTTTCCAAGGGCATTGAACAGGTGAAGAGGCTCATCCCTTGTTTCCTATTTAGGATGCAGTTTCCAGTTTTCTCTTTTCCAATCTTTTCACTCTTTTCTCTCTATTTTTTTTCAATTGGAGTAGATAGACTAAACTATCGCCCGGTTCACACTCCACCCACATCTATTGAACAGGTGAAGAGGCTCATCCCTTGTTCCCTGTTTAGGATGCAGTTTCCAGTTTTCTCTTTTCCAATCTTTTCACTCTTTTCCTTTATTTTTTTTTTCAATTGGAGTAGATAGACTAAACTATCGCCTGGTTCACACTCCACCCACATCTATTGAACAGGTGAAGAGGCTCATCCCTTGTTTCCTGTTTAGGATGCAGTTTCCAGTTTTCTCTTTTCCAATCTTTTCACTCTCTTCTTTTATTTTTTTTTCAATTGGAGTAGATAGACTAAACTATCGCCTGGTTCACACTCCACCCACGTCTATTGAACAGGTGAAGAGGCTCATCCCTTGTTCCCTGTTTAGGATGTGGTTTCCGGCTTTCTCTTTTCCATTCTTTTTACCCTTACGTAGCCCCCTGCGCATCAGTGGCATTATCGCCTTGCACGGGGTGATATGATTTTAAAAAAAATAAATAAATAATTGGAAAAGAGTTGGACAATATTAACTTAATCCCTGGCATACTCCGTGGAAGATTATGGCTGATATTTGGTTGAACAGGAGTGGTCAGATACACTAGCACTTCTTTGAAAATAGCCAAATAGTTGATGCTCATACATAAGTAAATTAACTTGAAATAATGCATTTAAAGCTTAAACACTACACTTTGTTTGGTGAATAGGAAACATGTCCTTTTAATGTATGATAATATTAACACTTTTTTGGCAAAAATAATGTTATTCAAAATGAATTCAAATTGAATCAGTTGTCGATAGAGATTTTACTATACTTTATGATATGTCCCGGAAAGGGATATATATATATATATATATATCAATACAAGGTTGTTAAGTGGTTAAAGCAAATGAACCGGGTATGTCAGTTTAGTACGTAGATGTAATCATCATATGCAGTATCCTGAGAAGCAGGCGTAGTCAATGGTGGTAGACCAATAGACCTCTGGTGGAAGATTCTCTCTCTCTCTCTCTCTCTCTCTCTCTCTCTCTCTAGTGGAAGACTGGTAGATCTCACTCTTGGCATTCTTGCCTTCGTCTGTATTTATTGCTGAGACCAGAAATCACATTCGAGTGAGGAGGAACCAAGGTGTATACATATTCATTACCTATTCATTATATCAGTTAAGTGCCATACGTGATGCACGCTTGGGCGATCATGTCTCGAAAAAGATATGACTGACTGGGCAAAATATTATCCCGCAGTAGGTTGCCATTGCTATCTGCTGTAGCCTAGTTGCCAACCAAGGCTATAGAACCCAATTTGTCCTGTTATTTAACCCATAACTGGAGGGAAGGGACAGATTAATACTTTTCTCAAGGGTATTTGTGCGTAAGTGAATGCAATGAATTCAACTGGAATTCAAACTCGGCATTTCAATTTGTCATTCCGAGTTGATATCCGCTGTACCAGAACACACATTCATTTTACATCACTTTGCCTAATCACCCACTTTTCTACGACTATGTTCCAGTTTTCAGTTATGTTAGCCATTTCCTTACAGATAAGAACTTCTTTCGTTGAACTGAAACAAAATTTATTAATTTAAAAAAAATTTTTTTTTAATCATTTCACCCCAAGCAAGGCATTCCACTGCCAATATTGCACATGGGGCTACATAGGGGAAGGTAAAGAGAGAGAGTGGTTAGATATAGGAAATGTCAAAAGGAGGGTGATAGATGGGTAAGGATAGGGAGTCTGGGTAGATGGGAAGAGTGTTTGAAAGAATGGAGGCGAGTTAGTGTGTTAGGAGGTGTCTTCTTTGAATGAAGAGTGTTTTACAAAAGAAATTAACAACTTGCTGCAAAAGTGAAATAAATGTGCAGAGGCCAAATATATTTGTTTATTTGAACCCAAATATTTTGATTGAATATTTCATTTTTCTATTAATTTTTCAAATTAGGAGTTTCATGTTAGTCAACCTGATATAGGTAAATAAATGAAGAAATATATTAATAAACTACTTAAAAGAAGTTATTCCAGTTAGTTTACTTAACTAACAGGTTTATTTGTTGATGATGAACAGTGCATATTTTCATATTTTACTATTGGTATTTTTGATTTACATTAGTAATTTTTTATTTGTCATCTTTGAAATCTAAGATAAACATTTCAAGAGAAGTTTCAGCAAAGTAGTTGTTGAAAAACATAAGTGAACCCCTATATGTTTGTACATCTTGAATGAAAAACAGCGCTTTGATTACAAGGTAGAGTGTTATCCATCTAACTTTCCTAGACTTATGACATTCCCTTGTCATAACATGGCCTCTGGTGACACAGTATTTACATATTGTAGATACCGTGTCACCAGATTGACCTTGAATTTGTTTTTGAATAAACTTGTTATGGCCTTTCCTAAATGCAAAATGACTTCTCTGTCTGTCTCTCCCCTCTCTTTCTTTTAGTGTAACTTATTTATTCATCTCTTATAAGCAAGAAAGCTGTGCTGGTTCAACAAAAAAAAAAAGAAAAGAAAAGAAAAGAAAAAAGAAAAGAAAAGAAAAGAAACTTGAAAATTAAGTAATCCAGCTTTGTGTGTTCAAAATGTTTTTACTTTCAATTAAGTTTGCTTTTACCCAGCAGATTTTCTTAAAGAAAATATGAATCAGTAAAAGGAATGGAAAAAAAAGAGCAAACATGGCATTTTTTTCATTGTTTTTTTGCTAGTTGTATCAATTAATGCCAGAGCAGCTGGATGGTAGAAATGATAGCGAGTTTAAAACATTAATTACTATCAGTTCATCTAGAAGAGAGGAATTCATAAAAGGAAACAAACCCTTTTCCTCTCAAGAAATCGGTATTACATATTCTCTATTAGTTTGGGCATTTATGTGGAGGCACGTGGAGTAATGGATAGAGGGTCGGATTGAAGAATCAGGGAACCAACTCCGAATTTCAGTCAAATTCATTACATTCACTTATGGGTTAATACCTTTGGGAAAGGTAATTAATCCATCTCTTTCCCCCCAGCTATGGGAAAATAGCAGGACAGACTGGGTTCTATAGCTTTGAGGGCCAACCAGTCTAGGAGAAGGAAAAACTCTGAATTCAAACCAGCCTGGAAGGGTTCGGCCCCGTCAGATTATCGTGCCCAAAGAAACTCCATTTTTACTGTGGCTGCAGTACATGTGGTACCCCATGACTCTAATGAATCATGGTATATATGAATCTGGATATTTACATAGTATATATGCCGGCACACGCATTTTATTAACTGAAAAAAAATGATTCAGCATCTTTCAGTGGAGATAAAGAAATATTTGGACACATGCAAAATATTTAATATACTTATAATGCTTCAGTCAGTTAAGTGAAATACGTGAAACACGCTTGGGCGATCATGTCTCGAAAGAGACATGACTGACTGGGCAAAAGATTATCCCGCAGTAGGTTGCCATTACTTTCTGCAGTAGACTGGTTGGCGACCAAGGCTATAGAACCCAATCTGTCCTGTTATTTAACCCATAACTGGAAGGAAGAGACAGATTAATACCTTTTCCGAGGGTATTTGCGTGTAAGTGAATGCAATGAATTCAACTGGAATTCGAACTCCGCTCCCTGATTTCTTGTTCGAGGCGATATCCACTGCACCACAATGCACATAATGCTTACATTTACTTTAAATCAGCACAGGTGGTGTATTTTGATATAAAATCAACAATCATGGAAAAAAACATTTTTTCAGACATACGATTCAGAGTAAAGTATAAACAAAAGTAACAGTGGAAAAATACTATTCAGACATATTATGTCCAAATAGTTTTACTCATCATTTTGTTTATATTTTATTTTGCATTGACCAGATAAATACAACTGAACAGATCAGAAATCATTTAATGGAAATGTTATAAACATGCATGTGGTAGAACAAGAAAACAAATGAAACAAGTCTTGAGTATATGTATAGCTATTGAGGCAAAAAGAAAACAAGGTAAGAATTTTTAAGATAAAAAAAGATCTTGTAAATCATCATTTCCAAATTATTGGTTCTATTACTGCATGGCTCAAGTTTATAGTTGGTTATCTGTTCTAGTGAAACGTAGTTGTGTATTGAAACAGATTAACTGAATTTGGCCTCGTTAGTAAATAGCCCACTATAAGGTGGGGTATAAACAAGAAAATCAAATTGAGTAGAGAAACAACATTTATATATACACAGACATCAATTAAGGTTTTATTTTACAAATAAAGTAATGACTTTAGGATGGGTTCAAAGGACGTTAACACATTTATAGCAGTAAATGCCGAAAAGAGAGTTTGTGCGTATGTGTGTGTGAGCGTTTGTCAGTTAGGAATGTCTTTGATGTCTCCGCTCTGTTGGTCGGGTAAGTAGCTCAGGGGACAGCGAAGAAGAAGGTGAGAGAGAAAGGAGAGGTGAGCATAGTGTGATTGCTTGACGAGGTCAAGAGATATGCTAATTATGCTCGTACTTTCTCAACTGGCGATGCGTCCTGTGTCAGCTTTATATTTCGTCTTTGTGGGTCCCAACAGTTCATTTGGGAATTCACACCCGTATTTAATTCTGGGCTTCCCATTGGACGATAAATAAAATTCGCGTAGGCTCGTAAAAAAGAATTTGATATTTATCAGTTTTTGGTTTTCTGCCAGAACATATACGTGGAGCCGGGTGCGCAAAGACCAGTTTTGGTCATTTGCTTTCTGGATCTCTGAGGGTAAACATCCGGTCCCTCGCTTTGCTCAGTATCACCACAAGTTAAATTCATCTTTAATGAATTTTGCAAACCACTCGCATGTATACTTCCAACCAAACCATTTCCATAAAGCTTCATCAATCATCTTCCTCACTTCTGCAACCTTCATCAATTTGAAAAGGAACACACTGCAGAGTTGCATATGAATCTTGTCCATCACCAATTTTTGATTCATTTTTAAGCACAGCAAAGGTTAAATGAACATTGAATATAAAATGCTAAAAATCGATGCTAATTCTGCATTCCATATTTAATTTTCAAAAGAGAGGTACTGGGAATTTTCTACACATACCAAACACACACACACACACACACACACACACACACACACACACACATATAAACGCAAACTTATCACTATGCTCATTTCGAAAAACCCTCTGTGTATCTACATAGAAAGAAAAAAAGTTATAAAAAAGAAAGAGCTAAACACATGAACATCAGCCAAAGTTATTTGGGCTGAGCCAGTACGTAGCCCAAAGAAAAAACCCAAGACGAGTAATCAATTAACAAAAAAGCGCTCAATACTTAAGCAGAGCAGAATAAGTAAATTAAACCTAGTGAGCCAACAAACCTACCAAGGTTTCACCTAAGCGGATCTTCAGGGAACATTGGTTCTTCAGGGAACATTGGCTCCAACGTTCCCTGAAGAGCCAACGTTCTCTGAAGATTTGTTTTGGTGAAACCGTAGTAGGTTTGTTGGCTCACTAGGTTTAATTTACTTATAATAGAAATAAATAAATACTGTCAGAAAAATACATTTTTAAACTTACAACTTTTTAGTAGTTTTTTCTACAAGTGTAATACTTCCAATTACCTAAATATCCTTAAAAATAATATAACCAGTCATTACAAAATACACAGAAGAAACCTAATTTTATCGGAAATTAACTCTGATATGGCTAAATTTGCAAATGAATTAAATATTAGTGATAGAATTGGTAAAATTTCTACCAAAGAAGCTTATGTTTTATTTAAGGACCACAAACCAAACTTCCAAAATAAATTACAAACTAGACTAATTAATCTTACTAAAAGTGAATTGGGCATAATTTCTAGGGAAATTCTGATGAACCTAATAGAGAAGTTACAATCTAATTTACAACCAAATCTTTAGAAGAGTTCCTTAGATACCATAAAATGGTTTGATAATATCAATGACAAATCTAAATCCACTTTCCTTAAATTTGATATTGTGGATTTCTATTCCTCTATATCAAAAAACTTCTTGTGGATTGTTTAGACTTTGCTAGAAATTATGTTAATATTTCGGATAGGGACTACAGGATTATATTGGGAGCTAGAAAATTCATTCTCACCTTTGATAATTCTACTTGAACAAAAGGGCCTAAAGATAGTTTTGATGTCCCTATGGGAGCCTATGATTCAACCCAGGTAGCAGATCCAATTGGTATTTATATTTTAGGTATTTTAAGTAGATTTTTAGACCCTAAACTAATAGGCCTATATCGGGATGATGGACTGATATGTATTCCCAATTCCAATGGGCCTTACACTAATAGAATACATAAGAAAATTATCAGAGCCCTAAATTTTCTAGGTTTTAAGGTTGAGGTTACTTCCAATCTCAAAATTGTAAACTATCTAGATATCACCCTTAACTTAAATGATGGTTCCTACCAACCCTTTCTCAAGGAAAATAGTTCTCCCACCTATATAAATAGTTTATCCAACCACCCCAAAAATATTATAAGACAAATACCCAAGATAGTAAATAATAGGGTTAACTAATTATCATCTAATATAAAAATTTTCAATGCAAGTAAAGAAATTTATGATAAGACCCTTCAGAAAAGTGGTTTTATTAACAAGTTAACGTATAATGAGCCTGCTATAAACCCGGAATCATCTAAAACTAAAAACACTGGAAAATGTAGAAAAAGGAAGATAATTTGGTTTAACCCTCCTTATTGTAAACTAACTAATATCAATATTGGTAAGTATTTTCTCAGATTAATCGATAAACATTTTAATAATAATAATCCCTTAAATAAAATTTTTAATCGATTCACCCTAAAAATCAGTTACTCTTGCACCTCAAATATAGATGATATTATTAATTCCCATAATAGGCATATTTTAATGAACTTAAATAATACTGACGTCAAATCTGGAAGTGTTGATAAATGCAATTGCAATTCTGTGGATACCTGCCCGGTGCAGGGCAAATGTTAATCCACCCAAGTAATTTATGAAGCCCGTATTTCTCCATCTAACAACAAAGACAATTACCGGACTTATATTGGTATGTCCACGGGTCCTTTCAAACAGAGACTTTACAACCACAGGTACTCGTTTTCGAACCCTAACCAAAGATTCCAGACGGCACTATCACGTAGATTCTGGAAAATGAAGGAGGAAGGGCAGGACCCTGTAATTAGCTGGAAACTAATAGGCTCAGCCTGTACCCCTAAAAATTTTTGTGATAGATGCCGTCTATGTCTATTGGAGAAGATTCTGATTTTGAAGTATCCTCATCAGAACTTACTTTTGAATCTTAGAAAGGAATTCATCAATAAGTGCCGTCATAGGGCTGATTTTAAATTTTAAATTTTTAATTTTAATTTTTAATTTTTCTTTTTTCTTTTTAATTTTTCTTTTTTCTTTTTATAATTTTTTATGTATATGTGTATGTTTGTGTGTGTGTATGTGTATATTTGTATATATGTGTGTATATATGTTTATATGTATATATGTATATGTATGTGTGTGTATGTGTACATATGTATTTATGTGCATAAAAAATTTTTTTTAGCTATTTAAATGCTCTACTTATATTTCCCTTCATAATATTCATTAAATATTTTTATATTTTTATATGTTTGTGCGTATGTGTGTATAAGTATAATGTATATATGTATATGTGTGTGTGTGTGTGTGTGTGTGTATACATATGTGTGTGTGTACATATATATTGTGTGTATGGATTTTTTGTATATGTATGTATATATATGTGTATATACATATATATGTGTGTATGTAATTGAATGTATGCGTGTGTGTGTGTATATGTATGTATATATGTATTTATAATGGAAGAAATGTGTGTGTGTACATATATATGTATGTATAATTGTAAATGAACATTTTTTTTGTTCATTTATACCTAGCGGTATCTTTATTTAGTTTAAATTAAATGACCTAATTTTTTTTTTAAATTTATTTTAAATCCTATATCTTTTTATTCCTTTTAAAAATAAATATACCTTTTTAAGTAAAAGGCCTTTTTCTAATACTTCAATGTTTTTAGGAAGTTAGGTTTTTGAATATGTCGAGCGTCTGTAATATATAAAAAAAATTTTTTTTCTTTCTTTTCTTTTTTCCCTCCCTTCCTTTATCTCTCTTACCTCCCACCTCTTTTCCGTTTTGCTTAACCTAATATCAATTCAACATGCCGTCTGTTCTATTTACGTTACAATTCTCTTTTCTTTTTACGAACACAGATGATGCCAATTTTTCTTTTCTTGTTTATTTTATTTTATTTTATTTTATCTTTTTCTTTTTCCTTTTTCTTTTTCTTTCTTTTTAAACCTTTTTTTTGCAAATCTATCTATGCGTTAAAAAGGAAAAATAGACTGATTTTTTCTCCAGTTTCAGAAAGGATTTTTTCGTTGCTGAGGTGATGCGTTATCCCCTGTGGGGATTTCATGTCGAAATGTACATACAACATCTTTGAATAAATCCTATTTAATTTATATATATATATATATATATATATATATATATATATATATATGGCCTGAAGATTGTATTCAAGCATGAAACAGCTTGTTACCAGTATCCACACTTCTTTTATTTACACACATTCTATCATGGATATTGATCACTTTTACCCTATAAATATAGTATACCATAAAAGTATATTTTATCATATATATATATATATATATATATATATATAGTATTGAGTTGTGATTATGTTTAGTGGCAAGGTTGTTGCTTTTCCATGGTTTTATTGATAAAATGTGTTTTGGCAAGTAGGTTTTTATTGTAAAATGCTTGATATCAAGGTGGAGATAGACTGTTGATAAGTGCAAATATATATAGCCTTTGTTCATTGCTTCATTTTTTCTGAAGAAAAATTACTAATACCTATAAAGTTGATAAAGATCATGAGACTGCATCTAAAATTAACCAGGATGTGGGTGAATTTGCAAGTAAATTTAATATTGAGGATAGAATGGGTAAAATTCACCTGAAAAATGCATATCCAACTTTGATAATTAACTACAAACTAGACTGAATACCCTTCCAAAACTGAACTTGGACTTATCACTAAAAATATAATTAAAAATATAACTGACTCCATGCAAAAATCTTTCTTTAACAATTTGTGGAAGGATTCTGCAGATATGATTAAATGGTTCAATAGCATTAAAATCAAAGATAAGGCAACCTTCATTCAATTCAACATTATGAACTTCTACCTCTCCATATCAAAAAGTCTATTGTTAATAGTTTGAATTCCTTGAAGAACTTTGTTACAATTATTGAAGAATCTAAAGTTAGGACACTATTGTTATCTAATAATAATTCTACATGGATAAAAAGCCACGGTGATAACTTCGATGTCCCCATAGAAGATTTGGTGGGAATTTACATTGTAAACACTCTTAGTTGGATAATTGACTCCAAAACGATTGGTATATATTGGGATCCCTAATGGCCCACTATTTTCTCTGATAGAAAAGAAAGTCATTAGGGCCTTCAAATTATTTGAATGAAAGATTGAAATTTCCTCTAATCTTAAAATAGTGAACTTCTTAGATATTACTTTATATCTGTTGGATGAAACATTTAAACCCTATAAAAAAAACAATGAAGCCCCAACCTACATTAATGTCTGCTCCAACCATCCCCACCAAATAATCAAACAAATTCCTGCCATTGTGAATTCCAGGATCAAGAAGTCATCTTCTAATAGAAAAATCTTTAATGTAAATAAAACCCCTTACAATATTGTCCGAAAACAATGTGGCTTTAGATAGGAATTATGCTATCTAGAATCTACCAGAAATCTAGAATCTACCAAAGATACTAGACCAAATAAATCCAAAAATAGAAAAAGAAGAGTAATATGGTTTAACTCCATTTTCTGCCAATTATCTAATATTAATATTGGTCAACACTTTCTGAAGTTGATCAAAAAACATTTTAACCAGAACCATGGCCGTATCTGACTACTTGGCACACCAGGCACAGGTCCGGGCCGATCCATGCAATCATAGTGAAAATCCAGGCAAAGAAAAATGTCTTCATCAGAAATCAAACTGAACAATTCACAAAGAAAGAAAGAAACACGAAGAAAACATCCAAATGAATGCAGTAAAAATCTGTTTTTTTTTATTTATTAATTTTGGGAGAAAAGACTGGTTATACTCAGAAAGTCCGAACCCAATTTCCTGCTTTCGTTCATGTTCTGTGCCTAATTTCCATTGGAATAGCCGAAAAAATCCGCAAAAATCATAGTTTCTGGAAACGGATGACACTGATGATGTCATCACATTGTCAACTAATAAATCCGGGCAATTTCCTCTGTGCCCGGTGTCTTTTTAGCATCAGCTATGGCCCTGACTAGAACAATCCACTAAATAAGATTTTTAATAGAAAAAAAATTAAAAATTAGTTATTCTTGCACTAACAACATTAATAGCAACATTAATTCACATCATAATAGTATACTAAATAAACTTTATAACTATCAACAAATAAATAATAAACCCTCGTGTAACTGTTGAGCAAAAAAAAAAAATGCCCAGTTGGAGGTATATGCAAATCCAAAAAAGTCATATAACAGGCAGCCATTTGTGAACACTGAAATGAGAAAAAAGTGTACATAAGAATTTCTGCCAGACCCTAGAAACAACAACTATATAACCATGACCAATCATTCTTTAAACTCCACCTAAATATCGTCATAAAAATAGATTTAAATTATCTATTAAATAGAACTTTAAATTTACTCCATTCCGTCATACTTACGTGTTAATTCCCACTTTGTGTTAATCATTTGTTAAAGGCTTTTGCAGAAAGCCTCTAATGAAGGATTAACGCAATTCTTTTGAAGAAATGAAAGTGAAAATCTGCTATGTAATGGTTATATATGCTACTATATGTGTACAACTATTTTGTATTATGTATGGAACTGAAAGTATCCTTCTTTGTTGATCTGTATACTCATGAATATATTTGTTGGTACTTGAATTCAAATAATCCCACTATATCACACCTGTGGCTTCACTTCCCTATTTGTGTAAATTATCCTTTAATAATTCTTGCGTATTGAAGAAATTGTGGTTAAGGTCTCCTATGTATTTGACATATATGCCAGTATATGTGTATATTTAAATAGAAACCCTTTTTTTGTGTGTATATGTGTACACACACATATATATATATGTTAGCAGTAATTTTATATTTGGAATGTAATTGATTGTATTCTTCTTTATTTATCTGTATACTCATGTAGATGTGTGTTGGTATTGAAATCCAAATAATCCTACTATAACACACGTGTGGATTTACTTCCCTATTTGTATAAGTTATCCTTCTATAATCCTTGTATATTAAAGAAACTGTGGTTAAGGTTCCTTATGTATTTGATATATGTTCCTGTATATGTGTATAGCTTTTGTGGATTCACTCCCCTATTTGTGTAAATTATCCGTTGATCATTTTTGCATATTGAAAAAATTGTGGTTAAGGTCTCCTATGTATTTGATATATATGCCAGCATATGTGTATAACTACTTTGTATTATGTATGTAATTTAATATAGACCCCTTTTTTGTGTGTATAGGTGGATACTTACATATATTTATGTTTGTATTAATTTTGGGTATACACGCATAAATCTTGTCTTCATAGGTGGGTACATAGAAAAGCGAGAGTGTGTATAGCAAAGAAATTTATATGCATTTATAGAAGGTTTTGTGTTTATGTATACATATATGTATATAAATGCATGTGTGTGTGTATGTATGTATAGATATATGTGTGTATAAGTATGTATATGTACGTGTATTTTGTGTGTATATGTGATGTTTGTTAGTACACTTGTGTAAATATGTGTTAGTATTAATTATATGGATATATGTCCAGTCTTCATAGGTGTGTGAGTGTGTGAACAGGATATTTATTTGTGGATATGGATGAATGTGTGCATATGTATGTGTATACATAGGCACATTTGTATGTATATATATTGGCATATTTTCGAAACATATACTGTTAAATATAAGAGACAGTGAATGTCTGTTATGTTTAATCATGAGCCGTTCTAAACGTCGTATTTTGGCTTTAATTTCAGTTGAAAATAAAGACAAAAATTCTCTAACATTTGGATAATTTTTTATTAATTTGGTTCTAAGCTTTCAGCTCACATGAGCCATCTTCAGAGAGGTTATTAAGACGGTAACATAATAACATCTACCATCAGTGACGATTTTATTTTGTGTTGACTAAAACTCCGCTAGGCAATGGTAATAGTTGCCAAAAATAACAAATGCAGTTCACAAATTTGCAATGCGGTTCTATGACATCACGTGATAGCACGAAATGGCAACAGAACCATGTCTTCAAATGCAATGTAATGTGTTATGACCAGATTTAAATGTGATTTTATTAAGTGTTGGTTGTTTGGATTTAATGTACATGGCCTCCAATATCTGAAGGTTCTTTTTACTGTGTGTATGAGTAAGGATTATTGTATTGTTGACTAAAATCTGTCTGATATTACCTACATGTTTATGTTTTTCTGAGAAATGTTGTTTAATTGTACTCTGATCAGAAAGATGACAGGTAAGTCTACGGGAGAGCATGGCTGTAGTAAAACACTTATACATATTGGTATATGTATATGTGTGTATCCTTATGTATGTTCATATATTTGGATATCTGTGTATAAGTATTCATGGGCTTGTAAGTGGGCGTGTAATGGATTTATGGTTACTCATTTTGCTCAATGAACTTTTACTTCCCTAACCTTGGTGACCCTTGGTGACCCTTGCAAGATAAAGTTAAAACTAAAGATTTCTATTCTGGGTCATGTTAATCGATTTCTATTTTGTTTAAAAAAAATAGGGGTGTATTTGAGGAAAATATTTATACCTAAAAAAAAAATGTTCTGAAAAGATGAACTTATTAGTTTATTTAAATGGATTATAACTTATAACCACTTTAGATAACGTGTTGAGTTTTCCTTTATAGATATCATATTGCTCTGGATAATGAGCTCTCTATGCAGATCTATTGCTTAATATTTTATATTAAATAGAACTTTTTGGATTATTCTTGCCATTCACAAAAAAATTACATCACTATATATATGTGTTTATACATACAGTCATCTGCAGACAGGCTTGTTTTGCTGTATCACAGATCATCAGTACGGTTAGACATCCAAACCAAATTGACATCAGTTGGCAATTCTACCTGTAAGTTATGGGTGCTCGGAGGAGGAGGACAGATTTTAGCATGTTATATACACAGTGTAAACACACACCAGTAGCCGAGAGTGTTCAAATTCATTACTGAATGAACTATGCGAGATTGCGTGAGTAGCTACCATTTATAAATTCTACCATTTCTCCATAGTACTCAATCAGCATAAATGGTATATATATATATATATATATATATATATATATTCATGTAGATAGGTGTGAGTTTGTAACCGTGGATTTCACGCTCTTGTGATCATCAGCTCTATCACTGATATTGAGCGCTTTCAAATAAGTACCACGCATATATAATATATAAATAATATAATATATATAACAAATTGCATATATATATTGATATTTATAATTATATACATACACTTTTCACACACACACACACACACATATTGTAATTTTATTATTACAATGGTTTATAAAAGCATTATATCACTGCACAAAGATTTTAATGCTTCAGAACAGTACTCTTCTTCTTATATGTTAAAATAAAATGTTTTTTCACCATTCATTTTAACATATTACCTGAAGAAGAACAGTATTGTTCTGAAACATGAAAATTTCTGTGTAGTGATAAATTTCTGTGTAGTGATATAAAACTTTTATAAACCATTGTAATAACAAATTTACAATATTAAGCTCTACAATATTTACAATATTAATCTATGTGTTCTTTCACTTTATATATATATATATATATATATATATTCTAAACAGTTCAACCTCCTTGGTTCCAGAGTCAGTACAGGTGTTAGCTGATTGGTTACTTTATAAAATGCCATAGCTTACAAAAGGGTGACATGATTACATTAAGCAGTAAAAACTCAACAAATCACTTTGATTGAATTATTATGTTTTGATTATGCCAATCAAATTTTAATTATCAAAAATTTATAGATACACAAGCAAATAAATCTGAATAAAATCTTTTGATATAATTTTTATTAAAAGAAAAACTGAATTACAGGACAATGGGGTGACAATGGGGTGACAATGGAGTGACAGCAGTGATTGAGGCAGTTGTGTATTTCTTACTGGTATGGTGTTCAAATCCAACTAAAAGTAAGGATTTTCAAAGTATGCAGGCTTTTCCTACAATTACTATATGGTGAAACCGAGCAAAAGCGAGGGACCGGATGTTTGCTCTATACCAACCAGAAAGCAAATGACCAAAACTTGTCGCTGCACATCCGAGTTCGCGCAGATGTTCCGGTTGAAAAATAAAAATTAATCAAATATCAAATTTCCATCGCGAATTTTATTTACCAGCCAATGGGAAGCCCAGAATCAAATACAAGTGTGAAATTCCAAAATGAGCTGTTTTGATCAAAAAAGCAGATATAAAAAGCGGATACAGACAAGACCCCAGCAGACAAGCACAGACCAGAGGAGAAGAGTGTAATTAATCCCCTTGATCTAAGTCGAGCGGCTACTATGCTTGCCTCTTTCCTTCTCCACTGTCTCAAAAGTACTTACTGACCTAAGGAGCGACTACTTCAAAGACATTCCTCACATACCTCTGCTCCTCACATTCCTAAGCACTAATTATCTTTTTCAGCATTATATTTGTCATGAACATTTTAGCCTCTGTTGGACTTATATTCAAGTACTATTTTAATTGTAAAAACATTAATTGATATGTGTATATATAAATATTATTTTCAACTCAATTTGCTTTTCGTGATTTTATAATCATTTTATGACTTATAGTGGGCTATCTACCACAAGGCCAAATTCTGCAACGGTATACAATTATCCTTCACTACAATGGGAAAACAATAAGCAACCCACTATAACTCTTCCCTTAATTTGGCTATTTTACCAAACGAAGAGAAGCCTAGTTAATATCAACTGTTCAATAATTTATTTATATATTAAAAACTCAGTTGGATGCGTGGATAGTGTAGTATATATCTAGATAGAAAGTAGAATTGGCAAGCTGAGTTCAAATTCTGGTCTATTCCCTTGAGAAAGACATGAATCTTTCTCTTCTCTCCCCAGCTATGAATTAAATGGTAAAGAAGTTTGTTTTTTCTTCTCTTGGGAGGTAACTAGTCTTAGAGAAAGACCACTCTGAATTCTAAACGTTTAGACAGGAATGGTCTTCCCACAGAATGTCTTGCCTTAGACATAACCACTGCTGCTATGACTACAGTACATGTGGTGCATATATTACTCTAATGGGCTATGGAATTTGTGGTCACCAAAGTTAAAACCAGGGTATTGTGAGATGTCAAAGTTAAATAGAATGAAGTAAAGAAATTAGAAGTTAAGGTCAGTCAGTTAAGTGCCATACGTGATACACGCTTGGGCGATCATGTCTCGAAAGAGACATGACTGACTGGGCAGAAGATTATCCCGCAGTAGGTTGCTATTGCTTTCTGCGGTAGACTGGTTGCCAACCAAGGCTATAGAACCCAATCTGTCCTATTATTTAACCCATAACTGGAAGGAATAGATGGATTAATACCTTTCCCAAGGGTATTTGCGCGTAAGTGAATGCAGTGAATTCAGCTGGAATTCGAACTCGGTTCCCTGATTTCTCGTTCTGAGCCGATATCCAATGCACCACAAAAAGGTACATTGTCTTTTACAAAGATTTATTTTATTGGCAGAAATTGGATTTTAAATGAGTAATTTGCATTAAATGGCTAAAGAATTGTTAGGGCGCCACTCCTATTTGACTACAAATGGACTGTTCCCATTGCTATATATAGCAATGGTGGATTCTCTACAGGAGAGTCGTAGAGAGTCACTTGAGAGTCTCTAATGAGTTATTGAAGAGTCAGTGCGAGTCAGTGAAGAGTTAGTCACACTTCTGGTGGCGTACCGGAAGTAATCATGTATACACACGTCTTACGACGGATTGGACTCTTGTATCTTTTCTATTGTAAATATTACTAATCACTTCTGTATATACTAACCGTCTTTCCGCGGAATACAACTTATATTCTGATTCTGTTGTTAAATTATTCATTTATACTTGGCAAGAATATAGCTCTCAGAAGAAAGCCCCTAATCATTAAATATTTAGTTATTTTTTTTAAGCGGCAGAACTACAATTGTAAATACTAGTGTTATACAACATGTATTAATTGAACACAGTTAATTTAGTACAAGAACTGACTTGTTGATTATCCCGTGAGGATTACACTTATTAACAATGATTTGTGAAACAAGTCACCAATGTATAGCAAGTGAACTTTTAAATCCCTCCACCTCAAATTAGTCAAGTCTTTTACAAGGTTCCAATTATAAAGTATGTATGAAATAACTCAATAACAATGGCTTGTTTGACCTGTAATCCATCACACTATATCAAGCAGCCTAAAATTTATAATTTTTTATAAAATATTTTAGTATATCCAGAGAAAATTTGCTCTGAAAAATGAGTAGTTTTTACATTTTTATTCAATGGAAGAGAAATAAAAATAAAAAATTAAAGGAATTATTTCTCTTGTTGACCAGTTGACCTACAGTTATTAGGATGGTCAGTGTGTAAGACAAATGGTTTTTAAAAGGATTGATAAGGAGAAATAATATTGCTGTTCATGTTCAGTTATATGAGAATGTCCACTACAAACTTCCTGTTTTTTTATTATTATAAACAGCTTGTCTATATTTCTGAGATGAGGAATTGTAATTATTGACACAATTTACATTGTTTGAGTTGTTGTCCTCATCTTTGTTGCCATATTCACCTTCAATATCTATCCATATTTCAGAGGCGAGGTATTATAATTATTTACACTATTTACATTGTTCGGACTGTTGTCCTCATCTTTGTTGCCATATTCACCTTCAATATCTGTCTATACTTCTGAGATGAGGTATTATAATTATTTACACTATTTACATTGTTCGGACTGTTGTCCTCATCTTTGTTGCCATATTCACCTTCAATATCTGTCTATACTTCTGAGATGAGGTATTATAATTATTTACACTATTTACATTGTTTGGACTGTTGTCCTCATCTTTGTTGCCATATTCACCTTCAATATCTGTCTATATTTCTGAGATGAGGTATTGTAATTATTTACACTATTTACATTGTTCGGACTATTGTCCTCATCTTTGTTGCCATAATATCTATTGTAATGGTATTGTAATAATAGGTATTGTAATGTGCAAGTATTGCAATAATATGTATGATAATGGTATTTTAATACTATGTATTGTAATATGCAGGTTTTATAATAGTTATCAGATCAAAACAAGAAATTAGCAAACCAAGTTCAAATTCATTGAGTTCATGACATTCAATTTTGCACAAATATGATTGAGAAAGGCATGAATCCACCATTTCCCACTAGCTTTGACTTAAATAACAAGGTAGACTGATTTTCAGTCTTAGCAACTGTTATGGGACCTACCCTTTTTGGACTATAATGGACTCTTCCTATTATTATGAATACCAAGAGAATATGCCTCTCAGGGTGGAGTTGAGTTGGGTTGAGTCACCCTGGTCTAATACTTGGCAATCAGACTGATGTGTAACACTCTTGTATTTGTTTTCTGTTTAATACATATGCTTCCCTAATTCCCAAGTTCGAGTTTTCTTCCGGACTCATTCTGGGTCCACAAAAGTTAGTCAGTTAAGTGCCATATTTGATACATGCTTGGGCGATCATGTCTCTCGAAAGAGACATGACTGACTGGGCAGAAGATTATCCTGCAGTAGGTTGCCATTGCTTTCTGCGGTAGACTGGTTGCCAACCAAGGCTATAGAACCCAATCTGTCCTTTTATTTAACCCATAACTGGAAGGAATAGCCAGATTAATACCTTTCCCAAGGGTATTTGCACGGAAGTGAATGCAATGAATTCAGCTGGAATTCAAACTCGGCTCCCCGATTTGTCGTTCTGAGCCAATATCCAATGCACCACAACGCACATCCACAACAGTAGTCTAAAAGCAGAACAACTCTAAGTTCAAAACAAGTTGCGAATTGAGCTAGCAACTATGCCTTGCAAAAACCTACTTGCTATGGAAACTGCAGAAGTATTGGGGAACTGAGATAAAATTAGTTGTTTATATTTAAATGCATACCTAGAATACACAAAACACATGGGGAAAATTTTCTTTGTCAAAAAAATTACATTTTACAATTCAAATTTCTTTTGTTCAGTTTAGCTTTATTGAACTCATTAAAGAATAGAAGTTTGAATGTTTTAATATTTTTCTATAAAGAAATTTACTGAATAGCTTCATATATAATATTTCATGAAGTTTTAGTAGAGAAGTTAAAGGGGAAACCAACCACTATTTAAAAGTCAAACTTGAAAAACTACACAGTAGATGAAAGGACTAAATCAGGCTTAGCAGGGAATGTATGGAAAGAAAAGTTTGTACATTACTTTCTTTAGAATGAAATCAAAAATAAACTTGCAACAATGATGGAAAATTTGTAACGTGAAAGAAACAGCACATACGTGTAACATGAGATTAAATCTCTCATTTATAAACGTCTTGTTTATTTAACTTTAAACATCACCAATTAATATCAGTGTTTGTGTGGCTATGAAAATTTTTTCTGAACATAGATGCTTCTGACGAGGATGCAAGAGAATAAAATATAACTGCAATTTCTACTCTAACAGCTTCTTTTCTCGCACTTCCCACCTGTGGAATTCCCTTCTGTATACTTGCTTCCCCCGACAGCTACAATCTCCAAAAATTTAAATGTAAGGTCATCTCCTATTTTGCATCCTTTCTCTCAATCTCTTTTCTCCATCCACTCCACCCCTATCACACCAATATTCTCATCCTGCTATTACCCTCCTCCTGACACCTCCTATAACCTACCCTGCTTTCTCATCACTTTCCCCTATGTAACCCCCTGCACAATGGTGGCAATAAAACTGCCTTGCTTAGGGTGAAATTTAAAAAAAAAAAATACCAGTATGTATGGCGTTTTTTTGTTCATATACAGATACATGCTCTTCTGCCACTTGTTGGGTAGGGATCATTATCTCTCAGTCATATCTCTGTCTTTGGATAGAGTGTGGTTCAGTTGTGTGTCTGCCCGAGGGCAGATAGGCTTCTGAGAAAAATAAATACCAAGGAGTGCCTGGTCCTGGGGAACAGATGCCTGATGCTCATTGCACTAGTGGGGTAGATTAGAGGCCACCACCAAGGTCAGCACAACCGACAGTTGCAGAAGCTGGGATATTTTTGTCCCTGGCCTGAGTGTACGCGTTTGGGTTCCCCACAAAAAACTCAACTTTGTGTCACATCATGTCTCAGTTGGGAGACAAGGTAAATACATAAACAAATACGTAACAACACTACACATGACCAGTTTCTTAAATATTTCATTATACACGGTCCTCTCTTTGAAAAGATATGATACTGTAAGAACAAAGTTATAAAAATAATATACCATATATTTCCACATATAAGGTGACCTTTAGATAAGATGAGGTCAAAAAATATAGCAAATTTTCATGAATTAGTCTGATACCTGTAATATAAGAAAATTGCTTACTAATTATGTAAAGATGATGGAATTAGAAATTAACGAAATAACAAAACTGATTCTATATCATGTTTTTCCTATACAAGTCCCCATTGTTTTATTTACATTTCATCACATGATCTCTTGCAAATACTGATTCTTCTTCTTCTTCTTCTTTTTCCATATCTAAACAATTAAAAACAGCCTGGTGTACTAATGGCCATTTACTTATACTTCATTGACAAACACAAAATACCTCTAAAAACAGTATTAACACTACTATGATGATTATTGAAAGTTTAGTGAAAGTTAAAAGTTACTGTGAATGCAAACATAATTCAATGTTTACATTTTCTCAGCTGAGCTTGCGTGGAAACATGTCAATTTCATTAATATTCTTCAAATAGGCAATTTATTATGAAGTTATGTCAGTTGATAATGTGAATCTTTTCATGTATTTATTGGTTATCACACCGAGGACAAGGTTAGCCTGTCAACATACATCACTCAGAATTTAAGGTTTCTTTTTTAACATTGAGATATAAGACATGAGATGATACAGTGCTGATAGCCGACATGAAAAGAAAACTAAAAAACCTCCTAAAAAAGGTAGATGAAGAAAGACGAAAGAAAGTACTACAAATAAACTACAAGAAAACCGAATGTATGGTCATCAGTAAACAGAAGAGCCCAAAATGCCAATTACAGGTCGAGGATACTAAAATCAAGCAGGTAAAGAAAATTTGAGTACTTGGGAAGTGTTCTAACAGAAGACGGAAAGTGCAACACAGAGATTCGAAGGTGAATTGGCATGGCCAAGGATGCATTCCAGAAGCTGAGTAAAGTATTGAGAGACAGGAAAATTTCGCTAGAAACAAAGAAAAGAGTACTGGATTGCTATGTGATGTCTGTTCTTCAATATGGCAGTAAATGCTAGACAATCTCATTGAAGATGAAGGAAAAACTTGAAGCAGCTGAAATGTGGTTCTACAGAAGGATGCTGCAGATATCATGGATCAAGCATGTGAGCAATGGTGAGGTGTTAGAAAGGATGGGAATGAAAAGGAAATTAATACTGAACATCAGGTAAAAACTGGTAAAGTTCCTGAGACATGCAATGAGGAAGGAAGGCTTGAAGAGTCTGATACTCACAGGTCAGGCAGAGGGAAAGAGAGACAGGGGAAAGCAGTGGATAACATATTTGATGGGCCTGAGCAGGTGGATGGTAGAGTGTGGGTTGGGTGGGGTAACAGGAGAAAGCATGCTAAGAACCACCAGGAATAGAGAGATATGGAAAGCCATGATCACCTACGTCCTGAAAGGAGAGCACACATAGAAGAAGATATATACCAACTGTTTATAAGAAATTATAATGTGGATATAAATTGGGGGACCAAATCTATGTTATAATCAATATATAAACTGATCTCTCATTTTGTGGCTATGCTAGTTTCTATCCATTTATATACTAGATTTATAGTCTTGAACTAGTGGATGGCAGAGCGGGGTTTGGATAGTGTAACAGGAGAAAGTGTGATAAGAGCCACTAGGGATAGGGAGATGTGGAAGGCCATGATCGCCTACGTCCTGAAAGGACAGGGTACATAGAAAAAGAAGAAGATATATGCCAACTATTTATAAGAAATTATAATGTGGATATAAATTGGGGGACCAAATCTATGTTATAATCAATATATAAACTGATCTCTCATTTTGTGGCCATGCTAATTTCTGTCCATTTATATTCTAGATTTATGGTCTTGAGCTAGTGGATGGCAGAACGGGGTTTGGGTGGTGTAACAGGAGAAAGCGTGCTAAGAGCCACCAGGGATAGGAAGACGTGGAAGGCCATGATCACCTATGTCCTGAAGGAACATGGCACATAGAAAAAGAAGAAGTATAAGACAACCCCCAATTTTTAAGGGTGATTTGTGGGATTTAAATGTTGTCTTATATGTGGAAATATATGGTATATAAAGATATATAACTGATCTTTAGAGAAGAACTTGTGTCATATCCACTTCATATTATGTTATGATAATAACAATGTAATGAATGGAACAGATAAAAGTTTAGATTCATGCCTTTTCTAAAGGCATGAACTTGACATATTTTATTTATGATAGCATAAAATGAAATTAACTAAAATCTGAATTTCTTTCAATTAAACTCCTTTCTGAAACCAGGTTATATTCTTGAAATATATCTACATATTTGTGTGCTTATATATACATATTTGTGCTTGTGTATGTATGTAAATCCTAGCTGAGGCTGTAAAATATTACTGGGGATGGCATGAGTCCACTTCTCTGTGTATTCTGTTCCATTCACAGATATCCAGACAAAAAAATGTCTCATGGCTGGCATGTTGTAATGGTTGATGAAGTGGATGAGCACTTAGTAAGCCATGCATCCATAACTATCTTATTGTATAGTCAGTCATAATAATAAATAGCTGTTACAGCCATTTTTTACCTTGACAGGAACCAGTTGTATATTATGATTATTATATAAATATATTTCTTTGTAGATGTTGTATTGTGGAATGAAGAGATACACTGAGAAATGTAGATAAACTACTTTATTAACAGAGTGGTACAACCAAGAAGTATATACAATATTTACAGTCTCTTGCAGTAGTAGATTTTACTTCCCGAAGTCCATGATAATGACAACTCCCTGTGCTAAGCGCACATTGTCTTTTATACATCCGGGCGATCCGATGTCATATAGTACAAGCCATGACACAATACAATCTATCTATCTATTGTATCGTGGAATGAAGAGATACACAGAGAAATGTAGATAAACTACTTCATTAACAGAGTGGTACAACGAAGAGGTATATACAATATTTACAGTCTCTTGCAGTAGTAGGTGTTACTTCTCGAAGTTCATGATAATGATAATTCCTATGCTAAGCACACATTGTCTTTTATACATCCGGACGACTGGATGTCAAATGGCACTAGCCATGACACAACAGTAGACATATTTATAAAAGTAAGCCTTGAATCGGACAATAGTTATCAAGTTATTACCAAAGCCCATTATGGCTGAATTCAATTCTGAGTGTTCAGTCATTGTTCTAGAATATGTTTGTTTCTTACATATTTATAATTCGGCATTACATGCTCCTATGAAAATTTTGTAAGTTTTCAAACATTTTACATAAGCATTTTTTAACTTTAAGTTACAAATATTTCACCATGACTTTTAAGTAATAATAAAAATAAATATTTTAAAAAGTCAGTCAATCAGTCAAGTGCTATATGTGATGCAGGTTTGGGTAATCATGTCTCAAAAAAGACATGACTGACTGGGCAGAAGATTTTTCCACACTAGGTTGCCATTACTTCCTGTGGAAGAATGGTTGCCAACCAAAGCTATAGAACCTAATCTGTCCAATTATTTAATCCATAGCTTGAGGGAGAAGCAATATATTAATGCCTTTCTCAAGAGTGTTTGTGTGTAAGTGAATGCAATGAATTCAACTGGAACTTGAACATGGCTCTCTAATTTCTCATTCCAAGCTGATATCTACTGCATCACAACACACATCCAGTTAAAGATTAAGATGCTGGAAAAGTATTTTAACTGATTGTGACTTAATTAAAGTGAATTTTCTTCTATTTTTGATGTTAAAGTTCTACTTTACTCTGAATTTCAAACCATGAAGGAAATAACAAGAAACTACATGACTCTTTTTCCGAAGAAATCCTGGTAATTCACAGATAAAAGAATCTATGGTAGCCTATGATCGCCAAAATCCTGAAGGGACATGACATTTAAAAGAAGAAAGAAAAGTGCTACTTACAAAGAATTTAACTAACATTCCTGCTAACTTCAAAATAATCTTTTCCCTACTGTGTGCCTTTATAACTTTGTAGCAAAGACTTACCACAGCAACCCAAAAGGGCTAAAGTTGTTTGTAGGTTTTGCAATGGAGTGTGGAGATGGCAAATTGACGAGCTTCAGACTGAAAGTGAATCAAGCAGCACTTCATGTGGACAGAAGTGGTGGTGTTGATTGTAGCCATTTTTATTGGCTATGCAATGGCTGGTCAGGTACACTCATTCAAAGGCAGACTTGCTTTTTGGTGAGGGAAGTTGCTTACCTGAGATTGAGGAACAGGATAGTTAGTATTTGCGAAATTGATTTGCCTATTGGACTGAGTACCACTGTTTTGCCCATTAGACTTGTATATAGTTTTCTTTTCTGTTTTGTTTTGTGTAATTCTTGCCAGTTTTCTCACAAATATTATGGTTACTGGTCAAGTTATTTCTGCAAAAGGAACACACCTATTTTATTTCTATAGATTCATTATCTATCAATCACCGCTAAAAAAAACTAATTTAAATTTTACTGCTGATTCATAATGTGGTTGAACATCTGTAGAGAGGCTGAACCTGGGTGTATGTTTTTATATAGCAAAAACATTAAATCAGGATGGCTGTTGTTTATATATAGCAAAGAGGCTGAACCTTAAAATCTGCTGTCCAACTGTAAAAGAGAGATTGAACCTGGGTGCTTGTTATTTGAAAGTAGGGAGCTCAATCATGTTTATTAAATTGGCCTTGTGCCAAACATAACCAAGCTCCCCAAAATTTACTCCAGAGATATAAATTTTTGTTTGTATAAATAAATAAAAATTTATTTATCAAACAGTATAACATCAAATTGTATGTATGAAATTATTAATTGTGAAAAGGTTCTAAAAGTAAGTGCAGTAAGGAGTTTACAGAATTAAGAGTTCATTTGTTTTAGTGAAATGTGATTTGTACAGAAAAAGATAAGTTCATGTTTTTGTTGTGCGTATCAACAAAATAGTAGTAATATATTGTTTCTCTGTTTGTTTTTTTTGTGTATGGCAAGTAAATGAAGAGGAAGAAGGAGAGATAAAGAAAACAGTATGCGAGAAGGTGAGCGAGTGCGAATGTGTGTCCCTGGGACAGTTGTGTCATTGCAGCAGTTTGAAAGATCTCCTTACATTCTGGTTGTGTTGAGCCCTCTCTGCTTCCTTCTCTCTCTCTCACTGACTGACCAAAAAACATGAAATATGTAGCTAAGTTGATCACATGGTCAACTTTGAAAGCAAACTCATTTCTGGGCAGGAAGACATATGACAGAGGTCATTGAAAGTTCAATTTGTTGTTTTTTGTAAATTGTTCTCTTTTCATTTGTTAATAAATATTTTCAATCTAGCTTGCAAAATTTGCCTTGGTCTTTTTCTCAGTATGGAGGCAATTCTTTTGCATACTGATCAAAAATTAGATTTTCACACTGGCTTGCGAATTTGCAAACAGTGAAGAAAAGAGAGTTATTTTTATTTTGTACTTCCACAGTTTATATATAGCAAAGACACTGAACCTGTTGTTCATATATAAAGAAAGAAACTGAACCTGGGTGCTGTTTCTATATATTTAAAAATGAGGCTGAACCTGGGTACCTGTTATTTATATATAAAAAAGGCTGAACTTGGGTGCCTGTTGTTTATATATAAAAAAGGGGCTGAACCTGGAAGCCTTTTGTATGTATTTAAAAATGAGGCTGAAGTTGGGTGCCTGTTGTTGTTTATGTATAAAAAAGAGGCTAAACCTGGGTACCTGTTGTTTATATATATAAAACAGGGCTGAACCTGGGTGCCTGTTGTTTATATATAAAAAAGAGGCTGAACCTGGGTGCCTATTGTTTATATATAAAAAAGAGGCTGAACCTGGGTGCCTGTTTGCTTATATATAAAAAAGGGGCTGAACCTGGGTGCCTGTTGTTTATATATATAAAATGGAAGCTGAAACTGGGTGCCTGTTGTTTATATATAAAAAAATGTCTGAACCTGGAAGCCTTTTGTATGTATTTAAAAATTAGGCTGAACCTGGGTGCCTGTTGTTGTTTAGGTATAAAAAAGAGGCTGAACCTGGGTGCTTGTTGTTTATATATAAAAAAGGGGCTGAACCTGGGTGCCTTTTGTATGCATTTAAAAATGAGGATGAAGCTGGGTGCCTGTTGTTTTAATATAAAAAAGCGGCTGAACCTGAGTGCCTTTTGTTTATACATAAAAAAGGGACTGAACCTGGGTGCCTGTTGTTTATATATAAAAAAGAGGCTGAACCTGGGTGCCTATTGTTTATATATAAAAAAGAGGCTGAACCTGGGTGCCTGTTTGTTTATATATAAAAAAGGGGCTGAACCTGGGTGCATTTTGTATGTATTTAAAAATGAGTCTGAACCTGGGTGCCTGTTGTTTAGATATTAAAAAGTGGCTGAACCTGGGTGCCTGTTGTTTATATATATTAAAAAGTGGCTGAACCTGGGTGCCTGCTGTTTATATATATAAAATGGAAGCTGAACCTGGGTGCCTGTTGTTTATATATAAAAAGTGTCTGAACCTGGAAGCCTTTTGTATGTATTTAAAAAAGAGGCTGAACCTGGGTGCCTGTTTGTTCATATATAAAAAAGTGTCTGAACCTGGAAGCCTTTTGTATGTATTTAAAAATGAGGCTGAACCTGGGTGCCTGTTGTTTATACATAAAAAAGGGACTGAACCTGGATACCTGTTGTTTATATATAAAAAGGAAGCTGAACCTGGGTGCTTGTTGTTTATATATTAAAAAGAGGCTGAACCTGGGTGCCTGTTGTTTATATATATAAAAAGGGGCTGAACCTGGGTGCCTTAGTATGTATTTAAAAATGAGGCTGAAGCTGGGTGCCTGTTGTTTATATATAAAAAAGACGCTGAAGTTGGGTGCCTGCTGTTTATATATAAAAAAGGGGCTGAACCTCGGTGCCTGTTGCTTATATATAGCAAAGAGGCTGAATCTTCAGGTCTGTTCTTTATCAGTAAAGGAGAGACTGAACCTCTAGTGATTTTTTATTCATTTATAAATAAGGTTTGTTGTCCAGATTTGCATTCAAATGTTATTTGTAAATAAACATAACATTTTATCTGTTTTATATATAATAATGTATTGCAAAATGTTTTTGATGAAATTTAGACACTTTACATATCACAGAAAATATTAAGCTAAATAAGTATCAAAATTTAACAATAATCAGAATTATATAGCTTATTCAGTGTATCCATGTAATTATTGAATTGCATTCAGTGGATATCAGCTTGGAAGGAGAAATTGGAGAGCCTAGTTTAAATTCCAGTTAAATTCATTGGATTTGCTTATGCACAAATACTCTTAGGAAAAGTATGAAATCATCTCTTACCTCCAGCTATGTGTTAAATAATAGGACAGATTGGGTTTTATAGATTTGGGTGGCAACCAGTCTATCACAGTAATGTCAACCTACTGCATAAAAATCTTCTATCCAGTCAGTCATGTCTCTTTCAAGACATGATCACCAAAGTATGTATAATGTATGGCACGTAACTGACTGACACAAATTATATGATTAATACTGCAGAAAAATATTATTAATTTTTTAAATTGTAATTTATCTACTTATTGATTTACATCTGATTTATATAAAACTAGCAGTATAGCCTGGTGTTGCTTGGGTGTAATGAAAGCTTTAAAGCTAATCCATAGTCCTGAAGCTCAGACTCTTTGGACGTTGGCACGAAAGACTAAAAAGCAATAGTTGTTTCCAGTTAAAGTGAAACCGTAGACTGGAAGAAAAATGAATGGATGTAAGTCAAATTTTGATTTCCTGGTATCAATATCAAATAAGTTTTTTTCATCATAAACTGAATTTTGAAGGCTAAATAAGTCCTCTGAGTAAATGGTATCATGGCTGAGACTAAGAACTACAATTATATCTACTTAGAGCTCAACCTGAAGCAAAAACTAAAATAAAAGGGCTGAAAAACTGATTTTGATCCAACCCGGGAGGATATCGAGGTATCGATTTCCAATATCAGAGTCAAATAAGTCATCCAAGGATAGAACTGCAACCTTGAAACTTCTGAATATTGTTTCTTATGTCTTTGTCTATGAGTGTATCAAATTTGATTAAAATCGGACCACTCCTTCTATAACCCAATTTTTTCGATTATCGATTTTCAATATTTATTGGGGGTACCTCAACACAAAACCTAGCTAAGAACACTCGCAGATACTTATAGTACAACTGTGTAAATTTTCAAGAAAATCGGTTCAGTTGTTTCGGAGTCTATAGGTAACAGACACACACACACACACACACACACACAGACAAAGTTCCAGTTATAAATAAGTTTAGATAAGAAATATTTAGTTATAATAATGAAAAATTTAATAAAAGAATAATTTTTCTGAACACTAGTCTTTCTTCTGGTTTGTTATTTTGCATGAATCAAATTATTTCATTTTGCAATTAATTAGGGAAAAGCAATTTAATATTACTGTGGGGCTTGATACATTGACACCCACACACACACACATGGTCACTCAGCGTTCACGTGATAACTTAGTTCCCGCATAAACAATGCCAATAAAAACGGGGAACGGCACGTGGTACGCTAGTCAGGATTTTGTCCCGGGGCAAGAGCAGACATGTCTCCCTAACTCACACAAACACACGCGCACTAATTGCGGGTAGCAATTAGTGGCGCAAATTTTTTTTTTTTAAAACAACAACAAAGAATGGTTTATTTGCTTAGTAGGCGTACAAGAGTGATAGTGTGTAAGTGTCCATTTGGTTTGCTGGTCAGTAGGCTGGTACTTGGTTAGTAGGAAGAGTGTGCGAGGCTAGCGGCAGCGTCTTCTTCAGCGAAAGTGTTCCAAGGGGAATCAGTGGCAGCGATGTGAGAGAGACGTCTGTTTCTCCCGCTGGCTCATGGCTCTCTGCCTTTTGTCCGTTCTACCAAAATGGACTAGGAAAATAGTTCTAGAGAGGAAGAAGGAATTAATGCGCTCTGCCAGTTGATTGGTTAGTGAGTGACCGAATCTCCCATCGGGGGCACTGATTTGCGAAAGGAAATAGATCTGTGGCTGCTACATTACTCATGATTGTAATGTGGTATGCTGATTTAAAAACTTGTTGAAAGTTTAACTTTCAACATTTTTGCTTATGAATGACAAAATTAATTTTTTTTATATAGAATAATAAATGAATCTGCATCGTGAAACATGAATCGATGCAGTCAAGTCAAAACATTTCAAGGGAGAATAAGAAGTTTTAAGCATACTCTTTGTAAATAGGTTAGACTAAGTTATTTATCATGCAGATAATATTAACATCATTAATTGAAAGAAGATTAAATTCATCTCAGTAAAACTTTGGAAAAATGTTCGAAATTGATGTTTATCTGTCTTTTGTACTTCTTTTGACATGTTTGGTCATATACCAAAACTTGTTGGTAAGCCATAATTAATACAAATTTTCCTACGTCTAATGTGTGTGTGGGCTAATTTTATGAAAACTTGTTTACCACTTGTTTTCTTGTTACTGAAGCATAAAAAGTAAGTCACTGAGCTCATTTGCTTAATGTTTGCTTCTAATCAATCAGCAGGAAAGGTAAAATTTGTCCTCAAAAACATGTTTTGTAGATGGTCACTATTTAAGTAAAGATTTATGCATAATTTTATCAAGTTTTTATTCACATAATGAATATTATTTATAGAAGTACATGTATAGAATATTCATTTTTCACATAATGAATATTACTTATAGAAATATTTGTATAGAAATAATTATCATTTCTCAAATAATGAATATTACTTATAGAAATACTTATAGCGAAATAATATTCAGTTTTCATATCTTGAATATTACTTATAGAAATATTTGTATAACAATAATAAATTATAAAGTAGAAATGGAGAAAGCAAAGTGTAAAGAGACATAAATGGAACTTTGTGTGTGTGTGTGTTACTTATAGACTCCAAAACGGCTGAACCAATTTTCTTGAAAATTTACACAGTTATACTATAAGCGTCTGCGAGTGTTCTTAGCTAGGTTTTGTGTCGAGGTACCCCCGATAAATATTGAAAATCGATAATTGAAAAAATCGGGTTATAGAAGGAGTGGTCCAATTTTAATCAAATTTGATACACTCATAGACAAAGACATAAGAAATGATATTCAGAAGTTTCAAGGTTGCAGTTCTTACAAAAGTGCAGAAAATCGATAATATATATATATAAAAGGCAAGATGTTTGTGTGTGTGTCTGTCTATCTGCCTGTATGTCTGTATTTTTTTCAGCCCTTTTATTTTAGTTTTTGCTTCATGTTTGGCTCTAAGTAGGTATAATTGTAATTCTTAGTCTCAGCCATGATACCATTTACTCAGAGGACTTATTTAGCCTTCAAAATTCAGTTTATGATGAAAAAACTTATTTGATATCGATACCAGGAAATCAAAATTTGACTTACATCCATTCATTTTTCTTCCAGTCTACGGTTTCGCTTTAACTGGAAACAACTATTGCTTTTTAGTTTTTCATAACAACGTCCAAAGAGTCTGAGCTCCAGGACCATGGATTAGTTTTAAAGCTTTCATTACACCCGAGCAATGCCGGGCTATACTGCTAGTTTAAGGCTAAAGACAGACAAATATTCTCTAGTTAGCTCCATAACCAAAATTTCCAGCTGGTCAGAGAATCATTAAATTTATTTTTAAAGGAATAAACAATAAATACTGTATTTTCCAATTTACAAGATGCACTTTTTGTCCTAAAAATATCCTGAAAAATATGTGTGCATCTTCCAAAACGAATGTATTAGTTACCACCATCACATGGATGATAGGGAGGATCATTTATTGTACATGACTGACAGTAGTGATGACTCTGCAGATGAAAGTTTAAAACTTTTACATGAATCCAGCAGTGAGGAGTTTTTAGGATTTGCGGATGAATAAAATTTATTTGTTTTATATTTTTACATGCATATTTTTTAAAGTTTTAATTCATTTTTATGAAAATAAAACCTTCCTTGGACAATGGAAGATGTATAGTACATTTACTAATGACCAACTAGTATGTCATTGCCATACAAATAAAATTGGACCGGTGATTAATGTAAACAATACGTGGCACCAGGATGTGGGGCACGCTTGGTGAATGTGTTGTTGTAGGAGAATTACTTTTTTCATAGAAATTTCTTTCCAATATTAGGGGGCATCTTCCAAGCCACAGCGTCTTGTAAGCCCGAAAATATGGTAAGTTGCAAGCAAAGAACTGTTCAGTTTTTAAACAAATTCATTCAAACTGAAATAAGAAATTACCAAAAAAAGTTATTTGTAAAATGTGTTCAAGTTTTCTATCATGAAAATGTTACAAAGAACGTTAAATTGCTACAAGGAATAAAACAACTGGAAACTTTTATTGTATAAATTATTGTTACAGAATTACAGATTAAATATGTTCATTATAAATCATTGAGTGATTTAAACAAAACAGTTTGAAGAAACTCACAGAAAAAAATTGTCCAAATTATTTCATCTTGTGAATAAGTTTTATTGCCTTTCTAAAGAATTTTTTTATTCTAAAAACAAAACAGATTATAATTTATTAAAGGCAAAAGAAGACTAGAATAAACTTAATCCTTTTTCTTTATCTTGATTCTGTGGTGATACCGACTGAATAAAAGCGATGGACCGGATGTTTGCTCCCTCACGACAAAAAGGCAAATGACCAAAAGTCGTCGTTGCGCATCCGGGTTCACGCAGATGTTCCGGTTGAAAAATAAAAATTAATCAAATATCTAATTTCCATTTTGTGAACCTATGTGAATTTTATTTACCAGCCAATGGGAAGCCCAGAATCAAATACAAGTGTGAAATTCCAAACAAGCTGCTTTTGATCCAAAAAGCAGATATAAAAACCCGAGACAGAAAGCACCCAGTGGACAGACTGAAGGAGACAGACCGACGGACAGACAAGCGTGATTAGTATCTCCCTTGACCAAGTCAAGTGGCTACTATGCTCGTCCCTTCACCTCTCTTTCCTTCTCCCCTGTCTCAAAAGTGCTTTCTGACCTAAGGAGCGACTACATCAAAGACATTCCTTACTCACGATGCGCTCACATTCCTAAGCCTTAAATCTCTTTCAGCTTATTATTTGCCATGACCATTTTAACCTCCGTTGGACCTATACTTCAAGTTATTACTTTAATTGTAAAAACATTAATTGATATGTGTATATATAAAATATTTTCAACTCAATTTGCTTTTCTTGATTTTATAATCATTTATGACTTATAGTGGGCTATCTACCACAAGGCTAAATTCCGTTAACCTGCAACAGTATACAATTACCCTTCACTAGAACGGACTCCCACCACAATGAGAAAAGAATAGATAAGAAGCCCCTATAATTCAAAGTCTTACATAACAAAGTGGTTTAGATACTGTAGTACAAAATGTACGGCTGTTTGGAGTACTGGTTGTACCCTGTCTTTTTTTAAATCATAAATGGTGAGACTACCATGAAACTTCACACACAAAGCACAACCACATGACTTGTTGACTTCTACAGACTGTCTGATATTTCTTCACTCATGATGATTTCATCAAGTGCCTGAATCTTGAAAATTTATATAAGCCACAAATTTGTCTCACAAAATTTCTGAGCTCAGAGATCAAGTTGTTCTTAAACTGTAGCTTTTGGATTGGCCATATTTTCTTATACATATTTTGCACACAAGACACATCTATAAATACTTTCACGGCTTCTGCTCCGATGAAGTTAGATCACTAGTGCCCCCTAAATACGAATTTGAACGAGATACTAGATTAGCAACTAGATCCCACCATTTTACAGTGAAACCGATAAAATGCAGCCATAACTTCTACTCCAACAGTTTCTTTCCTCGCACTTCCCGACTGTGGAATTCTCTTCCAAACGATTGCTTCCCCGATGACTACAATCTCCAGGAGTTCAAATGTAAGATCAATAGACACCTCCTAACACACTAACCTGCTCCCATTCTTTCAAACACTCTTCCCATCTGCCCAACCCTCATCCTTGGTATCCTTACTCATCTGTCACCTTCCTCCTGACATTCCCTATGTCTAACCACTCCTTCTCTTTACCTTCCCCTATGTAGCCCCATGCGCAATAGTGGCAGTGGAATGCCTTGCTTGGGGTGAGATGATTAAAAAAAAAAAAAAAAAAAATATGATTAAATTATGCTCTACAATATTTATTGTATTGAGCACTTAAAAAAAAAAGTAGATACCAAAGAACTCAAAATCATAAAACCTTGGGTCCTCTTTACCGGGTGATCCTGGGCATGACGGTAAACTGCATCCGGCAGCAAGGCCTCTGATTGGGAGGTTGTGAGGAGCATGGAACCACCTCTTAATTGCTGTTGTTCCCAGGTCCACCCTGATCCGGAGTGGTAGCACCTATTAGGGTCCCATTTTTTTGGCATTAAATAACCCACAGAGGTGTTGATATGCCATTAAACAAAACTCAAACTGAAACTTAATTGCACCATCTATCTATCCTGGCTTTTTTGATCGATGCTATAAGAATAGCCATTGTTCATCTACCATATATTTGCAATAACTTTTCATGAATGTTAATAACTTTTGACGTTTTGGCTTCTCCATATCCAGCTATTATGCAAATCTCTCTTCATAGTCTATTTTTTTCATTAAGGTAAGTAGATAGACTTCCCTATCTATCATTCAGTCCATATACTTCCTTGGTTTTTTGAACAGGTGTAGAGGTTTATCCCTTGTTTAATGTTTAGGATTAGGTTCCCGGTTCCTTCTAATGTCTACCTCAGCTCTAATTTCTAATATCTCCATCTGAACTCTGGAATTTTTTTTACTAATTATTTTTATTTTTCTTCTCAATAGGAATAGATAGTTTCACTCATTGTCCAGTTCACACCACTCCCCGGTTTTTTGAACAGGAGTATAGGTTTATCCCATCTTCCCTATTTAGGATCAGGTTTCCAGGTCCTTCTAAAATCTCTTCATTCTACTTCCAGGAGTGAGTTGGTGGCATTGTTGCGTAACTGATTTAATAAAAAAAAAAGTGATAATAAAATGAAAAATCATTTTCATTAGGGCCCTGAGTGAGCTCTTAGAATTTTTATTAAATTTTGCTTGCATTAAAAGAAGATAAATAGTGGTTGAACTACAGTACTTGTATTTGTAATACAAATATTGGATATTTTTTAAAATGTATTTATTTTTCTTGCCTTCCTTGGGTGAAGATATAAACAAAAAATTAGACAATATATTTTTTCATAATTAAAATTGAATAATGCATAATTAGTTACTTATAATAAGTTAATGAGATATAGTAAATAAAATCATCTGTATTGAGATTAAGAAGAAAATAATTTACAAAATAATTTTCTTTTCTATTAGAAAGAACATTTGAATATAACTTTTCCAGTCATTGAAAATTAAATATACTATTTAATAACTATTAGCTTTTTTAAAACATAATTCATTTGAAATAAAAAAATTAATTACACACTAGAGATTTTATACACAAAATAAATTATCTTTTAATAATTGTGTCTATGTACTCAATTCTAACAAGTCTTAAACTTAAAATGAATTCAAAAAGTAGTATGAAAATGAAATATTTTTCTAGCAATTTCTGCTTGTAAAACATTTTTCGACATATCCAATATCAAAGAAATGAAGAGTTTTTAAATATTCTAGTTTTTAATTGATTGTTAATTTTATTTTTTTTTTTAAATGATTTCAATAATTTTTTTCTTCTGTCATTTTTTTCATATCGGTTAAAATGATGAAAGCTAAGCATATGATTCTTCAGACTGCAATATTGAATTATTGATCAACAACATGGATAAAATTTTAAAAATTCTTTAAATCAAATCAGAAGATTGCTTTTAAATCTAAGCAATTTTATAATTACAGATATACTAATTTTTTTTTCATCTAAGAAATCTACCTACAATAATAACCAAAAAAAAAAGAAAAAAGAAAAAGAAAAATGAAATGCAAAAATAAATTGACAATTATTAAAAAAGCTATTAAATTTTGCAACAAATTAGGTTTATGCGCAATGAAACATTGAACAATAACAACAAAATTTTATTTTTTTGTGCAAAATTTATCTTTAGGCTTGACAAAATTAAAAGTAAACAATCAATAGCAATAAACAAACGAAGGCTAAGAAGTACAAGTCATTTTTAGTTCTGGTGGCTTCATCATGTTTATTGTTTAGTTTACCCAGAGCTGAATTTATAAGCACGAAGACAAGTCATTTGGGAAGAAGGGAAAAAGAAGCACATGGCAACAATAGAGTAGAGACAAATAAATACCAGTTGATCACGTTTTTAAATCAAATGTCCCGGGGCGTCAGGAAGGCATGTATTTATTTTTGCAAATGCTAGAAGAAAACAGAAAGCAAGGAGGAGTTGTCTACGTGCAGCTCAGAGTGTAAACATCACTATATTTTTTCTAGCTCAACTGGGTCATTACCTTTCCACACTATTGGAAGGTTAAATTCAAAAGTCAAGGACGTCAAAGAAACAAGCAAATTCGACCAATCAACATCAAGGATCGTCTAAAAGGCGTGCAGCGATTGGTCAATTGTGATGAATTTCCATAAAGAAAAACAAAGTTCAAGGCTGTTATTTCATAGTCGCTTTCATTCTCTCGCTTATTCCTTGTTGTAATGATCTAAAAATATTTTTCCACTCGCGGGAAAAAAATATCACAACATCGCCACATCTGATACAGCATAACGCTAACATATATCAACATTTGATTGCTTGTCTACGTCTTACAAGAAACGTCATCTTAATTTTTATCATCTTAAATTAATTAATTACCTTTTCATTTTTCATTGAATGGCAGTTAAGCCATTCACTTAACCTCTCAAAAAAAAAAAAAAAGAAAAGAATTTTAGATAGTTGATTTATTTTGGGGGTTTTGTTTTTTTTTAACGTATCCACTAGAGCTTTTTTTACTTGACTCAGCTCTTGTCATCTTAAAAGGCTTTTTTTCTCTTGCTTGAGTTGAGTAATTGATTTTATTAATTCACGCACTAAGAAGAGAGGGAGAGAAAAAAAGATAACGCCATTCCTCATGTCCGTAGTAATGTTCCTGCATGGAATGAATACTCACGCAGACATCACAGTCCCAATTTGTATGAAGAAGGAAGAAGAAAAATCATCTTCATCTGTCATATCTGCTTCTGTAAAGCAGCGGTAGGTGATAGTTTTTGTTTTGTCTGTCATTTTTAAATTTTATCCCTTGTTTTAATAATCATAAGTCGCTGGGAATTCAATTAGCATTATTGTTGTTTAATGTTTTTAGTGATATATTTCGATCAGTAAAGCTAAAAAAAAAGTCATTCAGGAAATCTAATCTTTGATACACAAATAAATAAAAACAAACTAAATTTAATTTAATTAAAAAAAATAATTATAAAAAAATAACAAGTTCTACTCAACAAATTGAATATCCATTGTCCCATGATATATGTGATTAAAAGGCAATTTTGGATAAATGATTCAATTCCAAAAAACAATATAAACTTGTATGTTTCATTGTTAAATAAAAAAACAAGAAATGAAAGACGTTATGTTCAACATGGAAGGCAGTTACAAGTACATTGTAAAATAAATGTCAATGTTTACAATTTTCTTCCTGTTGAGAAGAATGAATTGTTCTTTTGCAGAACTTCTTTGTTATTAAATATAGTTTCTTTGCGTTTTTAATTCATTGATTGCTTGCATCAAGAAAGAACTGATGCTAGAGAACAAAAATGTAAACATTTTTCTTTCGAAAAAAAGTATTTATCAGAAATATATTTTCCTTTCGTTTCCATGTCTCCGTAACAATAATAAAAATACAAAAATGAAATATGGATGCATTTAAAACAAAAATCAAGATTTTCAAATTGCAAAGAACAATTCATCAATAACCCTCTCACCTTTTATTATATTTTGATCATGTCTCTTAAACTGAACTACAGCGAAAATAATTATATTAATTGAAAATTGTTATGACATAACGCCACCAAAAGCAAACACTAAAAAAGCAAGGTGCACGTGGGATGAGGGGAAAGATTATCCAAGTCTTGTTTTTTTTGTATTAAGAAGACGAAAAGGATGACTAGTCATTTATAATGTTGGCTCATTCATGTTTATTTAGCTTAAATTTAGTTTTGCATTTTACAACATATAAATCTCCAATGAAAACAACTTAATTTATCTTTCTTTTTTTGTGCCGCTTTAAAAAGAAAACGGATTTTTGTTCGAAGAAAAAGTGACGCAGTGCTTTTATTTTTGAATATCGATTGATTACAAAATAAAAGGAATATGTATAATTTATTATTTATCAGTACAGAGAAATACTTTCTTGCTTACTATGTTTTTTTGCATAGGTTTAAAAAAAAGAGCACTTCGACTTTTTGTGCAACAATGCCAATGGGTAGCAGGTTTGCTTTAAATCAATTACGTGTTCGATCCTCACTGGGTGCTTCATACTTTTGGCCTTGGGCTTTAGAAAATTACCATAGGTTCAACAAAAAAAAAATACTTGGTTATGTCAATAATTTGTTTGTTCTTCGTTACAGTGAGTGACTTTAAACTTAAAAGCAACCGTGTTTTTGTGTTTTGTTTACTTAAACACACACACGAAAAAAAAAAAGATATTTATGAAAATTCTCTTTTCTGAAATAATCCCAAAACAAAATTTAAATTTATCATAGGCAAAATCTGGTTTCACATAAATGCATTTTCAAATGAATTCATTTTTTAAATAAAATGTGCGTATTTAAAAACCAATTTTAAAATGTAGATTGAAAATAAAATTCCTATTTTAGTTTCTCAGAAATGATGCATCATTGCTACACAATGCCATAAATGCACATTGTTCTTCCCACTAATTCATTTACAATATTGCAATTTGCATTTTAAAGGAGAAAAAGTTTGTTACTTCAAAAAATGTGTTCTCAAAAAAACGTCTATTTAAAAAATAATTATTTTGGTTTTAAATGCAATGATTGACAACCATATGTGAAAAATGCTTAGGGTTTTTTTTTTGTTTTTATGATATTATAATTTATGTTGCAATGTTAAAAAAGACTTTTTTGGGTGTGTGACTTCTTCTTACAAACAAAAAACAAACCAGCTGTTTGCTTGTTTTTTCATTTTTATTTCTTTTCAAAGGAATAATGTTTATTGTTTAAATTAAAAAAATTGATTAAGCATTGAAGCATTTTTATTACTGTTTTGCTTTTTAAGTATCTTTTCTTTTCTTTTCGAAAACTTTTATTCTCATTATTCCAGATTGTATCTGGCAAACAAAAAAATTGCGTGGAGATCGGGAATCCGGTCTCCAGACAGGCAACATCTCAGCACAAGTGCATGTCCTGATGTCTGTGGTGATTGTTGAAAGACGTGTTTTTGTTTTTGCAAATGCTCTCGTTTAAAATGACCTTTTTTTTTTTTTTTTTTTTTTTTTTTTAATGGAAATGAGTCTTGTCTTGTTTCACATCATTTTTCATATTGCTTTGAAATCTACAAGCATCTTTTTTAGGAAAATAGTTAGGATTTGTTTGCACTGTTGCAGGATTCAGTTTGAAATTCCAAGAATGTATATTGAATTTATTGTGTGAATACAACAGTTGAAGAAACATTGTGATTTAAGATGAGGATAACTGTTGGAAGTTAATTGATAATGGAATGCTAATGACAATTCTCATGTCATAAATTAAATTTCAGACAAACAGTAAATTTCGATTCTGGTATGTAAAAAAAATGAAAATTAAAAAACAATAAAACAAAAAACTTCAACATTTATTTAAAGTAAAGAAAAATTATTTCATTGTCATAATTTGTTGATTCCTCCATAAAAGAATTTGTGATGGAAACACTCTTCTTCTTCTTCTTCTTCTTCATTGAAGACTCTTTATTGAAGATGAAGATGTTGTACAACAATGATTTGTTTACATTTTGATTTTGTTTTGATTTGATCATTTTATTTTAGCATTCATTGTTGAAATGTATAGTTAAAATAAAATTAATTAAAAAAAATAATAAGTTATTCACTAAGTCACTATTATTGTTGTTGTTGGAATAAGTCAGTGATGACAACTTGGGGAAAGGTTTTTAAAAATTGAATTAAAATTGGACTAAAATTGGACTATTTGGATTCATTTCAGTCAGTACATATTTTTTTTGCTTTTTAGTTTTTCTATCCTGTTTTTCTGTGTTTTTTATTTATTTATTTTTTTTTTGTAACGTACAACGAAAAATTATTCATTTTTTAACAACTTTTCCTTATTTTGAAAATCCTTTCCTGTAAAAAGATATGAAAGATTAACTAAAAATTCCTTTCCTTAGCAGTAAATAAATTTAAGCAAATGAATATTAAAGACTATTAGAGACCATTTCAAAATATTATTGCAGTTATTTTATGACATATTGTGCCAATAAAAATAAAAATATTAACTTTTTGTTTCCATCCTGTTTTTCTTTAAAGAGGCCTAAAATAAAAATAAACATTTTTTTGTTGCTTGAAGTTTCAATTTCAAAAACTGAATTGGTTTCAATATCTCTACTTAATGCTTTAATTTCCTGATTATTTTTCAGAAAATTGTTTTAATGTTTTATTTTCAAACGAAAACATGTATTTGCATGATTTCATGAGATTAATTTTTTTTAAAAAACATTATGTTGTTGAAATCGTGTTAACTCGACAATTTCAAAAAGAGAAAGATAAAAATTGCAAATAATTCTTTTTGATTAACATGAAAAGAAAATTAATATCACTGTTTGTTGTTGAAGTAAATGAAGTCAATATTCATTGTAATGAAAATGATGTAAACAAAAAACAAGTGTAGAGTTAATTTTTGAATGTGGGTCGATTCTTAAAGAAAGTCTTTTTTTTTTTACCTTAAGAATCGACCGACATAAAAATCAACCCTCTACACTTTTTTTTTTTTTACAATGGATATTGACTTTATTTACTTTTTAATTATTAATAATTTGAAGTAACTTCCTTTTAAAGTTTATCTGTTGAAAAAATTTAAATGTAACGCTCTAAGACTTAGTGTTACAGTAACACACTGTTGACTCAAGTGTTGACTTGACTTTAAGTATCGCATATTGATCACTGCTTTTTGAGAAGATTAAAAAAGAATTAATAAAACTTGCAAACTTTGAATTCGGTAAAATACAAAACAGTCACCGAATTATTATCTTAGTTAAAGAATAAAAAAATAACTAAAAAAAACTAGAGTTTCACTTTAGGGACGAAATACCAGACTGCTTTTTGTGGGGTTAAGTGTTCGATTATCATGCCATTAATTAACTGTTTTCAAGCCTAGATAGGTCAGGAATTATGCTGATTTTTAAGGCGTGCATATTAAATGTTCCCTACTTAAAAAATCAGAGCGAAAAAAATAAAATTTATCCTACTCCTCATTCTCTCATGTGAGGAGGAGCCTTTCTGAGTGCCATTTAGTCAAGAATCCATAAAAACTCAGTAAATTGATATCATGTTGTTTTTACAAGAAGAGAGTCCCTTATAAAGACGTGTGTGTGTGTGTTATAACAAGTTTTTCAGTGTGTAGAAGAAACGAATTAGCAACATTGCAACATACTGGTAACCTCTCTGATGTTTAACCCATTGCTCTAATTACCAAGTCAAGTAAAAAAAAGTATCTCCTCTTCGGCACACAAACAACCCTAACAAAAATTAAGCTAAGAAGCACATTTTTAATCTGTTTATTGTTTTGCCACGAACTAAATAATTAATACTAATGCAGGTTAGTTTTTTTCTTGTTTATCTATTTAGGGGTGATTAAAAATTAAACAAATTTGATCAGCCTAATTTTATTTTTGCTGTTTCAATTTCATGCACAAAAATTTATTTATTTTTTTAATGGGGGCCGTCAACAATAGTAGTCGTCCTTTTCAAGGAATTTGGAACACATTCCTATTTTCACTTATTTTAACAAAATGTTATTTTCGTTATTTAATAAGAAAATTACAAAAATATATCAACTTCTTCTTGTGCCATGTGTTTTCTTCCAACACATCAGGGATTTTTTAGCCTCCATAAGTATTTTATTTAATCATTTTATTTTTATTCTCTATTGACCACGTGTATCGACTTTTTTAACGAACATAAAATAATTTTTTTTTATTAATTCAGAGAATTTAAATATCAGTATGTTTAAAAAAAAACATGATTAAAAATTAGAATTTACTAAATTCTAATTTTTAATCATGTTTTTTTTTTTAGTTTTTTTTTTTAAATAACTAAAAAAACATTTTTTTTGTGATTTGTACATTTTTTATGTAAAAAAAAACATTCATTTTTTCTGTATTGTTTATTTAAAACTTTAAAATTTTAACTTTTTATAATGTTACATTTTTGTTTTTATTGTAGCAAATGTGTTTAAAAAGTTGTCACGTTTTTATGTGAAACATCAGTACTTTATTTTTCGACACGTGTCTTTAAAATTCATCATGCAGTCACTGACTTTCTTTTTTAATTACTTTTTTGTGGCCCAGCATTTAAAACAAATTTTAGAATAAGTCTGTTTGCTTTTGTCTTCAATGATATTGTAACTTTCGGTTAATAATACTAACTAAAACTTTTTTATTGCTATTTTTTACTTAAAAACAGATTTTTTAAAAATAAATAAAAAACAAACCAAACAAAGTTTTCAATTCTCAGTCTCTTAGTTTCTCTTAGTCTCACTTAGTTTCTTTAGTTCTTAGAAAATTAAATTTTTTACACAGAATTATTTAAATTGGATACTTTTTCTCGAAACCGAAAGTCAGGGTTTGGCATTGAGAACATTTCTGGATGCATTACTAATCTGAATTGTGAAATAAAAATAAAATACAACGAGATTAACTTAAATAAAAATATGATGAAATAATTCTGTGAAAAAAAGGAATTAAGATGTAAATTAGTAATTGATATTTTTTAAGTTACTTGTCACATTTTTATTTATTAACAAATTTCTTTTTGGAGTTAGATTGCATTTTTAATTCTTGATTTATGGGTTGAATAAAAATTGTTAAAATCTCAAATCAATTTTTACTGATCGTTGCATTTAAAATTTATTTTAAAATTTCTGTAACGTTTTATTTCATTTAAATTTTAAAACATGAAACGGTGAAAAAAATTCCCACAAATCCTAAAGTAAAACTACGACTGGAATTGAATGTTATTGTTGTTGCATGAAGAAGAATTCGACTAATTTATTAATAATAGTCTTTAACTAACAATAATAACAATATTTATTTTCTTTATGAAAAAATAAATAATCTTTATAAAATACACAATTTAATCTTTCTGATAAAAATCTAAAAAGTTAGCATTGCTGACCGTGACACTTATTTTAATTTTTCTCTAATAGTTGAACTAACCGAAGATTATGTTGTGAATGTTATGAAAATAATTATCTGTAAGTTTCAGCAGGAAATAAGTTGTTGGTCAATAATTTTTGATCATGAAGCTGAAGTTATTGCTCTTCTTTGCGTTGCAACTATTTGAATTTTTAGCAACATGTTTTAGTTGGAAAGTGACAGGGGTTAGCAGAGCAACACTGTTTTTAGTGTTGTAAAAATTACCCCAGGCATTTTATGATATTATGACTGATCACCCAGAAGCAATAAATAATTTATTGCTTCTGGGTGATCAGTTTCAGGAAATATAACACAAGAAGATTAAATAAGTTTCATAATATAACAAACAATTTACATTGATGTGGGTATTTTTTTGTGCATAAAGACGGCGTTTTAAATTTTAGTTTCAAATAAGTTATTTTTCAGTTAAAAATTTAATCGCTAAAAACATTACGAATGGTTTTTTAGTTGTACTTAATGGTTTTTTTTTGGGGGGGGTTTTTTTTTTTATAAGGAATTATTATTCATAATTTCAAGTTAATCATAAACAAAAAATGAAACACCAGTTTGTTTTTTTTTCGACTTTGTAAATGAAAGTAAATTTAATACAAAAAAAATATGCGTCATCTTTGAAAAACGACAATGTATTTTATTTATATTTTTGGTATCTAAAACCCAAATTTAAGTAAATGAGAAGCAGGCTTCTATACTAAAAGGGAAAGCCCATCGCTCCTAGAGGAGCATAGGCCATCGACAAGGGGGTCGCCGATGCTCCTGTAACTTGTCTCGGTGTTACTGTTAAGTGTTAACCCTTACGCAAACTCCTTGATCCTCCTGGCGAGGTAACAGTTAAAAAGTGTCATACATGATACGCGTTTTTGGGTGATCATGTCTCTTTCGATCCATGACTTGACAACGCAGATTTTTCCGCAGTTGGTTGCCATTTCTTTCTTCGGTAGACTGGTTGCCAACCAATGCTAATAGAACCCAATCTGTCCTGCTATTTAATTTAACCTATAGCTGGAGAGAGGAGAGATACTTTTCTCAAGGGTATTTGCATGTAACTTGAATTCGACCTCAGTTCTCAGATTTCTCATTTTGAACCGATATCCACTGCACTATGCACATCCCTAATGAATAATCCTACAGCCAACAGGCCATTCTTCGTATGTTTGATCATCATTTAATTATCATGAAATTATTTTGTTTTTGTTTTTCCTTTTGTTCTTTTAGAGAACATTTTGTTCTTGTTGATGTTTGTTTCTTTTTTTTATGAAACAGAAGAAAATGAATCATTAACATTTAAAAAAAAAAAGCTTCTGTAACACATTGCCAGGGTGGGGGTGCTCATTGTTCCACCCATTAAATGAACCCTAGGTCACAGTATCAAATAGGTGGTGGGTGGGATGTTTTAGATTTTTGATATCTTTGTCATAGCTACTAAATACAACACTATACTCTGATGATGTGTGTGTTTTTTTGCTACTTTGATTTTCTCTGGCTCACTTTTTTGTTTTCTGTCGTAGTTTTTTTTTTTTTTTTTTTTTTTTTTTAATAATCATATCACCCCAAGCAAGGCATTTTACTGCCACTATTTTGCAGGGGGTTACATAAGAGAAAAGTTATGAGAAAGAGTGACAGGTTATAGGGGGTGTCAGGAAGTAGGTAAAAGTAGGATGAGAATACTGATGAGGGTGGAGTGGATGGAGAAAGGAGCATGAGCAGAGAGGATGAAGAAAGAAAAAAAGAAAGAACCGTAGGATTTTTTTTATATAATATTTCTCCAAGCAAGGCATTTTATTGCTACTGTTTTGCAGGGGGTTACATAGGAGGAAAGTTATGAGAAACAGTGACTGGTTATAGGGGGTGTCAGGAAGTGGGTAAGGGAAGGATGAGAACACTGATGAGAGTGAAGTGGATGAAGAAAGGAGCATGAGAGAGAGGATGAAGGTTCGTGAGACAAGATGGCGATTGACTTTACATTTAAATTCTTGGAGATTATAGCTGTCGGGAAAGCAAGTAAATGGAAGGGAATCCCACAGGCGGGAAGTGCGAGAAAAGAAGCTGTTGGAGTAGAAATTGCGGTTACATTTTATTTATTTAAGATGTAGCACTAAAACAATTGATTAACACTTCTGCTCATAGTGCAATTATTTCTGTTGACATTCTGAATATAATACTCCTCCGTTCATCTTGTACTTACCTAACAACTGAAGGAGTCCTAAGCTTAAGGTCGAAATATGGTAAATCCAAGCCAGAGTCACAAAAAAGTAAAGTTGATGAATTCCCAAAATTGAAATCTTGAAATAATGAAGATCTAAATTATTTTTGTTGTTTGTTAAATATTTGTTTAAAACTAGAATCATTCTACATTATTTACATCGTTCGAACTGTTGTCCTCATCTTTTTTGCCATACATGCCATGACATTTCGGCTGTTGTACACTCTGCCCTTTTTCAGGTGCTAGAAATTTCGAACCAAACCCTTTATTTCAACCACTGGGGTATGTCATGCTCATTTCATGTGTGATGCTACTTCCAGTAGCCATGTAGTTATTTCCCCTTTAACAAGTTATTTTTTCACCACTGCTGTAGCCTAGTATTGAACTCGCAGCTCTTTGGGTCAAGAAACTGGAACTAACCAACGCCTATATCCACTTGGCCATGTGTTCTTGAAACATACTATCAAAAACAGTAGAATCGTTCTTTCTCTAATTCTAATGATTGACAGTAATATGCAGTTATTTGAATTTTGAATTACTTATTCACAGTTATGGTGACAGAACAAAACGTGCGTGTTCATTTTTTAAACTTTGGTTGTTTATTGGATTTTACGGCATGTCAACTCCTATTTGGTTCATTTTATGCCAAAGCCTTGTTTATTTATATATACAGGGTATATATTCTGTACAAATGGTTGGGAGGTTGTTGGATTTTATGATCTGTTTTTATATTTTTTTTTTTTTTTTTTGTTTTTTCTTTATAAATTGCTTTATCTTGTGATTGTTTCTGATTGTATATCTGCATACCTACACGTATGCGTTTGGATATATATGTATATACATATGTATACATTTACATATACGTACATACACAATATTTGAAAGTATTATATTTTGTTGAGGATCTTGATTTCTTTGAAAAAGTTGTATATTTCATCTGTGTCTGTATTTTTAAAAATTTCTTTTAAGCTTTTTCCATTGAAATATTTTTGTCTTATTTTAGTTATGGTTTTACATTCCAGTAGGATATGTTTTATTGTAATTAGGCTTCCGCAACTGCATTTTGGTGGATTTGTCTTTTTTAATATATAAGAATGAGTTAAGTATGTGTGTCCCATATGTATTCTAGTTATGATGACTTGTTTTTTTCTGAGTGTTTCCAAGATTTTTTCCCCATTTTCTTATTTTAGGTTTGATTTGAAATCAGTTTATTTCCGGTTTGGTTTTTCCATGATTCTCGCCATTTATCTTTTATATATTTATTTATTTTTGGTTTAAAGTCCGTACAGGGAATTTGAAGATTTTCATCTATTATTATTTTTAAAGATGATTTAGCAACAATATCTGCCTTATCTCCTCATTGGATCCCAACATGGCTTGGAATCAAGCAGAAAGTGATATTTTTGCTTTTTTCCATTGAATATAGTTTGTGTAGGAGATTTTGTATTAATGGGTTTTCTAGTTTTTTTTTCCTTTTTAGGGATGTTAATACAGGAAGTGAGTCTGAAAAAATAATATAGTTTTTTTTGTTTTAATAATCTGGTGATACCTGGGTGGGCTTGAACCACCAACCTTTCAGCTAACAGCCGAACACGCTAACCGATTGCGCCAATGTGTGTTGTGGTACAGTGGATATCGGCTCAGAACGAGAAACCGAGGAGCTGAGTTCGAATTCCAGTTGAATCCATTGTATTCACTTACATGCAAATACTCTTGGGAAAGGTATTAATCGGTCTCTTCCTTCCAGTTATGGGTTAAATAGCTGGACAGATTGGGTTCTATAGCCTTGGTCAGCAACCAGTCTACCACAGAAAGCAATAGCAAACTACTGCGGGATAATCTTCTGCCCAGTCAGTCATGTCTCTTTCGAGACATGATCGCCCAAGCGTGTATCACGTATGGCACTTAACTGACTGAATCTGGTGGTATCTTGTTATAGCTGTTGTATTAATCTGCTCTTTCTCTTTCTTTTTCTCTCTCATTTCCAAAGTAACCCTTCTCTCGCATGAAATATGATTTGATTAATGGTCAAATAGTCTTTTTTGTTCCATAAAACCAGCTGGTCACTTGATCGAGTTCTGATAAGCTACTTTCCAAAAATTATTCTTCCTCTGAAACCTCCAGCAACTTATATCCTTACGTAAACAATATATGATCCATTAGTCAGCTTTCACCAATTTAAGAAAAAAAATTTAAAGTTATTTCTGTGAAATTGTTCTCTGTAAGAAGCCACACACCACACTGATGTAATGGAGAGGTCTTTATATAAACAAGTCAGTTTCAAAGGGTTTTTAAGAAATAACTTGATTTTGGCCTAGGAAGTAAAGAATATTTACCTCCCTTCTCTTTCCCAGATGTGATACATGGTTTGTCACTTTAATGTGTGGGTCCACCCACAAATGTGGTCAAGGATAAAAATTGTTCAATTCTTGGGACTGGTGTCATGAAGGCATTTGATAACTCCAGCCCTCTCATTATAATACAGTAGAGGGGTGCTGACTCAAAGCTTTACTTTCATGACTGGACTTGCTTCAATTTCCTTTACCCTCTTTTTTTTTTTTTTTTTTTTTTTTTTTGTACTTGGATTCCATCCTGATGATAAACAGCAGTATGCTGACATGAAACAGGGGTGCCTCTCCATACCCAAGTCATTTTTTCTATGTTAATCGATGTGCACATTGCATGGTGATTATCATTGTTATGTAAATTAAAATTGGCAATTATCGAGTTCAAGTTCTAACTGAAGCTGTAACAATTTATGTTCATGCAAATACCTTTGGAAAGGTATGAATTTGTTTTATCTCCCCCTTGTAAGTTGTTAAATAGCAGAGCAGACTGGACTCTGTAGAATTTGTTAGCAACCAGTCGAGGAGATAGATAATTTTAAATTCAAAACCTCTTGAGTGTGGGACTAGCACATCCATCATATAAAAACATGTTTTCTACAAATGTTAAGGTTTCTGTAGCCCAGGGTGTGTGTGTGTGTGTGTGTGTGTGTGTGTGTGAAAAGACTTTGTAGAAGATCAAAGTGCAACAGTAATAAATTGAAAAATATCTTTAAAAACACATTTGTGAAGAGTATTATGATTGTAAGGACTTAAAAAATACACGCCTTCATTATTTTTATAATGTTTTAATTATCGTAATGTTCATTTGGACCAATTTAGGGTTGGTATCTGTAATAATTTTTTAGAGATTAATTTGGTTGTATATATTTAGATGGATGTGCGTCGTGATTATTGGCTTGGAATGAGAAATCGGAGAGCTGAGTTCAAAATCCAGTTGAATTCGTTGCATTCACATATACATAAATACTCTTGAGAAAGGTATGAATCCATCACTTCTTTCTCCAGCTAGAGGTTAAATAGCAGGACAGATAGGGTTCTATAGCTTTGATTGGCAACCAGTCTACCCCAGAAAGTAATGGCAACCTACTGTGGGAAAATCTTCTGTCCAGCCATTCATGTCTTTTTTGAGACAAGATTTCCCAAGCATGTATTATTTATAGTACTTAAATGAGTGACTGATATTTATCTAAAACTGAAATCAGCAAATGTAAGTAATCGGGTTCCCAGTTCCTTCTAAAGTCTACTTCAACTCTATACTTCTAATGTCTCTTCTCTGGTCTTTTGAACAGGAGTAGAGGTTTATCCCTTGTTTCCTATTTAGGATTGGGTTTCTGGTCCCTTCTAAAGTCTACTTCAACTCTATACTTCTAATGTCTCTTCTCTGGTCTTCTGAACAGGAGTAGAGGTTTATCCCTTGTTTCCTATTTAGGATTGGGTTTCTGGTCCCTTCTAAAGTCTACTTCAACTCTATACTTCTAATGTCTCTTCTCTGGTCTTCTGAACAGGAGTAGAGGTTTATCCCTTGTTTCCTATTTAGGATTGGGTTTCTGGTCCCTTCTAAAGTCTACTTCAACTCTATACTTCTAATGTCTCTTCTCTGGTCTTCTGAACAGGAGTAGAGGTTTATCCCTTGTTTCCTATTTAGGATTGGGTTTCTGGTCCCTTCTAAAGTCTACTTCAACTCTATACTTCTAATGTCTCTTCTCTGGTCTTTTGAACAGGAGTAGAGGTTTATCCCTTGTTTCCTATTTAGGATTGGGTTTCTAGTTCCTGCTAAAGTCTGCTTCAGTGCTATACTTCTTACGTCTGCATCTGATCTCTGAAATTTTTCCCTTTTTTTTTTTTTTTTTTTTTTTTTTTTTTTTTTGTTCACAATAGGAATAGTTAGGCTCCCTGTTGTCCGGTTCACACATTTCCCCAGTCTTTTGGATAGGTGTAGAAGTTTATCCCTTTTCCCTATTTAGGATTAGATTTCTGGTTTCTACAAAATTTCTTTTTTATTTTCTTTCCCATCTTAGTAGTTATCTCCCCTTGCTCGGGTTAACTGATTTAAAAAATTTTAAATGATATTAGAAATTATAGAATTTTAAAATTATTTTGTTGATATTATTATTTTAATGTCTCTTTATGAATATGTGATCAAAGTTATCCTGAGTTTCCTCTTTTATACTTGTAAACTGTGCATTACCATGATTGCTCCTGTAAAAGATAGTGGAGTGATTTCTCATTCCCAAGGCCAGAATACCCAGTTTACCTATTTGGTATTTAATCTATAGCTGGGAAGATAAGACTATAGAATATAAATATTGCTAATTGACAAGACTATTGTAGATATTGGTAAAATCTCATGAAAGTCTTATAAGTTGTATAATACAATGTGTGAGTGCTAAAGTAGAATCAAATATACAGTCTATGATGTCATAATAATGAACATAGCTTTTTACATGGTAGGATAGCTTCCTTTTGTTTTCAATACATCTATTATGGCAATAAACTAAGTTATATACAGATTCATGCAGCCATTTTGATTTTCTTTAAACTCATTATACAGTTTGGGTAGCCATGTTGTAGATTTTGTATAAGAATTAGTTAAATGGTAATATACACTGGATAAAAAAAAACAATAGTAAATTAAGTATTTATTAATAATAATCACTTGGAAAGAAAAATATTTTCAGTTAATATGGCTGAAAATTAAAAATCCTATTTATAAAGAGTTAGCTGGTCTGACTCTGTGCTCAAATTTCATTATTTGATATTCTTGGTGTTGATAATATCACCATTAATAAATTATTTTCATGTTCATATTTTCTCTCTAAATCCTGGCCTACTTTGTGGTTGAGAGCTATATATTTTTTTCAAGTTTCAGAAGTAAAAACAAAGATTTTGAATCTTGATTTTCAGGCAGGCACGTTCACACTCCCCATTTGAAAGATTAGTGCCACACAATTTCCCTACTCTTCTATTTCCTCTTTTTTCATTTGGGGTTGTGACATAGTAAGCTAAGCTTAGTAAACTAAATCAAATTGGTTATTGTGACAGTTGGTTCAAAGTTCATTACAGGATAATTTCAGTGTAATTATATCATCTTTATATGTACCTAATTGAAGGAGTCACTAATCAAATAGTAGTTTCGGCAAAATTTTAGGTTCCTCCTGTTGGTAAATAATAGCATTTGTTGTTATGTCCTCCTACGAATTATAGATAAGGAAAGAATTTCTTTCTTACTCTCTACCTAGACAAACTGGGTTACTGTACTTTGTGTGGGCTTTACAGTTTTATATAAGTTCAAGGCTGACTGGGGTGGGGAGAATACCCACAAAGTTTTTTTTTTTTTTTTTTTTCTACCTAATAATTGGTATGGCAGCATTCTTGATCCAGTACAAGAAATACTTTGCTGAAACAGCTGTGTAAATTGATGCTAAACATCAAAACTTCAGGTTTTTTGCTCTGTGTGTGTGTGTGTGGGTGGGTGTGTGGGGGGGCTAATTTTTTTTGGGAGATATCCTCCCCGCTTCACAAAATTCCTTATTTGTCTTCTCTGTTGCTATTTAGAAGACAGCAAGATTATCTTTAGGATGTCTGCTGTAGTGCAGTGGATATCAACTTGGAACGGTAAATCTGGGTGCCGAGTTTAAATTCCAGCTGAAGTCATTGCATTCACTTACACACAAATACCCTTGGGAAAGGTATTAATCAGTCTCTTTCCCTCTAGTTATGGGTTAAATAACAGGACAGATTGGACTCTATAGCCTTGGCTGGCAACCAGTCTACCGCAGAAAGAAATGGCAACCTACTGCGGGATAACCTTCTGCCCAGTCAGTCATGTCTCTTTCGAGACATGATCGCTCAAGCATGTATCACGTATGGCATGTAACTGACGGAAAATTATCTTCCTTTCCTCTAATTTTTCTTACATGAATTGACTGACACATCTTGTTGACATGTTAATCTATTGACTGTGTTAATATGAAGGCTTTCTTTATGAACCCCAAATTCTGTAGTTAAGATATTGAACTACTTCAATTTTCTAAAGATAGATATGTTACATTCATTGTTTCCCTGCAAATAATGACTGTGTGATGCTCTTCATTAGAAATTGTATTTCCTTTTCACAATACATCTTCCATGACACTCATTTATAACAATTGTGATTGTCTCATCTAAGCATAGATTAGCAACCAATGATAGAAATCAACTAAAATAATATCAGATTACAAAAGTGGTTATAAAATTGATAGATGATATTAGCTGAGTTTAGACTGGTACAAGGCACAAATGAAGAGCACCCAGTAAAGTAGTAATAGTTAACTAGATCAGCTTGCCAATTACTAATCCTTGGTTAGACAAGGTTGCAAACCATGACAATGTGCTCAAAATGTTGTAAAATTTGTATTTATACTATTGAAAAATTGTCCTTTCTATATTTTTACCTTGTCTTCTCATTAAGCTGAGGGGAAAAAAAAAGGTTGACTCTATCTTTTCAACCTTTTTCTATTATAACAGATGTATTTTTCATTATGTTTGGATTTGCATATTGTCATCTCAGAGTTCAGTTCATCTCATATTGGGTAAAAGGTGTTTTTAAGAATTTGACATCAAGCTAGTTTTTTTTTGTTTTTTTTCCTATTCATTATTTAACTCTAAAAATAAAATAGATTTAACATTGCAGCATCTAAACTTATTTATAAATGGAAATTTGTATGTGTGTCTGTTACCTATAGACTCCGAAACAGCTGAAGCAATTTTCTTGAAAATTTACACAGTTGTACTATAAGCGTTTGTGAGTGTTCTTAGCTAGGTTTTATGTCGCGGTACCCCTGATAAATATTGATAATTGAAAAAATCGGGTTATAGAAGGAGTGACTGATTTTAATCAAATTTAATACACTCATAGACAAAGACATAAGAAACGATATTCAGAAGTTTCAAGGTTGCAGTTCTTACAATAGTGCAGAAAATTTGATATCAATACCAGGAAATCAAAATTTGACTTACATTCATTCATTTTTCTTTCAGTCTACGGTTTCGCTTTAACTGGAAACAGCTATTGCTTTTTAGTCTTTTGTGCCAACATCCAAAGAGTCTGAGCTCCAGAACCATGGATTAGTTTTAAAGCTTTCATTACACCCAAGCAACGCTGGGCTATACTGCTAGTCTAAAATTAATTTAAAAAAAAAATGAAAGTACAAAATTTTTAAAAGAAATATTTATTTTTCAAAACTTCGGGAAGATTGTAAATCCAAATCCAATTATTTTGCTTTCTATTTCTTTCCATAGGATGTGCATAGATATTGGCTTGGAACGAGATATCAAAGAGCCAAGTTCAGATTACAGTTGAATTCGTTGCATTCACTGATGCACAAATGCCCTTGGGAAAAGTAATAATCTATTGCTTCTCCCTCCAGTTAAATAGTGAGGTAGATTAGGTTCTGTAGCCTTGGTTATCAACCAGACTACTGCAGAAAGTAATGGCAAACTACTGCAGGAAAATCCTCTGCCCAGTCAGTCATGTCTCTTTACAGACATGATTGCCCATGATTGGCACTTAATTGACTGATTTCTTTCCATATCAAGTCAGGCGGTTCTCTTGGTTTTAGATAATTCCAGAAAAATATACTTAATCATTATCACTTAGACGTTATTTTTAGTGGCTACCCATATTTCAGTAGATGTTCTGTTTATTTATTAAGCAGTATATTTATTTATTTATTTATTTTAGTCTAACAAGCTGAAGATTCAAAGAATGTCATTAAAGAAAAGATGCGCTCTCTAGCAGGATTCAAACCTGTCTTTCCCTAGCAGGAGAAATTATTGTTAGATCCAATGCGCATTAGATCAACTTGGCCACAAAGGATCTTGCCAAATGAACAAAGCCAAATAGTGACTCTAAGTGCAAATCTGTTCAAAAATGCTTGAAAATGTTACATGTTTTATGTGTATAGGTCCCAAATCCATTACTACTTTAGAAATTGCTTTGTTTACATTTTGAATATGAAACTGAGCAGTTATGACTTTCAAGAAATCTGAACTAGTGAGTGTTTATTTAAAGGTAAATAAAACCTTGCTTGATTGTGAAGCTATTCATGGTCAAGTGGTTAAATCACATCAATTTTTCCTGAGAGGCAGTTTTGAAAGATTCTGTCTTAATTTTTCTCAAATTTGGAAGCCAGTAGATAAAATAAATAGTATTTAATATAAAACTGAGCAGATATGAATGTTACACAAGAATCATTGAAGAAAATTGTGCTTAAAGACATGACAGGTATACCTCACCTTATGTTGGTAATTTGTTCCAAGAGATGCAACTTAAGTCGGAAAATGACTTAAGTTGGATTTACTTGTCTCTAGGCTAAATCACAAATAACCATTCTTAGTTTTGTATTTTATTAATAAAGGAATTCTTAATAATATATGGTTAATAAGAACCTATTTTAGGCTTACAAACAAATAAATTTTATTTTTTGATATAGTACAGAAAAAAGTAATCCAAATTTATGAATACATGCACATACATACTTGTTAATGCAGATGTTTACAATTTGGCGGTCTTTACAGTACCTCACGGACTCTTTATTTGTGAATGTGATTTGCTCTAACACATAAAATAAAATGATTTTGTAAGGTTAAATAACTAATACAGTTATTAAAATTATTTTGCGATAGTAGAAAATAAACTAACTTATGTTTAAATTTACCAATATTTACATTCATTTGTACATGCATATTTTAATGATTTTATATACTTTTATTCTTATTTATAACATGATTTTATGTACTTTTAACACATTTTTAATGACTTCAATATTTGTGGCAGACAGTTGTAAAGTCGAATAAAATGACTTAAACTTGATTTTTATTTTTCCATATATGTTTTTGACAAACGACGTATAATCGAGAATGACGGACGTAAAGTTAAATAAAATGACTTAAACTTGATTTTTATTTTCTATACATTTTTTAACAAGAATGACTTACCTCGAAACGACATAAACTGAGGTACTCCTGTATTGATGAAAATCAGGAGGTAACCATTACTCTTTTGTGAAAAAGAATAGGAGAAAGTCTGAAGGAATTTAAAGACAATGATTTGAAGGTGCAAAAAAATAAGGAATGAAAAGAAGAGAAATAATTGAAGAAAAAGAGATACGAAGAAGAAAGGAGAGAAAAGGCAAATATAAAGACAATAAAAAAAATAAAACAATCAAAAACAAAAAGGTTTTGAATGAATGACAAAGGCAAAGTTTTTTTTTTTTTTCCTATATATTTTATGTGCGTTGTGGTGCAGTGGATATCGGCTCGGAACGAGAAGTCGGGGAGCCGAGTTCGAATTCCAGTTGAATTCATTGCATTCACTTACACGCAAATACCCTTGGGAAAGGTATTAATCCGTCTCTTACTTCCAATTATGGGTTAAATAATAGGACAGATTGGGTTCTATAGCCTTGGCTGGCAACCAGTCTACCGCAGAAAGCAATGGCAACCTACTGCGGGATAATCTTCTGCCCAGTCAGTCATGTCTCTTTTGATACATGATTGCCCAAGCGTGTTTCGCATATGGCACTTAACTGACTGACTGATGTATAGAGACTGACTTAACTCGACACGACGTAACTTGAGGTATACCTGTATTAGTGAGACCCTTTATTGCTGAGTTGGTCTACATTGGAAAACATAAACATACACTCAGTTGCACTCAATAGAAATGTGCATGGGTGTTTTAATATTGTATCTGAAACTGTAATTTCATGATGAACCACACGATTGAATATGGTTGGCTGAACTTTGGACCCATGATCATGTAGATGGGATTTGGTTACCTAGACATATCTTTATGAAAACCTGTTAAGAAAAGATGTATTCATTTTATGAAAAAGGTGTAGATTATGTTCCCTCTGAAGACATTTTGTCAACCAATCATTTTAACAAGTATGCTTATCTTAGCCTCAAATTTCAAAATAATTGTCAGATAATCTTTTAATAGCAAAGCATTGAACATTAGACTTTAGAGTATCAAGTGAAATACTCTACTATGAAGCTATCTCATAAAAGTTCTCATGTTATCTGTTTTTAGTAAATAAATAAGTCCTGAGGTTTATTTTTGAATTTTTTTTAAAGTGGATTGTCAATATTGAGCTGCGTGTTATCTTTATGTCCTCAATTTTTAAAGGAAGACAACAGGTTTTCATCTCCCAACACTGCGCTATGGTGGAATGGTCAGTAAGTTCAAATGTTAAAATTATCTCTTTTGTGATTAGATAGTTCTCTTCCAGACAATTTAATCTGTAAATATTGTTTTTATTTTTGATATAAAAAAAAAACAAATCGGTAAAATACTTTGAGCATATTGTCAGTGGGTTAAAAAAATGTATTTTTATCTTTTATATCTATTGGGTTGGAATAAAAGTTTGGAGTATTTTCCAATAGGTGGCATTTGAACACGTGATTTCATTTCACATATGATTGAAACTTATAACATTTACCTATTTTGAAAGGTGATATTTCAATGTGTCTTTGTTTTTTGTTTTTGAGGCTTAACGACCTATCAATCCTTATGGGATCATTTAAGGTCATAACCAATGATTTTGGGTAAGGTTATTTTATTTTTACAACATTTTTCTTTTCACGATTCATTTTTAAGAGCAGGGTCCCCAAGTCCTACCCTTGTTATTTAACCCATAACTGGAGGGAAGTGACGGATTAATACTTTTTCCCAAGGGTACCAGTGCTTAAGTGAATGCAGGGTATTCAACTGGAATTTGAACTTGGCTCACCGATTTCTCTTTCCGAGCCGATATCCACTGCACCACAACGCACATCCGCCACTAAATGCTTACAGCACCTGGTATTCCCAAGCGGTCACCCATCGAAGTACTGACCAGGCTCAACGTTACTTAACTTCGGTAAACGAGCAAGAACCGGTGTATTCAATGTGATAGGCCGTAAGCCGCCAATGTGTCTTTAGTGTGTGAATTGTGAATTTTGACTGATTTTAAGAACTGATAGATGAATTGGATACAGAGGCAATTATTGGCAGATTCATATAATCATCCCATGAACACAAACAATTGCTCTTAATATAACAGACTGCATGCAATGCTCTATTGGGCTTTTGATGCATCAGTTAATGTGTAAATTGTGCCATAAACTATTTAAAAATATCAGCCAATTACTTAAAAAAGATAACTATATACAGTACGTTGTGAGGATGTGCGTTGTGGTGCATTGGATATCGGCTCAGAATGAGAAATTGGGGAGCCAAGTTCAAATTCCAGTTGAATTCATTGCATTCACTTGCTCGCAAATACCCTTGGGAAAGGTATTAATCCGTCTATTCCTTCCAGTTATGGGCTAAATAGCAGGACAGATTGGGTTCTATAGCCTTGGTTGGCAACCAGTCTACTGCAGAAAGCAATGACAACCTACTGCGGGATAATCTTCTGCCCAGTCAGTCATGTCTCTTTCGAGACATGATCGCCCAAGCGTGTATCACGTATGCTACTTAACTGAATGATATACAGTACATTTCAAACATACGCACCATAGTGGGGTGCTAGAGGGTGTCGTCAGTGATGTCTTTGTGTGGATCACTAGGGGGTTTCGGGTCTCTCAACATCATACCGTGCCGACCCGACCATGATTATCTAAACATACATGTCTTTTACATTTATTTACATTCTCTGGGATATAAATGTATAGAATCTTTTTTTTTATAATCATATCGCCCCCAAGCAAGGCATTTTATTGTCACTGTTTTGCAGGAGGGGGTTACATAGGAGGAAAGTTATAAGAAAGAGTGACAGATTATAGGGGGTGTCAGGAAGTGGGTAAGAGAAGGATGAGAATATTGATGAGTGAAGTGGACGGAGAAAGGAGCATGAGAGAAAGGAAGCTGGTTAGTGAGATAAGAGATTACTATTGACTTTACATTTAAATTTTTAGAGATTATAGTTGTCGGGAAAGCAAGTAAATGGAAGAGAATTAACTTAATATGATTTTAAATACTTTTATTCTCATTTATTGTACAGTAACATGATTTTATTTGCTTTTAATGCTTTTCTAGCGATATTAAGTGTTCACTATTTGTGACTGACGGACAGTAGAATAAAATGACATAAAATTTCTCCTGGCAACAAATATTTTTAGATCCAGTCTATCACAGATGAGATATCTTAGTTAGTAAAACTAAATGTAAAGTAATCATTTTTCATTTAGTAAATTAACTCTTTTAATTCATATTTGAGTATTTTAAGACTGAAACTTTATGAACAAAATAGGATTGCTTGGATAAAACTAATTTTCTTTATTTGAGCAGATGCCACATTTTGATCTTAGGTAGTTATAGAGTAAAGGATTTAATACAGAAATTGGCATTAGATATGAAAGTAAACTTCCCATCTATCATCCAACTAGCAGTATAGCCTGGCGTTGCTCAGGTGTAATGAAAGCTTTTTTATATATATATATATATATATATATTATCGATTTTTCTGCACTATTGTAAGAACTGCAACCTTGAAACTTCTGAATATCATTTCTTATGTCTTTGTCTATGAGTGTATCAAATTTGATTAAAATCGGACCACTATAATCTGATTTTTTTGATTATCGATATTTATTGGGGATACCTCAACGCAAACCCTAGCTAAGAACGCTTGCAGATGCTTATAGTACAACTGTGTAAATTTTCCAGAAAATCAGTTCAGCCGTTTCGGAGTCTATAGGTAACGGGGAGACACACACACACACACACACACACACACACACACACACACACACACACACAGACAAAGTTCCATTTATAAATAAGTTTAGATTTAGATATATTTGCTAACTAAATTGCACATTAATGAGAACAATTCATCATCAGAATGAAATATTAAACCTTTCTATGTTTTACTTTCCTTGGGTTGTTATTCAAAACTGTTGATGTTGCAATCTCTGTAGAGAGAGAGACCTAATACATTAAGCATTCATAGTTCTGGAGTACAATAGGTCAATTATTGTTGATGACAAGTTTTCCATCTGCCTGATTCCCATCAGGAACTATTTACGGAATCTGTGGAAAATAGTTTTATTGTTGCTTGAAAAGGCTACTGAAACAAATAGCAGATGTGACCTCTTCCGCCCACCCCATCCTCTCCAGTTTGCCGTCCCTGTTGATCTTTCTTTGATAGGTGATAAAAATTTGAAATTCATTATTAAGAAAAAAATATTATTTTGACAAATACAAATGGCTTTGTTTTACTGTATTTTCTTACAGAAATATGATTTATAAAATAACAAAACATTTAAAATTTTCTTTAAAAAATAGCAACCTAAAAAATAGTCAAATTAAGAACAGGTAATGAGAACTACCAAGACAAAAGGTATTAAGTGCTACAAGAGATAGGAGGATGTGGAGGGTCATGATCGCCTACATACTGAAGAGGCACAGCATATAAGAGAATGAAGAAAGAGTTATCAAATTTATATTTTTATATTTTCATATGATTTTGAAAGTGAGAACATTATTATTGTTTTTATATCTAACTAGCAGTATAGCCCGGCGTTGCTTGGGTGTAATGAAAGCTTTTATATATATTTTATCAATTTTCTGCACTATTGTAAGAACTGCAACCTTGAAACTTCTTAATATCGTTTCTTATGTCTTTGAGTGTATCAAATTTGATTAAAATCGGACCACTCCTTCTATAACCCAATTTTTTCGATTATTGATTTTTGATATTTATCGGAGATACCTCAACACAAAACCTAGCTAAGAACACTTGCAGACACTTATAGTACAACTGTGTAAATTTTCAAGAAAATCGGTTCAGCCGTTTCAGAGTCTATAAATAATGGACACACACACACAAGTTCTATTTTATAAATAAGATTAGATTTAGATTTAGATTTAGATTAGATTAGATTAGATTAGATAAGTTATAGTTAAGTACAGTCAAGTGTCATACATGAAGCACACTTGACTGACTGGGCAGAAGATTATCCCACAGTAGGTTGCCATTGCTTTCTGTGGTAGACTGGTTGCCAGTCAAGGCTATAGAACCCAATCTGTCCTGTTATTTAACCCATAACTGGAGAGAAGAGACGGATTAATACCTTTTCCAAGGGTATTTGCGCGTAAGTGATTGCAATGAATTCAACTGGAATTCGAACTCAGGTCCCCGATTTCTCGTTCTGAGTCAATATCCACTGTAGCACAAATCAGTTGTAATTGTGTATTTGCCATAATTGAATAAAAATTTAATTGCGTTTGCTGAGATGCTTGGATTGATTTGAAGCAGAAGTTCACCTATTTTATGAGTAGGATAACAGTTGGATGACTTAAGATATATCAGCAAATCTTGAACCACTAACTTTGCAAAACTTCAGATATAGTTTTATGTTTAAGAGTATTTAAAAGATTATCTATGTGTGTATTTGCTTTTTTCTTAAAAATATTGATTCAATATATTTTTTGAAAACTGCTTAATTTTAGAATCTCAAAATGACTTAAAAAATATTTCTTCAAAGTATCAGTGCCAAATGAGAAATTGGAAAGCCAAATTCGAATTTCAGTTGAATTTGTTGCATTCACATACGTGCAAATACCCTTGGGAAAGATTTTAATCCGTCTCTTCTTCCAGCTATGGCTTGAATACAAGGGCAGATTAGTTCTATAGCCTTGGTTAGCAACCAGTCTACCACAGAAAGTAATGGCAACCCACCAGAGGAAAATCTTCTGCCTAGTCAGTAATATTTTTTCGAGACATGATTACCCAAGCATGTATCATGTATGACACTTAACTGACTCACTTATAAATATGTGTGTACTCTTTTCTTAAAAATATTGATTCAATATATTTTTTTAAAAATTGAAATTTAGTTATTGACTAGCAGTATAGCCCGGTGTTGCTCAGGTGTAATGAAAGCTTATATATAATCGATTTTCTGCACTATTGTAAGAACTGCAATCTTGAAACTTCTGAATATTGTTTCTTATGTCTTTGTTGTCTATGAGTGTATCAAATTTGATTAAAATCGGACCACTCCTTCTATGACCTGATTTTTTCGATTATCGATTTTCGGTATGTATCGGGCGGTACCTTGACACAAAACCTAGCTAAGAACACTCACAGACGCTTATAGTACAACTGTATAAATTTTAAAGAAAATCAGTTCAGCCGTTTCGGAACACACACACAAAGTTCCATTTATAAATAAGTTTAGATATGGATAAAGGTTTAGTTAAGCCTAAGTATTATTAAAAAAGAAAATTCTGTACATTGATACTTTGTAATGATTTGTTTATATATTTAGTCAGTTTTATATCTTAAAAATAAAAATTCAGAATAAGAATTCATTTAGATTTTTTTTATAATTAGGGGCTAACTTTTCAAAAAGTCTTTGGATCAAAATATCATGTGTCATTCATATAGAGATCAATTTGCTCATTTCAAAAATGGAAAATATGCTAAAAAAATAAACTTTTAAAATCACACTCAAGGAATTGATATAATCAAGATATATATGACGAAAAAAAAGTATATTGAAAGTTTTATTCTAATTATTACATAATGACATGTCAAACTCTTCTAATTATTACATAATGACGTGTCAAACTCTTCTAATTATTACATAATGACGTGTCAAACCCTTCTAATTATTACATAATGACGTGTCAAACCCTTCTAATTATTACATAATGACGTGTCAAACCCTTCTAATTATTACATAATGACGTGTCAAACTCTTCTAATTATTACATAATGACGTGTCAAACCCTTCTAATTATTACATAATGACATGTCAAACCCTTCTAATTATTACATAATGACACGTCAAACCCTTCTAATTATTACATAATGACGTGTCAAACTCTTCTAATTCTTACATAATGACGTGTCAAACCCTTCTAATTCTTACATAATGACGTGTCAGACTCTTCTAATTCTTACATAATGACGTGTCAGACTCTTCTAATTATTACATAATGACGTGTCAAACTCTTCTAATTCTTACATAATGACAATTTTTGTCAAACTCTTGTAAGAATCAGAAGAAAATCAGAGAGTCGAGTTTGAATTCCAGTTGAATTTTTTTTTTTTTTTTTTAATCATATCATCCCGAGCAAAGCGGTAACGCCACTGATGTGCAGGGGGCTACATAGGAGTGAAAAGATTGGAAAAGAGAAAGCCGGAAACCACATCCTAAACAGGGAACAAGGGATGAGCCTCTACACCTGTTCAATTTAAATTCACTTATGCTCAAATACCCTTGGGAAATATCTCTTCTCCCTCCAGCTGTGGGTTCTAAAGCCTTGGTTGGCACAGAGTCTACTGCTGAAAGAAATAGCAAC